>OZ035860.1:5285228-5432976 GCA_964034905.1 Itoplectis maculator
CCGCCTCGCGCCGGATACTTACGCGTTACGATAAACCGCACGACGGGAGGAGAATAATTCCGCCCGGGGGAAGATACTCGGGCGTTGGAAGTTCGATGGAAATATTATATCGGCAACGAGCGTGGAACATGAGTGAGATACACGATATGATGTGCTGGGTTTTTGGTTCTGGCTTTGTCATATTTAATTTTTTTTTTGCAGCCAGGGAATAATTCGCGGGTAGAGAAACTCGGTGGAAAAAGTTCGGTGGAAATATTATATTCGGAGCCCGGACAGAATACGAGTAAGATATACGATAGTCTATGGGTTTTTTTTTTGCACGGTTATTGATTTTGTCTTTGTGTCGTGTTCAAATGGATTTTTTTTTATTCAGGGATACCAACGCCCACGATTCGGTGGAAATATTATATCTGGAGGACGGTTAGAATACGAGTAAGACATACGATTTATGATTTTTTTAAATGATTTTTCGTTTTGTCTTTTTGAAATTTTATTGGATTTTTTTTTCGTCGTACAGAGATGCTGACGAAAAAGGGCGAAAAGATACACGGGATGAAGGACGAGAATTGGACGATCAAGGACAAGCTCAATCAGTACCGGGGGATACTCAAGTTGCACGGTTCGTGTTACCCAGTCGCGGAGCCCGAGCTGTGAGCAACGTCGAGGAAATGACAAAAGTTCGGCAATTCGTTTTATTCACGAACGCGGGAGGCCGCGGCGATATCGGATTCGCCGTAAAACTATTCGGCCCGATCGTCGGTCGTCGATGAAGCTCGGGGAATTTTGCGGAGAAAGTTGTAAAAAAAAAATCCGTGGAAAATCTGGGGTTTGGAATATTTTTTATCGCTTCGTGGAAATTCCGGGAATTTTTTTTTCCACTTCTATGTGATTGGTAATCGATGGAAACATTCGAACCGGGAGTTATCGGAAACTGTTGTAAAAATTGAGTAATTGGTAGAACGATGAAAGTGCAAACACGCAGAGAGAAAAAAAATGTCAACAGACTACAAGTTTGATCTGTTTTAATCGATTTAGTTTTCGCGACGAGCTTTAAAAGCTCCAAGAGTGGATTTCGCGAATGCCCTTGGATTCCCTTCGATGGCTTCATTTCCGAAGCCACGGGCGTCGCATTCTTCCGGCTCCCGGTAAACATTCCTGCAAACATGCGATTCCGGTGGGTTCGAAGCTTCGACCATTGTCTCCACTTTCTATAGAGCTCCGATAACTGAAGTTCAATAGGACTTCAGTAGATGAAGTTGAAGGACCGAAAAAAAGTAGAAAAAAGAAAAGTTGTTTTTTTTTCTCATTTTCCGATTTACCCAGAGATCTTTAAAAGCGAATAGAATTAAGTAGACACTGGATTTTTCTCGATATCTTCATTTCCAAAGCCTCATTCTTCGGCTCCCACTAAACGTTCCCGCAAACACGCAAATCCGTCGAGAGCTTCCAGCATTGTCTTCGCTTTTTGCAATGGAACTCCGTAGAAATCTGAATAATTTTTTTTCCAGCCCGCGACAGAAAGGTCCGAGTCCTCGAGGCGGCCAAGCTGAAGAAGAAGGTCGCGAAGGACCTGAAGACTCTGCGAAATGACGTCAAGGAATATCGAGGCATCGTCAATGACGTCATGCACGGCGACAAGCGGCGGATGCACACGGTTCTCCAGAGCCACAAGGATTTTCAGCTCGCCTTCGAGAACCTCGAACCCGGAGTACAGTAAAAAAAAATCTAAACAAAAAAATACAAAAATAAAAACCTGTTTACTCTTCTGCTGATCGTGGAAATCAAACGTCTGACTCGCTCCGCATTCTCATTCCAGGCGGTGCTCGACGCAGTCTTCCAGGACGGTTCGCTCAAGCGGAAGCAGCTGGATAAGCTGTACTACCAGAAAAGGAAGAAGATGAAGGAATTCTTTGACCTGCAGGTAGCAATTTGCCCCTGAAAAAAAAAGGGAGGAAGAAAAATTAGCTTTGATGCGAAAATTCGCGTGCAACCTCCGCGCATTTTATTTTTCCTCCTGGCGGATGCGCGCGGTAAATGCCAATGGCACAGAGCGCGCCGGCGAAACGCGCGGCGCGCTATCGTCGGCCGCGCGAGTTCGTCGAAGCTTCGCCGTTCCATCCACTCCGCGCGGTACAACGCGGAACACACGCCCGGCGTTTCCCGGGGCTAACAGGATTAAATTATAAAATTTGCATGGCGAAGTTGGAGTGCGCCATGCTGTCGGACAAATACGCGGGCGAGCAGGAGTGCCCGGCGAATTACGTGCAGCAGAGGCTCATAACGCGATACCAGCAGTCGATGGCGAAGCAGAACGCGGCGAAGAGCATTCGCACCACGTATCGCGCGATGCTCGGCATCCTCGAGAAGGTTCGGACCCCGAACTTTTTCCGTGACGAACGAAAAGAAGGCGCCGAAAGAAAAAAATCATGAATTTTTTATTATTTTCGGTTGCTGCGGCGGGAACCAGGATGCAATCTACTTCGACGCCGTGCTGGATGCGCTGAGGGAGGACCAACACTGCCAGGGCAAAGTCATCCTGAGGGCGACGGTGATGGGACAATTGGCAGCGGAAAATTTGGACGACACGAGGCAGCGGTACAGACATATGGCCAGCGAGGTGTGGATCAACATGAAGGAGAGAGAGAGGAGTTTGAATGTCGTGCGCGGCCAGGTCGAGGAACTCTGGGCCTACGCGCAGTCGCTGGTTCGCGTCGAGGTGAGCATCGCTCGGTGATTCCAATGCTGACATCTGTCCTGGGCTCGAGAAACGCGCTGCTGGGGTTTACCAATCGTTGGTACAATCCAAGAAATTCCAAAAGAAGTTATACTGATTTTTTCGATAATTTTTCGTTACGCCTTTCGCATTGTAAACATTAAAAAGGGCTGGATTGTTAATTTTTTTTATTGCGACCATTCGACCAGGTGTAAAATTGTTACCTGCGTTACCGATTGCAGAGTGACGCGAATTTCGCCTCGCGGGTCGTAAAGGAACCCAAGCGGGAAGACACCCTCGACGGGCAAATTAAACAGCTCGAAGACACCTTTAACAGTGTGAAAGACTCGCTTGCGGTTCGCTCCTACGAGGAATTATTCACCAGGTAATAAGTAGCGGGAGGCGGGGTCCTTCGAAAAAGGCACCGTGGCCGCGTGAAAGGTGAACGGTTGTATTTTTCTCTGAGGCGCCAGTGACGCAGCTATATCCTTCGCCCTTTTTGCCCTGGACCCCGCGGTGCATTTTTCAATAAGGGTGCATGAGTCAACTTTACGGTTGCTCATTAACCGCCCGCATAATTTTGAATATATCGAAATCGTGACTCATGGGATGTTATAAAAATTCCGTGAGTCACTGGAATTAAAAGCCGGACCTTAGACAAATATCATTTTACAAGAAATAATAATTTATCAGGGGAATTGCGATGTTCACAGACTCGAGGACCAAATGAAGCAGAAGAAGCGACTGCTGGCGCAGTTCAATATGAATTTTAAGGAACGAGACGCTCTGTTGAACGAGAAGAATCACGCGCTACTGATACTCGCCACTCTGGAGCACAGCACAGTCAGCACTACTGGACAGTAAGAAAACTTCTGAAAAAATATAACACAATCGGTCCAGCTTAATGGATAATTTTTTTTAAGATACAAAGCTGACAAAAAAGCGATGCTCGACGAAATCGAGGTGCAGAAGAAGCGCGAGATGGATTTCAAGAACCTGCGAAAATCTCGCGGCGAATTGCTGATGAACGTCCGAGCGGCGTTGCAGAATATGCTGGCCATGCTGGTCTGCGTCCCGGAAACGGCGCCGGCAAAGGGCAAGAAAGGACCCAAGGAGGCCGCCGAGAGTAAATCTGCGGTTAACAAACCTGGAGAATCGCGCGGAGATAAAGCATCGCCGCAAGAAGAAACTCAATTGATTATAAAATCCGATACCGATGGTAAATATCGTAAGCAATTAATTACAGAGTCTGAATTTAAAGTTACATAATTTGTGGATTAGCTATGGCTCTGCTGGCCCAAGTGAGCAGCAAGGTGAACGCTCTCTTCGCGATGAGCAACGTCGAGCTGGACGCTGATAAGGAGGAGAAGGCCCGAGATCTCTACCAGACCTACGTCTCCGATTACCGATCGAGGGTAAAATTCGGAGAGGGCGAACCCGAGCCCACTGGTAAATTAATATTTATCATCCCTTCGGTTTATCTTGCAAAGTCACGAATTTTCATCTTTTTTGCCGCAGGAATATTCGTCGAGCACGAGGTGATAGACACTTCCGTGATGACGCGTGGCGAAGTGAAGCTGCGGAGCAGGCAAATGGTCGAGGCGCATCTGAAGCCCGAATAGAAACCGTTGTACGAGCGATTTTACAATAATTTGGTGAACTATATTTTATATTCGCAACCTACAGAAAAACAATGTTACTTTTCGGTACCTTTTTTACTGACATTTTTTTTGTACAACATTTATTAATCGTTACAGTAGAAATATTTCACAATAGCTTCACGCGATCTCGTTGACTCTGCCCCAGCCGAGACGCTCCTTCTTCGTCTCGAGTTTCAGCCACGACGGCATGTCCTTCGGGAAGCTGAGAGCGTTCGGGTACTTTGGAGGCGGCTCGTCGGGCCTGAACGGATGAATCTTCTTCAGCTTCTTCAGCAGAAAGTCCCGATTTATGTCTTTGGGATCGCGGTACTTGTCGAGATAAAGGTTGAAGGGTTCACGACGCGGGAACCATTTCTGTGGCTTGATGTAGGGTGCTGGGAAATCGTACTCGAACCTCGGCTCTTGCATTTCTGAAACACGAGAAATATGAGAAATAGGAGCCAACGATCGAGAACATTTCGAAACAGGGGATATGAATGAAACTCGCGGATAATTTACCCAAAGTATTGCGATAAAAATCGGTCAGCGTCGCGTCCCAATCCGCTTGGAAAAAGGCTAAGCCGGCGGGCGTGATGACGTCCTGATGTTTCCGATAGAAATCGAGCGTGCTCCAATTTCTCTCCTCCAGTGAGAGGCTGAATAATAGGAAACAATTATTATTCGCTCGGGGTCCAAAGTATTCGAAACGTTTGAGTGTTTATTAAATTACCAAGGCTGTTCTTTCTTGTACTCCGAATAATCGACTTTGCCCTCCTGCTTATAAAGCACAAATATGTATCTGCAGTAGCCGATTCCACGAGCTGGAATGGGTCTCATGTAGTCCATCAGGAGTTCTCCCTTGCTAATGTCACTTTCAGGAATATTTCCTCTGTAAAATTGCCAAATCCAATAGTAAAATCTACAGAACTCGATCGATATTGCCGAACGAAGTAAAAATTCAATAAATTTCTCTGGACTCACATGAACCAATGGCAAATCTCGTTTTCGCCATTGACCAAGTTGCCATCAGGTGTGGTAAGCAACAGAGTCCACAAACTGCCGGACGTGGCTTCATACTCGACTGCAGGTGCTTTGGTAGTTTCTCTGGGCTTCATGAGATTCCCTCTGAAAACTTTAGCCACCAGATCGTCCCCCAAGTCGTAGTCCACATTAAGAGGAACGATCGGCATGAAATAAGCATCGCCAAAGAGATGCTCGTACACTCCGTAGTGATCGGCTATTGTCTTTGTATGCTCGGGGCCATTTAACTTCAACCACTCCTGCTTCGTCTTGTCCAGGTCAATTCTCACTGGAAAAACATTGGCAAAAAAAATAGCAAACTTTTTTTTGTAAGAAATGGAATTGCAGTAAGGACAAATTGTTCTACGTACATTGTATATTTCTCGCCATCCTCTCCATCTCTGGATCGGCTCTCATTTTTTTCATGTGCTCGATCCATCCTGCCACTATTTTCGATCTTCTTACATTCTGTGCTTTGTATCCGATGTCAACTCGATATGCGATCTCGGGATCCTTCCAATTTATTTCTGCGATAAATAAGTTGTCAGCCTATTTGCAGTCATTTGAAATAAAAACAATAATAAATCAAATCTATTGCTCCGAGGTCCCAAACTACATTGATGTCGCCGGTCGGAGCAGACAGACACCTAAACGACCTCGGAAGCTAAGGGAAAATAGACACTTTCGCACCTTCCAATCGTTGTTCCAAAGATCTCGCGATCCCCGGCGGTTTTCCACGACTCCATCGGCCGCCTCGCACCTGCTGTCCGTTGACGGTCAACAAATCGCCGCTTAGGCGACGAAACAATCGGCTGGCCATCGCGAACCTCTTCTTCGACGACGACTCCTAACCTCACTCTTGCTCGGGAGCCGATCCGCTGTTTTGCCGGAAGTCGCGCGACCTACGGCGGAAATTCAAGAAAACGCGGGCTTATTTGAAATCGGGGCTGAGAGATCGACTGATGGCAACCTAATTCTCATTACAGTTTTTGTTACCGACCGAGCATTTGTTTCACCTCCCACCTTACCAACTGAATTCACACATACACAGATCACAGATCTCCCCGACAATCCGCATCGTCTCCATGCAAAAACATTTCGATCCTCGAATCAGCCCGCTGGAAGCCGCTCGGCTTCGGGAGGGGAAGCAGCGTCGCAGGGGCGGCCGGGGGGGAGGGGAGGGGATATGCCTCCGGAGACCGGGCGACGTCACAACGTCGCCTCGGACGGGAAATCAGTCACGGCTCTTCGCACGAGCGATGCGGAGGTGATACACGCGAGCGAGTGCAGCATTGGCGTGCCGGGTCGATGTCGAACGGGCATATAAACGCGAGAGCTCCGAAAAAGAAAAACGGCACCAGCGAAGGAGGGAAACGAGACGAGAAGTGGAATCGCCCTGTGTGACAATCGTTTCACCCCTCAGTTCGCATTCGCGCGGGACTTCGCGTCGACAGCTGCCTAACATTTTTCCTCGAGTCTTTCTCACCGACTCCGTGGATTTCACGCGGAGCTCGGAGTTTGCCGAACGAGCCGCCGGGGACGTTACGTGATCCTTCGGGCACCGACGGAGCGGCGGCGAGTGCCCATACCTGCCGCCCCGTTCGCGTGAAATCCGCAGGACACCCAGCAACCGCCGGAGCAGCAGCAGCAGCAGCGGCAGCAGTGGCGGTCGTTACACGCCAGGTGGAGGGGCGGAAGGGAAAAGAATCGAACGAATAGGAGCAGCCAGAGGTCGGCCGGAGCGTCGGTGTCGTCGTCGCGTCGTGCTCTCGGGGATCGTAAGAGCGCCAGTAGCCGAGTTTACGTACCCGGAGTTTAGGCTTTCGCATTTAGTGGAAAAAAGAGTGCAAAAAGAAAGAAAGAAAGAGATACGGAGAAACTACGAAATTTGTGCCTCGCAGTGTAAAGAATTTAAAAAAAAGTAAACAAACGGAGTTGCGGTCAACATAGTTTTTATTCATCTCCGAGTGTCCTAATCACATTTTGCCTTGGTGTTTACTTCGGTGGTGTCTCCGTTTGCTACCCTACAAGGATTAATAATAAGACACTTCGAGTGCGGCTCAACTCGGTAGCCAATTGCCTGTGTTTTTTTTTTACAATCGGAGCGAGCCGCGATCGATGGCCTCGCGTATTTTTCGTTAATTGATAACAAGCCGATTACGCAGCGTACAGGCGATTTTTTGTTTCTGGTTCTACTATTATCGCCGAGAGCGAGTGTCGTACGAGTGGCGCGCGGCCCCTTTGAGCGATCGTTACGCCAGAGATCGTAAACACACACGTCCCCCGTCGTGTGAGGAGGAGGAGGGGGAGGAAGGTCGCGCCGCCGAGTTGATAGCCGGGGAATTAAGCAGCGGCGGCATCGGCAGGATGTCGCTCGGAGCGACGTCGAATTACACCGAATTCGTCGCAGCGTCGGCGCTCGTCGCGGATCGTCGACCGATCCGTCGTTGTTTTCGCCGCGCGAGCCAATAGGATCGCACGAGGGGTGGCGCGCGAGGGGCGGGAGCAGTGGCAGTGGAGGGGGAGGCCAGCGAAACGCGCGGGAAGCGAAACAAAAACAGTGCGTTATTTTTTTTTTTTTTATTCGCGAGTGTAAACCGGAAGTTTCCGGCAATTGGTCGGCGGCGCGGAAACGCGAGTGCGACGAAGCGACCAGATGACGGAATTATTGATCGGGATCGCGGGAAATGGATTTTCCAGTCCCGGCGCGAGCAGCGGCAGCGGAATCGTCGCCGCCGCGGTCGCGAACGGCGATGTTGTGTACAGAACTAAGAAGAATACGGTGAACGGCGGCGGTGGCGGCGCCGGTGGCAACAATGGCACGGCGGCCATTTACCGGAATTCGGAGATGCGACACTCGAGGAGCGAGGACGTTCTCGGGCCGGGAACGAGGTCACCCAGCCCGCTGCTGGCCACCGCGTCCGAGGACGATCTCGTCGCCGCCAGCGCCCTCCGCGACTGCAGCAGCCCCCCCTGCAGCCCCTGCCCCATTGGCGCGCGGGCTGCTGGCCTGTCGGCCGCCCTCGCCGACCGAGTGGATCCCGAGGACTCGATTCGCGATATCGTCACCGAGAATGACCTCTACAGGTAAATATATATGCCGTATCAATGTGACGTGCCTCGCGTGGACGACGTGGGCGACGTTGCTTGCGTGTCGTGTATTTTTATTCAGGAGCCTTGAATAAAAATAACCTTGCGTTTTTTTGCGAAAAAAAAAAAAAAAAAAAAAAAAAAAAAAAAAAAAAAAAAAAAAATAGATTTCGGAAAGTTTGAATAAGTTGTTCGATGGCGAATTTTTCGCTGATTTAAAAAATTACGGGTGTTTGCCCAGAAAATCGAAAATTCGAGGAGAAAACCTGCGAAAAAAAAATTCGATTTCGGAAAGTTTGAAAGGTTGTTCGATGGCAAATTTTCTGGTGACTTAAAAAATCGTAGGTGTTTGCCCAAAAACTCGAAAATTCAAGGAGAAAAACTTTTGAAAAATCCTATTTTTTCTGCAATTATTATAATTTTTGCAAATATTCCGCGCGCCTCGACACTCTTTCCGTAATAACCTTGACAAACCTTCAAACCTTGCATGAAAACCTCCAAAATACAATGAAACGAGAAGTAATTGCTCGTGCAGCGCCGTTTAAAAATACTCGAGGCTCGCTCCCAGCTCTCACCCTCCGGGACATTATTCAGCGCTGCTCATCGGCATTTTAAAATCGATATTTGGCATGGATACGTGGAAAGCGCGGGTTTTCTGGGCCACAGATAGGAAAATCTAGGACGCAGATGGCCCGCTAGCGGCCCCCGAGGGGGTCAATATTACCGCACAATAGGAGAACAATCCGTGACCCACGCAACATCGCGACAACACTGGGCCCGCCGTTAATTTGCATCTCTTCTGCGAGTCGCGAAGCGAACGAGACGCCCGCGGCGTGGCGAAACTCTTTGATTTATTGATCTTCACGGTTTATATATAAATCCGCGCGAGTGGGTCGATAATTTCACCGAGAAAAGTCGTCGGTTAATTTTCCGCGTCCGTCGGAAGTCGTGGATGTCAGAGAAGATTTCGCAATCGAACATTTATCACCGTCCAATTAATTCGCAATTTTCTTTTTTGTTTTTATTTCTATCTCTATTTTCGTTTTTATTAAGTACTTCATTAGTGTTTGAAATATCGCAATATCAGCTCTGAAAATATTTTACCCAATTTAATAGAGCCTGTAATAAAAATAAAAAATAATAACAATAATAAACGGCTCATAAATTATTCTAATAAATTTCCCTGTTTATAAATTTCCAAAACTTTGACCCCTGCTGACCTCTCGTACCGTGAAACCAGTCCGATCCTTATCAACACTTCGGATTATCCCACTTAGCATGCAAACAAAAATATTTACCCGCTCCGAAAAAGTCATCGCAATCCAAAGTCTCGGTTTTCTCATCCCGATCTGTGTCAGTCGCAGCGACCGCACAATCTACTCGATGTTATTGTCAAAGCCACGGGGATCATTATCCGTGTACGCGCCCCTCAGGGGGAGGGGGAAGGGGGGCAGGCAAATACGGTCCACAAGCTCACGGCTCCATTTCCAGTCGAGTCATTTACAAGATAAGAGAGAGAGAAAATTCCCGAGTAGATTAGACCGAGACACGGACGACGTTGTACTACGTGCGGAACCCGACGACGACTTCAACGACGACGACGTCGACGTATTCTATTAGCGTCGTCGTGTGCCTCTCCCGACTGCGGCTGATAGCGCATAATTTGCACCGTACACACGCGATTACGTTGCCCATATAGACAGAAGAGAGGCGCGTTACGTCAACCTCCGGAGGGAAAAGAAAAAAAGAAATACAATACCGCTTGAGACTGTAAATCGTCGAGTCGACACGGTTTTAAAGACTTCCTGAACGATTTCGCTCAATGCCAACTAATACGCACCGCGAGTCGAGCAAATGTAATGAAAGGAAGAGACAAAGAGACGGAGATACATCTGAGTGACTTCACGATTCACCAGCCATTGAAGATGTTATATAAATATTTATATTTATTATTATACTCTGTACAAAACCAACGCTTTTATCTTTTTTATAAAAAATAAAAATTACAAAGCTTGAGACTGTAAATTGTCGGGTCGAAACGATTTTAAAGACTTCCTGAACAATTTTGCTCAGTGCTAATGTTTTCTCGCACCAAGAGTCGAGAAAATATTATGAAAGGGACAGAGAAAGACACCTGAAAGACTTCACGATTCACCAGTCATTGAAGCTGTTACATGTACATTTATACATACATATATATATCACACTGTACAGAACTAACGCCTTTTATCTTCTTCATACACAGGTTCGTGCTGTTCAAGAGACACTACGACAAGTACGTGGCACTGGCGGCGCGTTACGAGGAGGCGAGGGGACTGGCTTACTACCTGGAGGAGCGTTATCACGAAGTCAAGGTAAGACGGATGAGCGGTTCACGGTGAATCGAGCGAGCTGAGAGGCAGCAACAGCCGGGCCCATCATAAGAACTGAAGAGGAACTCGAGGAGAGGAATCCACTCGACGCTTCGTCGCACTCTCGACATTCCGAACGGCCCATCGATTGGGCAGCAGCAGCAGCAGCAGCTCTTTTCGAGTCTCTCGCCACGTCCTCAGGACTCGCATTCACCGCGGGCGCAAAAAGCCACGAGTTATCGCTCGCTAATGTACCATATAAGTCAGTCATATCGCCCGTATAATTGGATAATTATTGAGAATCGCTTTCTTCCTGCTGCTCCGGTACGCAGCGGCTCGCCCAGGGTCCCGTAATCCAGCAGCAACAGCAGCAGCGGCGTCGTCGTCGCGGCTTGCCTCTCGCTGAGCTGTTTCCCCGGATTGTGCCGCTGGTTCCTCTACGGTCGCGTGACTCCGAGCCGTGCGCCAGGGCTTCTTCCTCGGCGCGCCGAGAGTTTCGAGAATCGAGGATGGAGCGACGAAAAAAAAGGAAGAAGAAAGAGGAAAACTACAACGTGGAGAGAGAGAAAAAGGTTCGACGAACCTCGGTCATTCGGGCAGAGGAAACTTCCGCCTCTGTGAAAGGCGAAGCGTGCGCGAGAGACTCTCGTGAAGATTCCGAGGATTTTTTTTCGTCGAGGGCAATCAACTTTTTGTGTACTGACTCGATTGTCCGTGGGATGATTTGAGAAATGTGGGAAGAGCCACCGAGTTGAAATAGAAAAATAGTCGGCGTAGGAAGAGATACAAACATTAGTCGACTATTCAATCAGCTGCAATTTGTTCGACGAGCGACAACAGCGAAAATCTGCAAGAGAATCGACAGACGCAACAATGAAAATCCGCGAGGGAATCGTCGACAATGACGAACCGGAAAGGAAGGTTCGACGAACCTGGAGGCCGACGTCGAAACTTCCTCGCCGCGGGGCACGCGCGTCGCTTCCGCGAAGATTCGTCGGGGCTTTTTGCCCGAGGAACCTCGTTGCTTCGTCTTCGTCGCTGCGATTTGAAGAGCAGACGGAAAAAAGCGAGGACGACCCGCGTCGGAGCTAGGAAACTGCACGGGCCGAGCGGTACCGACAGCTGCGCTTGGGACGATCGACGCGCGGCGATCATTAACGATCCCATCGGCTACAATTTATCGGAGCGCATCCGCGGGCGGCTTCACGCGCGAACGCCCTCGCGGATTCAGCTTTCCGCCTACCGACGATTTTATTTACAATCGTAAAAGTCGCGACCGACCCGCATCATCTCAACGGGACGATCGGCTGCGTTTACGATTGGATTCTCGGCGACTTTTATCGTCGGCAGAGAGAAGATGAAAAAGAGGAACGAAAATAAAAATAAAACATGACGCCAGTCCAGGTGAATCCGGATGTACGAAAGATCGTGACGCACTCGGCGATGCGACGATTCGGTCCGGCGACGATTCGCTCGGCCGACGATCGGCGTATGAATAATACGGGAAAGTTTCGACGATCTTAAATGAGCTAAGACCGGCGGTCGTAAACTTTCATGCCAGCGCCGTCAGTGCGGTAAAAGCGCGAGCACCGCCTGAGCCTCTAACGTTGCACATCGCGCACGCACGACGGTTGCGCCCGTTATTAGCGTCGGAAGGGAAGGAAAAAAAAAACTGTTCGCGGGAATTCGACTGTTTTCTCGTTGCCGCGAAAATTTTATCGGAATTCTCGCTCCTAGCTTTCGTAATGCTCGTCCAGGGAAAATTTGCTGTTACGTTCGACGAGATTTCAAGCACGGTTTTTGCCTCGGTTTTATTTATTTCATGAACCGGTTTTCGAGTCAAAATTGTCGCTAAATAATCCGTGTAATGAGTCGAGGGAAAATTGTAATTTCTAGAGTTATTTTCCGGGCCGTGCGAACCGATGAGTCGTTAAGGACGTTTCGTTGGACGCCGCTGGGTGAAAACGACCAGCGATGAAATTATAAAATTCTCGAAACTTTCAAAAGCGACTCGGCCATCTGATTAACCCGAAGTTCGGGGCCGTTTTCGCCGCAAACGAAAGCGTTTGCGCGACTTTTACTCGCAATAACTTCACCGCTGACTCTTTAAAAGCCGCGTGTAACGACTCTCCAAGTGGCGCTCGGGCGTCCGAGCATTTTTTATCAAATTATTTACGCAGACTTTCGGAATTCATTCCACGTTGAGACAAGTGATTTATCGCCGCTAAACGGGGCGCGTACGTCTTCGATCATTAGGCGCGAGATTTATGCGACTTTTTCATATCGACTCATGCGCATCTATTGACTCTTGGGTCGATAACAAATGTTTGCGAAAGGCGGTCGGTTTTTTCTCGCAAATGTGGCGCCAAAGTCGCTCTAATTCTTAACGCAAACTTTCGTAAACCATTAAAACAGTAAACTTCACGGTGGTCATGTTTATAAATTCACTAAAAAAAATTGAACCAGAAGTTAATTAAAAAAAAAAACATCTTCAGCGGATTAAAAACTTCGCCGTGTTAATAATTCCTCAGCGCGAATCTCCTCCATCGGATTTAGAAGCCCCAGGAAGTTGTAGCGCCAAGATACATATTGTCCGGAACACAATAGCTTTTCAGCGGTTTTACGGCTACGAAAATAATGGCGGAATTACAAACGCGCCCGTCCGACCAGGAGCGAGGCTTCCGGCATTTTTTTTCTCATCATCAAGACCGCCAGATATTAAAAAACCCGTACTCTCGAATTTTACGATCCCGCCCCGTTAATATTAATTAAAACCTAAAAGTGAACGAACACATTTTTACATTAATTAAAAGCCTCAATTTTTCGCAACTAATTTCGCGAGATCAAGCCAAGTTGAATTGATAACGAAACTTCCGGATTTTATATTTCTCACATAATCAAGGTTACCAGATATCAACAAACGTTATTACTTTTCAATGTAATACAGAGTTATTAATATTAACGTCCCAAAGTGAATGAACAGCCGGTCGGTATTAATTAAAAAATCTTTTTACTTTGCTTTTACTAATTTCACAAGAGCCAACAAACGAGCCTCTTGGCGAGCATGCGAATGGCACCCGCTGATGCAACGAGCGAGTCGAGCAATCGCACTTTCAGCGTGTAACGAGAGAGCAGCAGCCCGAGAGAGAAAGACCGACGCAAATTGGAAGAAACGCGAGAGAAAGAGCGAGAGAAAAATAAAAGAGGCACCGAGCTCGGTGCGTGCGAGACACGAAAGTAACGACCCGTCGCTCGTTAATCGCGCCGCGCGCGCCCCGTGTGCGAATTGTCGGGGGAGTCGTTTCCTGCTTCCGAGCAGGACGTTCTCGAAACTGTATCGCACCGTCAGCATCAAACCCAGAATTTATATTATTTCTTCCTTTATACAAACGTTGCATACAAACCGTCTGTACGCACGTCATTAATTCACGTTGTATAATTTGTAGGTAAGAAAAACTGGAGACGTCGAAGGCAGCGCCGGGTGGTATTGAGTATCGAGGAGGGACACCGATACCTTTCAGGAAATCTCACGCCGAGGGAAGAAGAAGAAGAAGAAGCAGAAATAGAAGAAGAGGAAGAAGGAAGCTCGAGCCCCGTCGCAGTTCTCCCCTTTCCGTCACCCGACACCGAGACTTCTCGCTCGAATATTCGCCGAGTCCGGTAGCGGTGCCAGTGGCCTGTGTATCGAATGCAAATCCCGAGGAGAGTCAGCCTCGCCTCGTCGCTTCACCCGGAGCAGCCGGAGAGACTCGTGCACCGCGCCTGCATCGCACCTACGTTTATTCCTCGTGGCCCGAAGCCGCTCGAGGTGTCGGCGGCGTTTATCTTCCTCGTTTTTTACGAGCCTCGAGCCACACTCTGCGGTGACGTAACGAGCGAAGGTCGCCGTTTACGAGCTTCTCCTCCTTCTCCTCCTCCACCTCGTCTGAGGAGTAGAAGCAGAAGAAGGAGGAGCAGGTGGAGCAGAGGAAGGCAGATGCTGCGGGGCAGAGGAGCCGCAAGGTCGAATCAACATGAAAAGTCTCTGGAAGTCACGAGTCTCGTCCCTCAGGCTCTCAGCGTCCAATTTCCACGTGAATTCCGCTCAAGGGGAATTTCGCTCGCCGACGATACCGACGAGTCCGGTCAGGATAAACGTGTGGAAAACGCAGAGCAGGCGCGTGTGCGTCGGTGAAGTCGTCGCGACGTCTGCTGGGGAGAGCAGCGAAGCCAGGCGATGCATCGGGCCGGGGCGGCAGAAACAGCGGCAGCAACGGCAGGCTTTCCCGGAGCTTGTTCACCAGACCGTGAGAGCTGGTGACCTCAGCGCGAGCGCCGCGGTGTTTCGAGGCCGTGGTTAACAGTACCGGGCGTTCGAAGCAGGCCTGCGTTGAATTCTGTACAACTGGTAGAGAGAAGGAGAGACGAAGAGGAGTGGATGAGGAAGGAGAAGGAGAAAGAGTTGAGGCTAACAGGCAAAACAGCCACCACCTACGAACACACGATAATTATGCCGCTCGTGGGCAGGAGATGCACGCGGAAAACTGTAACACTGGAACGACGCCGAAGAGAGAAGGAACGAAGCCGGGAGAACAACAACACACAAGAGCCGCGGATATACGGTTATAACTGAACATCGCCGCCGACCGGCGTCGCATACGAATCGCCCACGCGGATTCGCCCGCGGACGAACCGAAGAAAAAAAAAGGTGAACGCACACACGCGAATCAGCGAGAATACCGCTACAGCGAAGAAATAAAAAAAAAGTGGAATGAAGAAGAAGGCGCACAATGTCAGGGACGTTGTGTTTATTTTCGTCGCCGACGCGAATTCGTAATTTTCGAATCGACGTGTGTTCCAGAAAGGAGGAAGAATGTTGAGTTTATTGAAGGAAAGAAACGGACTCGTGATGTGGAAAAAGGAAAATAAATTAATAGCGTAGTTTCAAAAGGCGCTGAAAAAAGGCAGGAAGAAAAAAAAAGAGAGATCACGTAATACAGGAAAAAAAGAAAAACGATCTCGTTGAAACGCTGCCCGACGAATCGAACACGTAATTGCGACTGTCACAATGCGAACGACTCATAAAGTGCCGACAATACTCGCGTATTTCACGCCGTGAGTTACAGCTGCGCGTAGTCGCAACATCCTGAGCAGAAGGTAGAGAGAGCGAGAGAGAGAAGAAAAATAAGAGAGAAAGACGCGAATGAATTCACGGTTCAGCGATAGCGCGTGGAACGTGCGAAAGAGAATAACGCGTGTATTCGGCATAGCGAACGCGCGGGGCACGTGTGTTAATCCCCGAGGAGCGGGAGGAGGACGATGGAGGCGCATTGAGGGGGTCAACAGCACGGTACTTCTTCGGCGATGCTGGGAATCTCGATTCTCGCGTTCCCACTGCAATATCGGAGCGTTTACCGCGGCGAGGAAGGAACAAGAGTCAGGAGAAGGAGACGAAGGAGGAGGAGGAGGAGGGAGCAGAGATGCAGTCGCCGAGTGGCCCCTTTTTGCGTGAGAACCACCGGAGAATTCAACAACTCGAGTCACCTTTAAAGTTTAAACATCTCGGCGCACGTCCCGTTGTCTCGTCGGTGTGAAACGTGGGCGCGAGAGGGAAAGTGTACAGAGAGACTGCGTTCGTCGGTGGGACGACGATAGCCAATCAATCATCGATAAGATAAATAATAATCTTCGTAGCCCCGACGCGCTCGAGCGAGCTCGAAAGTCCGCCACGAATATTTTTCGACGTCTGGGTGACTCCGGAGGAATTTCGCAGATATATTTGGAGGCCGAGGAACGTCAGCTATAGCAGCGCGGATCAACTGCAGCAGCAGCAGCAGCAGCGTCGAGACGCGGAAGAGGAATATAACTGCTCGGCGGCAGGAC
The DNA here is from genome assembly GCA_964034905.1 of Itoplectis maculator. Lineage (NCBI taxonomy): Eukaryota > Metazoa > Arthropoda > Insecta > Hymenoptera > Ichneumonidae > Itoplectis > Itoplectis maculator. The sequence goes on from OZ035860.1 coordinate 5,301,905, forward strand.
GCGATTCGCCGGCGTCGAGTGGAATATAGAATAACCGCGAAACCTTCTCAGATTAGAAAGTACCATCGGCGCGGCACGCGCGCGCGTCGCTCTCCGTCTGAGTGCGGCTGAATTCTCGCGCGCGGATCTCTCGCCGCTGTCTGCGGCCGCGTAGAGCCGCAGGTGCCCTGCGAGAGCTGGGAATAATTATCAATTGTAATTGCGATTAATGGACCGATGGTTATCGGCGTAATTAGGGCTTAATGAGGCAGGTGGCTCGGTCAACGGGGCACGAGGCTTTTGACACAAATGAGTTTCCCGTGGAATTAAATTATAGGCAAAATACGAATATTAAGAATTCTTTTTTTAATTCTCATAAATTAAATCTCAGATATATTTCCTATAAGTAAAAATAGATTCAATGAAAAATTATATCTGAGCCGCATGCAGAGTATAATTACATATTTCCTTCGCGTTGCACAATCGTCCGACGAGTTCGATTAATGATACACATTACTCGATACTCCACGTCTGTACTTAAATTCCACGTGGAAGTTCGCGGGTACGCGAGCACCGTAATAAGATCGCCTCGTACATAGTTGCTGGCAGGAAGGAAATATTACGGAGCAGGTTTCTCGTATATTTCATGGCTGCCGATCCCGATGCACGAGCCTATTGCTCACTCGGGTATAACTGCGCCGAGTGAATCAGCGTAATTAAACGATTCACCGCGGGGCTGCCGAAGAGCGACCAGCGAGGCGGAGAGTACCTGGTCAGGCACGGGCGATACCTTAAAGGATTGCGTACCGGCCCCGCTGGGCTCCCGTGGGCAGAGAGAATCATGGGGCCAATCGTAAACGCACACTCGATTCGCTCGGTGATCCGTGGATCTCGGGACGCGCCTACTTCGCGCTCGTAGTTTGTGTGAATCGAGTCTCTGTCGAAAAGTCGGTCGTTAGACTCCTCGACGCTGCTCAATGTACACTCGTCTTTGTTGATGCTCGTCTGTATCTTCGGCGCGTATCGAATTTCAAGGCGCGGTCGAGCAAGTCGCAAGCCGAGCTCGGCCGCGTTGATGTTAGTTATATGTACATGTATATATTTATATTCATGAAACAGTTTTACTGATTTATTTTGTCGTCCTTTCAGGCCGAACGAGACAAACTCGAGGAGACGAGGCTCGCGCTGGAGAAGCGACTCGAGGGCTGCGAGGCGGATCTGCGCGACAAGGAGGAGGAGCTGTTTCTCCAGCTGGAACGCAGTCTGCGACTGGAGGACGAGGCCGAGAGGATGAGAGCCGACCGGGACGCGTGCATCGCCGCCCGCGACCGTCTCGAACGGGAGCAGACGGCGGCGTTGCGTCAGCTACAGCTACAGGCGACCCAGAACGAGATGACCAGGCGCTCGCTCGAGAGAGCCCGACAGGACGTCGTCAGACAGGCGACCGTCATTCGGGCCGAGCGCGACGCGCTCGAGCGCGAGGTAAACCTCGTGCTTTTTTGCCTGTCCACGTCTCCGCGTGTCCGTCGTCGACGTGCGTCGTCGTTGACTCGTCGTTGGTTCAAGATCAGGCGCTGCTCCGATTTTGCTGGATCATTTGGGGGAGCTAAATTCTTAAATTCTGGAAAGTGGGATTGAAATTAGAATAATTGGATTCGACGAATTTATCGGTGACTTGTCGATGGTTCAAGATCAGACGCTGCTCCGTTTTTGCTCGATTATTTGGGGCCCAAATTCTTAAATTCTGAAAAGTAGAATGAAAAATGGAATAATTAGATTCGACAGATTTGAATTTATGAATTTTAAAACAAGTTAATTAAGAAGGAATCATGAGTATTTTTCTCAGCACGAAGTAAAGTAGATTCCGGAAAAATAACTGAGTCATCATTATAGTGAGCCTGTCGATTCACAACATGCAACGCGATTCTCATTGAATCGAAGCAATCTCGCGGTTTTTTTTCCGCCTTCAACCGCCGCACGGTAGATCAACGAGAATCGTCCTCGTCCATTCACGCGGTGCGCTCGTTTCGCGCAAACGAGCGCGCGAAATCGCGAGCGCATTTTCACGACCGCTCGGGCGCCAGACGTGCGCGCGCGACTCGGGCAAAGAAATCGCGGTGCAATCGGTTTGTATATATAAAATAAAACGCGGGAGAGGTTTGGCGACCGCGCGGGGAGAATCGCACGATTTTTCGAGGTCAACGAACGGGGCAACGACGACGAACAGCGACGAGTTATCGACGAGACGAGGCACGAAGCGGCGACGACGACGACGACGACGCGGCTTCGACGCGGACACTCGATACTCGCGGCTCTTTCTATGTTTTTGCGCTTCGCTCAGCTCATCTTTCTCCCTCTCTTCCTCATCTTCTTCCACTTCTCGCAGTGTTGTTTTTACTTTTTTTTATTTTTATTTTTTATTTTCTCAAGTCGCTATAGTCGACCCTCAGTACTTGGTCTCCCATCCGGAGCGAAGGTTTCCGGGTGCGCGCTCGCCCTTCTCCCCGACGAAGATCTCCGGGGTGAAAGCAAGTGAGCGGAGACTCCGGTCGCTTCCTGCACGCCACGAGCGCTCGAGTTTCGTGGCAGATAGGCGCGTGATACGCCGCGGAATATAAATAATCAGCGGTGGTCATCGGGCAAAACTTTCTTTCGCCGCAAACCCGAAGTTGCTGCTGTTGCTGCTGCCGTAGCCGCGCCTCCCAATAACCGCAGGAAATTTTATTCGCAGAACGTCGTGCTGAAGGCGAAGCTTCGCGTCGGCGAGGACGAGCTCGGTGCCGAGCGACGACGACGCGAGGAGGGCGTCGCCGCGCTCACCCACGAGACCGCCACCCTGAGACACGCGGCGCGACATCTCCGAGCCGCCGCGCTTCACGCCACCTCCTGCCGACGACGGAGACGATGCTCCGTCTGTTTGTACGCCAAACGCACCTTCGCCGAGGTCGACGATTATCGCGACGAGTAAGTATTTTTTTATTGGAATTTTTTTGCAATTTCTTCATTTTTTTTTATCGAACGGATTTTTATTGATCGAAGCGAATAGAATTTTTTGTAGAATTTTTTTAAAGGGTAAAAGAAAGTAAAGTAGCATCAAAGAATATTTTTCCTGACACAGAAGAAAAACTAGGCTTCAAAAAGCTAACAAGCGATTAAATACAATTTATTAAAACGCCTGCTAGAAAATTCCGTAGCGTGCGGAGAAAGGCCGCGTTCCTCTGTTGGTCAGCTTCCTCCGTTCCTCTTCGCGCTCCATCACCTCCGTGACGAGTACACAGAAGAGCCTGAATCCTCCGTCTCTAACGTTTCGTTGTTTTCCGCAGCGGAAAACTATTCAAGTGCCTTCAAGCACCGCTCCAGGATTTGCGCACTTGGCTGCGTCCCAGCACGCCAACGTCGTATCCGGCTCTGCGAACGAGTTCGCCGCTCGACCGAGGAATCAGCTTTATCGACGACTCCAGCACGAGCTCCGAGGACGAGGAATTCCCGAGCACACCGGTCGCCGAGGTCTCGCTGTCGTCCGCGAATTCGGCGCCCGCGGCCGCCCGCGCTTTTTCCTCGGATTCCGGGTGAGTGTTTTAGCTCTCGAGCTTTTTCGGTCCATTATTTTTTTTTTTTGTGGACAGAAATGTTGACTCGAACGTCTGTGTTTTTTCAGCTTCTCGTCCGAGGTCGGAGATCGGAGATCGCGGTCGTACGAGGCCGGCGGAAGCAGCAGAAAGATCAGCGAATCCAGCAGCGAGCCCGACGGCCAACGTCCAGTCGGGACATTCACGCGATCGCGTTGGACCTCGTCGTTTCGCAAGCTGCTCGGACGAAAGTCCAAAGCCAAGAGCGCCGCCGCCGCCGACAGAACGTCCTCGTGAACTTCCCATCAGCAGCTACCACTCGTTCCAATTCCCTCGTCTCCTCATTCCCCCCCTGGAAATCCCTCGAAATCTCCAATTAAACGTTTAACCGAACGACGAGCTCAAACGAGGCGCGAAGACGCCGGAGCCTGCCGCAGCTCGAGCTGCCGATTGATCACGATTACGCGGAACGTCGCGGAAATTCCGCGGTGCTCTGACTCGCATTTACACAGGGTAGATCACTCGGGCTGATCGAACTGCCCGTATCACACTTGCCCTTCCCCTAAGCTACTGCGATAATTACGCTTGAAAAGAGGAGAACAACAAAAAGACAATTGTTTCTTCGCCGTCCGAAGCGAAGACAACGACGGATTCGTTGCTCTTACCACAGCATTTACATATATTTTCGCGCGTTAAAGGTATTGAAATTATCGGCTTACGATAAACTCGTCCAGAAAAAAAACTAACAGTTCCTCGGCTGTGGTGTGTCAGTATGAGATCGACAGATTTGCGGTTTAGTCGCTGAACGACCTCGCATGGAATCCTCGGATTCTTCTATTTTTTTCCTATTTTTCTCTTCGCTATTTTCCTCTTTTTTTTAACACGTTAACCATTTGTATGTAGATAATACGTAGACGATACTCAAAGATTTTCTCCCGCTGTCTCTGATTCTGTCCTCACGACTATCCGAATTCTTCCCTCGGCCCGAATTACAGGCTGCTCCGAGCCTGTAATGAACCAAATTTACTGCCAATTGTTAGAACGTTCGCTCGAGCGAACGTTAAAAGCGCGCGAGAGAGTCGGGACAATTAAAAAATAAAAAAACAGCATTTAAGGAGACACGTGAAACGCGCATCCGAATACTCGAACACATTTGCACATACAGTCGGCTTTTTTCGAGAAGGAAAACAAAGACTGTTCACTAGATTATATATATGTATACATATATATTTAAATAGGCGAGCCTCCGAAATGTACTTACTCCGTTAGTATTATATCGAATCGCACGTCTCTACCGGTCTCCGCGAATTTACATACGACTACCAAGTTATCACCGCAGGTGCTTGTACTTTAATTTTTATTGAAATCTGATTTTTGTTTTTATCACAACGACCACGAGGAATTGCAATCGCGAGCTTCGGCTCTGAAGATTTTTTTATTGTTCATTATATACGTTAAACGGTGCCTTAGTGTCATACACGAAAAAGAAAGGAAAGAGAAAAAAAAAGATGCAACGCTATTTCGTCAGACATTCCATGAAAGAAAAAATGTTCTCGTGTTCACGTCCCTTGCTCATTCGCAACTTGAATTGTATCGGTAATATTTAAAACTCGGTATACCTTCTGAATGAATTTGACGTAAAAAAAACTTACCAATTAATGGATATTATATAATATGATATATATATATTATTAAAAAAACTCGTGATCGTAACCGTAATCTCCGGTAGGAATTGTACTCGAGAGATGTTTCTCGTCTCGCGGCGCCCCAAACGCGGGCCCCGCGAGGTTCACGATTGTTGTTGCAACAGAGTCTTGTTTATACGAAAAGAAAAAAAAAAAAAGAAAATTAACGTTCACCGTAATCGATGCGTTTGTTGATTATACTTTAGGCGTAATCCACGACGGATGGTACTTTGCGTAGGTAAAATTATACATAGTCGACTATTGGATTCCAACTATGCATGAATTTACACTTCCGAGTAGGTGCGACTGTCGCGAGAGGCTGTCGACGAGTGACGAGTTAATATAGAACGATAGACGCAGATCTTAGCGAGGAGTCAATTAATTCTGTAAACAAGAGCGATTTGAATTTTAACGAGAGGAATTATAAAAAAAAATATAAGGCACGCGATAGACAGTCGACGTAGCGTAACTCTCTACTTGAACTTTTATTCACCGAGAGACGTAAGAACAATCGTTAAGGGAGCCACGGAATTTGTGCCACAAAAGTTAATCGACATTGCGGAAGCAACGGTGCCAATTAGAAAAGTCGAATATCATTTAGTCGTCGATTAGAACTGTCTCTTTCTCTTTCAATCATCGACACCCGTCTGGAGTTTCTCTTACCGTAAATTTATCGTCATGCAGGCGTCGCACTTGGAATTGGGGGAGTAGCCGAATACATTGAATCCGCGCGGAGAGCCGGGGTGAGAGGCCTCTGACATCCTCGACTCGCACGAGGATGATCCAGAAGACGTCACCCGGTCGTTGCTCTGTGGGAGCGATGAAATGTTCACAAATTTCATCCCAATTTATTCGGCCGGCAGCGAGGACTATTGTAATGTTACTGTTATACGATATGCGTAAAGTATTGTTATGAAAGGAAGACGAAAAAAAGAAAGACCCACGTTGTTGTGTAATGTATGTGCAAAGCTCGAATTGATTTAAAAAAAAAAGCGAAATGAACAAACTATTAATAACGATGGCATTCCATAAGCGCGTATTGTAACAAATGAAAAGAATCAGCGATGTTCATAGATATAAAACGAAGTTATTCATTACTCCAACTGTCTTGGCATTTTTAATTCACACGTTATACCTCGATTTATATTAACTAGGCTAATCACACGCGCTGGCGCGCGTGCCCGAGATACTTTTGCGCTGCTGCGCTCTTATAAAGCTTTAAAAGGGTAAATCGCAACTAAAAAACCCTTTTTCAGTTACTTAAAAAAAAAAGAAATAAATTTGTAGTTTTGCTTGTCAGAAATCGTAGATCTGGCCGCCGGGCCGAAAACCGCCCAAATCGGGGTCACGAAATTTATTTTTTCAAAATATCGACTTTTAACCTATACCATCGTTCTCAAGTCGCATATTCTACCCCTGAAAACACTGGTTAAAACCTTTTTTTGGTTGATTTTGAAAAAAAAAATTTTTGGCCGAACAGTTTGTCAGAAATCGTAGATCTGGCCGCCGGGCCGAAAACCGCCCAAATCGGGGTCACGAAATTTATTTTTTCAAAATATCGACTTTTAACCTATACCATCGTTCTCAAGTCGCATATTCTACCCCTGAAAACACTGGTTAAAACCCTTTTTTAGTTGATTTTGAAAAAAAAAAATTTTTGGCCGAACAGTTTGTCAGAAATCGTAGATCTGGCCGCCGGGCCTAAAACCGCTCAATTTATTACGCACTTTTTAGTAGTAGATATCGATAAATTCTGCATTCGGTAGGGTAGCATTTACGCCAAATACATTTCCGCCAAAGTCCGTTTTCGCTTTCAGCCAAAGCCCGTTTCCACCAAAATTCGTTTCAGGATTTTAGTGGCAACGGATTTTGACGGAAACGGGCTTTGCCTGAAACGGATTCTGGTGAAAAACGGACTTTGGCGGAAATGTATTTGGCGTAAATGCTACCCTACCCTGCATTCGCCGCAGAGAACGAACCATCGCTTCCAAAGCGAGTTTGAAAATCCGTCATCTTTCCCGCGGCCGGCCGCGAGTCTCCCGAAGCCACCACCAGACGTCGCTGCCACATCCACTTGAACTCGGCCCCGAGCAGGCCAACCCCCACTCCTCATCGGGCGCTCCGTTCCTGGCTTCACTCGATCGGCACGGTTTTTGTCTCAGTCGAACCGAACGAAATGCCAATGGTGGACGGGCGTCGAGAGTCCCCGCAGGTCGCACGACACACGGAGTACGAATTATCATGTGAATAGTGGATAGCCGGTGAAGCGCGGCGGGCTTTTTTTTTTTGTAAATAGTAATCCGACAAGCAGCAAACCGACGAGTGCGCGCGCGGGGTCGCTGGCCGGGATATAAGCGACGACGAAAGGCGTCTGCCACCTGAAATGTGAGTAAAACCCGAAGAGTTGTTCCGGGGTGCGAAACGCGCGTTTGTCGGCCCCGCGCGATCAATCGTGCATTTTTTTTTTCGAACTGTCCTTCACATACAACAAACCCGAAGGACAATCGCTCCTCCCTTATCACGAGGACCCGAATCTCATAAAAAATCCATCTCTCGTCCTGCCCGAACCTCGGAAACGAAAAAAAAAGTGTCCAGCGCTCGAGTCGGGTGCACGGTGCTTATCGCTAAGGACCACTGCCGCCCAGCTGGGCGGGGTAACGTGTCCATGCCTATATCTCCACTCTATCACCGTCCTTGTCTCCCGGTTCCACGACCCACGGGACGATCGTCCGGGGTGCGTCGGAGCCCTCGTCCCGCGAACCCTGAAGCAACAGAAACCCAAACCCAAACCTTCAGACCCCCCGCTGATAAAAAATGCTCCCATTTTCGCCTCCTAAACACCCTTCTCCCCCTCCCCCTCCTCTCACTTCAGCCCTCGACTCCGACAAACCGGCTGACGGTTCTCGAAGCGCCCTTTAATAACCTCCCGAAAACCTGAAACAATAAAAAATACTATTATAGTGATAATAATAATAATGACAACAACAACAACAACGAAAAGAAGCAATTAAATCGGCCGAGTGACCTCCGTAATAGCTGGAAAGCCGATGCCTCTCGCGGTAGGCACAAACCGGAGATCTATTTCAGTAGCAGCTGAAGCGTGGATTACATCGTCAGTGACAGTGTAATTGCAGTGATCAGTGAGTCGGGCTACACGGAGGAGTCGAGCGAGGAACGCGAACGGAGCAGCCGAGAGAGAACCCGCGGGAGAAAGAAACGAAGGATATTCGCGACGGACATTCCAGCGGCAAAATCGCGAGAACCGCAGGAATCTTTCGTACCTCCCCCTCCGCCTCCCTCTGCCCCTCTCTCCTCTCCTCCTTTGTTTCCACTCTGTTTTATTCACTCGACTCTTGAGTCTCGTTCCTGCTCGTCTCTTTTTGCTTTGTATCTCATTTACTTACTTTCGCATTCGGTTTGTAGTGCGACGAGTGAGACAAGGATAAAAGTGCAGATGAACGAGAGGAAGAGAGAGAGAAAAGAGAGAAGAAGAGGGAGAAGCTGATGTTGCTGCTGCTGCGTTACGCTAGACGTCCCAGGAGAATAAAACGCGTGGATTGTCTGTGTGCCTGTGTTGTTGTTTTTTTTTTTCGCACGAAGAGTTTCACGCCGCGAGGTGTGAGACAAAGACGCAGGCGGAGCGAGAGGGAAGACGACTGAGCTGATGGTCCGAGCGCACGGAATGCATCGATCATCATCGCCTCGTGCGATACGCCGGATGCCGTGCGCAAAGGCGCTCGGGCGCATTTTCGTCGCGTGCCGCCGCCGCCGCGCGACCCAACGTTTCCCGCGATAATGCGGGAAACGTTGCGCGCGGCGGCGGCGACGGCGGTTGTTATTACCCGGCCTCGACCGTTCTAGCTGGCGTTTCCCGTGCGCGAAGGCGAAATTCAACGATCGAACCGCTGATTTATGCCGGGAAAATTGCTCTGGGCAGGTGGATTTAATTTATCGGGTGTTGAGCGATGCAGGATTTTTTTATACTCGGTCATTGGATTTCATGTAAATGAAACTTGGGACTTGAGTAAAAAAAAAATCGAAAAAAGGACTGGAAGATATTTCATGTTATTATTTTTTTTCTGAGGGGAAATTAACCTGCGTGCCTGGATTTAATTTATCGGATGTTGGGCGATGCAGAATTTTTTATATTCGATCCTTGGGTTTCATGTAAATGAAATTTGGGACTTGAGTAAAAAAAAATCGAAAAAAGGACTGGAAGATATTTCATGTATTTTTTTTTGTTTCTCTGATTCCGGATCTGAGCACTTTTTTCGCTCAAGTTGGAAAAACACAAGGGACTAAAAAGATGGACACGATGTTCGAATGTTATTTTCGGTCGGACGCGGAATTTCGTTGCTGAAATTCCATGCCAAACGTCCGCGACGTTTTTCGCGTGACCCATTTCGCCCGAAATAGTTTAAAATTTCCTCGGGAATCTCGCGAAGCCGCGCTGAAGTCTCAGTGCGATGTCCACGTTGGATGCTCCGAGGATTTGATATTCGAGACAAAGAGCGACCTGTTTGCATTTTCATTCTCAGAAAACTTCCACGACTTTCGCTTCATCGACGGTCGTAAAAGCGAGAAGAAAGAAAAATCGTGTCTCCGGCGTGTAATCAATTTGCCACACGCTCGAAGGTGAGTCGCGTCTTTTGTCAATTCCAAAGATCCACCTCACGGCTCCGTCTTATCTACGTTCACAGATCCGTTTCCTTTCCCGGGCCCCGGAGGAAGACGCGCCTGGGAATTCAATGAGTGAAAGGACGAGAAGAGGGAAGAAAAAAATGAAGACCGTGTCACCAAAGGAAGAAAAAGGAAAGCGAGGATTAAAAAAACAAATCCCATCTACGAGGCTGCAGGGAATAAAGCGGAGGGGACCCCAAGCATCGTTGGTGCATTCCCCTCACGCTGGGACCGCGACGCGTGTGCCATTCGGGCCGAGGGTTTATCGGCAGCCACCGGCGTCACAGAATTTTTGACCAGGAGTCACTGAAACAAACCAACAGATTCAGCCAAAAAAAAAAATACCAAAATCACCAACAGAAAATTCTAAAAAATAAACTTCTGGCATAAGATCAATGAAACAGCCATTCGGCTTGAGGGTTTATCGTCAGCCTCTGTCCACCAGCATCACCGAATTTTTTACCAGAAGTCACTGAAGCAAACCAACCGATTTGGTAAAAAAAAATATTGACTAAAGGCACCAACAGGAAATTCTAAAAAAGAAACTCCTGTGATAAGGTTAATTAAACTAAAGGCACCAACAGAAAATTCTAAAAAAGAAACTCCTGTGATAAGGTTAATTAAACTCGGCTAAAGGCAGAGTCTAATCGCGCCTCAGCTAAACCATCTGCAAACTCGTTGGGTCGAATCCGCGTCGAATCATCGGCCGACGGTTTTTTTCCCTCCGAGATGAAGAGGACGCACTGTGCATGCGCAGGAAAACAGTGTACACACATGGTGCACATTTCTGTGCGTCAGTGTCTAGGCCTCTAGCCGCGAGCGTATCGGCAGCTCCCTCTTATCAGCCGGTGGAATCAAGATCCGCGGTCGAGCGAGAGCGGCAGAAGCCTCGTTTCGTCACTGCGACGAGATAAGAGGCAGCGAGCCACAGGCCAGCGAGTCAGAGGCTGATAACAAAAATAGAAAAATAGGAAGCAAAAAGAAAAACAAATGGGAGAGAGGAAAAGGCTCCACGTCCGGAGGTTCAACCCTCGCGTGACAATGTTTCCTCCAATCGGTTTCCGGATATCGATGAACCTTATCCAATGGCTTCGAACTGTGGGCCGATTGCGCTTGTATCGCTTTGAAGCTGTTCAGACACACAAGTGCTGGTCCCGCGCAGCGAACTCCGAGCTGCCAGCGATTCCGCGGCAGCCGAAGGACGCAAGTCGCTGCGGTGAAAGATTTTCATGCGCAATAACCGCGAGAGCCGCTGTTTATCTCGGCAACGGACGCAGCAGCGTGTTTCTCTCGCCGAGACTAAGCAGCTGCGTCGGATCCCCACGTGGGTGTCGACTAGGTAACATTCTAATTTATCTCGAGTCTCGCGTCCGTCTCCTCGCGGTGGACACCAAATGTGTCCACCGTATTCGGGTCTACGAGCGGGAAACATTTGGGCTGCAACTCCTTTCGCGGAATCCGCTGGCTTCGGTGGACGAAAAACGGCCAATGGCCCCCCTCTCCTCCCCTCTGTGGGTTAGCATCCCGAGGAAACGCGTAGGTCGACGGATCTCGCGCTGCCCTCCGCGTGGGCTGTCTCCAATTCCACACGGATAAAGCCGATTACGTCCTCTTTGTCCCTTTTCTTTTCTATTTTTTTTTTCTTGGAGCGATCGCTATGGACTGCAGAGCCGAGCTGAATTTTCTAAGACTCAATTCCCAACGCTGGTTTTTTGTGCCAAACGTATCGGGTTCCCCTGGGACGGCTGCAGTTAAGAGTAAATGTAGCAGTTCAATTTTTATTTAGAACAAGGAGTAGGAAAAGTATATGCTTTATTTTGCTTTAAAATTAAATTAAATATTAAATTATTAAAAAAAAAATTAAACATAAAGTTCTTAGAGATGATGAATATTTTCTTATTGACAATTATTCATTTAGTAGCGAATTAGCGAAAAGTAGGAAGTCGCACGTGCCAGTCGCGCGCGTCAACGACGCCAAAACCACGTCCAACGTTAGTCCAAATTGATCGCTGCTTTATACCTGAACGGCGGCGGGAAACAAAGTCCAGCGAAATCTCCGCAGTCACCGCGCGCGCCGTCCATCTGCGCGCAACGAAGCGCGATGACGTTCAATCGCCTAAACGCACTTCCGCTTCTGGCCAGCAATGCAGAGAGCAGCCGCGGCGTACGCCGACTTCCAAAGAACGCAGCGAGTGATTCACTGAGTCGCTTGTAGTGTGTGTGTGTGACGCCGCTGCCGCTGTGTTCGTGTCGTCTGGCAAGTGCGATTCACGCTGTGTTTGCACTGGAGTACGATTGGATGGCTTGAAGCGGCTTCTCCCTCTTCTTTTTTCTTGCTCGGTCGCTGGCGCGACACGGTAATTCATATTTTCTTCTGAATATCAAGAGCAGAGCAGCACTTGAGGTCTCAAGTTTTTTGAGTCAGACGAGTGGACTTTTTTTTTAATAAAAGCAAAGAAAATTATTTGCGAAGCTTCAATTTACGAATCCATCGTCAAAAAATGGAATTTTCATCATCATTTCATTTGTGAGGAAAACAGAGACTTGAATGGTAAAATAATGAAAGTAACTTAAATTATTTTTGAATAATGCCAAAAAGTTATTCGGGTAATTAATATTAATTATTTTTTAATTTTGTGAATAACTATAATAATAATGTTGTGTTTGTATCGTCTTGCTAGTGCGTTTCTCGGTTGTGTTTGTTCTGGAGTACTATTGGACGGCCCGGAGCTAGTATAGTCGTTCGGTGGAGTCGCTCGGTGGGCTCATTCAGTTCGTTGGGGCTTGACGGACAGCTGAATACGCGTACAAAGGCCCGGGGCGAAGCCACTGGTCGTGAAGATCCACCGATCTTCGCGGGAGAGTCTATAAATCGTAAAACATCTGGACGGCAGAATAACTCGAGGCGCTCGAGGTGCACGAAAAAGGACTCGACCAGAAGAATGAGGCTCGCCGTGGACCAGGTATAAGCAATGAAAAGCCCTTGGACCTTGGAGAGGATACCGTTCGCCAGCTGCTGGGAGAGAAAGACACCGGAGGGAATTTCCTCGCACGTGGGTCATCCGCGAGCTGGCAAATGTGCGGAACGGATGAGACGCCCACGAAAAATCTTTGTCCGCAGACCCACTGAGTGGCTGGTGGAAGGGGAAAATGGAGAAAGTAATAGAGACTCAGTTTCGAGGCTCAATTCAATTTTAGCAATTTTTGGCTGGGAGTCGTATCAAAATTTAGGATGACTTTCTTTAATCGAGCAAAAAAATTGAGAACGATGCTCCACCCCAAAAGTCGATATCTCCAAAACCAACAATCAGCCCCTCAAAATCATCGTCTCCGGATCCACCTCAAATCCCAGACGCCCAGATCGACAGAAGAAGCTCCGCATCGAGTCTCTCCACACCGATTCCGCGTCTCACCGGAAGCTCGCTCTCATTCCTATACGGATGGAAACTCGGTGGGAAATCTCTCCACGCCATTTTCGGATTAATCCATGCGCGCGTTCGTATCTCCTCGATCCTCCTCAGCCTCAAACGGAACGTGACTCACTCGCACACATTTTTCTCTCTTCCAGACGCTTCAACGGAGTCAAAGTCGTCGTCGTCGTTGCGGTCGTCGTCGCGCCAGTGGAAAATCACGAAGGTTCCCTCCGCAGTGTCTCGAATTAGAAGGAGCGGATGACACCGAGGAGGAGGAAAACACATGGACTCTTCATCATTCTCTTCACCTTCTCTTCATCTTCTCCTCGTCTTCGTCGTGGGAGCCGGCGACTTCAGTCCCGCAGAAGTTACGAGCGTAAATGTTGACTCGCTGCGAGTTGCTTACAACGTATCCCAAGTCGCGTTGTTCGCAGAGCTCTGATCCGTCTCGGAGCCGGTTACGAGAGCTCAGCCAGTGAGAATTCTCGGCTGAATACCGAGTTCTGGCCAAGAGTCCGAGTCAGCGTAGCGCGATAAGTGGAACTCGGTAGCGGCGTCCGCGACTCGTGGCGCGCGGTTGTTTCATCGCTCGTCGGTTGGGGAACGAGAACCTCGCCTCGGCCGACCGACACCCGGTGCAACGGCAGTCGCCGGCAGCAGCGAGAGAGCGACGAGGAGACGGCACCCGCCGTCGTCGCCGCTCTCGCTCGCAGCTGGAGGGATTCGCCAACCTCCCGCTTCAACGCTATTCTTAGAGTTCCACTCATCTTTAATGCCCACCGCGGCGCTTGCGACGCTTCGTCTGTCGCTCGAGCTCGGTGACTGCTCGCCGAATCGATGCGACGAGAGAATTTTTCGTCCCGAGCGGCGGCGGCGGCGGCGCCTCTCGGGAAACGCGGGGCGACCACGTGTCGTCGGTTCGGGCTCGTTGAGTCGGCGTGTTTATCGCCCGGCCGAGAGATCCTCGGGCGCAGCCAGTGCAAGTTGAGTCGGTTCGGAATATCGGTGGAAAGATAGAAATTTTGTCGAGCAGCTTGTTGATTTTTTTTTATATGAGAATAAGTGATTGCCAATTGAATTTAAAGTAGTAGGCATTTTTTTTAATTTGAGTTCGATTATGTAAATTTTTTTTTTTATATTTTCATATATTAAAAAAAAATTTGTTTTTATATTTTAGCTAAATTGCTGCTCGATAAATAGCTTTTCATCTAAATTAATTCACTCCCAAACCGAGATTCAGGCTCCAAAATGAAAACTCGTGGAAGTCAAAGGCACTGTTTGATTTTTTTTTTATTAACAAAATTAGCCAGACAAGTCGGTTCCTTATGAAGCTGAGGATGCGAATCGGACTTGGGTCGAGTTTGGCAGAAGCTTCGCGCGACGCCTTCTAATTCGTCGCGTCGAAACGTGACCGGCCTCTTCGATCGGGCGTCGATAATCGACGCGCTCGTCCCGCTCGGATGACTCACGGAGCGAGATAGAATCTCCACTCGATCATCGTCGTTGCGCACACGCGACAGGTACGCGTCGCAATCTCGATCGCCGGTTCTGTGACGTTCTCGGTGCACGCGCTCCGAGTCGCCTGCGAATATGTTCCCGGCGACTTCCACCCGAGCGCGAAGACGAGTCACCTTGACTCGCCGGGCGAAAAAAATGCAGCGCTGGTTCCCCTTCCCCCGTCGAGTGGGGGACTTCCCCGCCGTGATCCCTTCTTACGGCCGCGAGCGCCGGCTAATTAAATGCTAATTATCCTCGCGGAGTCTCTCACGAACTAAATAACCGTGGAAACGAGCAAAAGACTTTGGCGTTACGTAAGACGAGGATCCCCGAGACCTCGACAAACGGAAACCAGCGTCTCTCTGTCTTCCGCACGCCCCGGAGGCTCAGGCTCTGTAATCACATATTTTTCTCCGGGCCGCCAAGGGCACCCGAGGCGCTCGAGGTGGTCTCGAGTCTGCAGAGTCAAACTGTAGGAACTTTAAAAAAAAAAGGAAAATAACACTTAGAATTATAAGCGTAAGAAAAAAAAGAACAAATAAACATGAGCGTCAGGCTCTAATTAATGTGAGAATCCGTCGTTTCAGTGCATTTTCGCTGAATTCATTGGGGGCAATTTATCCCACACGCATTCCACTAGGAAAAAAGTGAGTTTCCAGGGGGAATTGGCAGCTCACTTCGCTCCTAGAAAATAAAATCTCAAATTGAAACATCTGCT
Source organism: Itoplectis maculator (assembly GCA_964034905.1). Classification (NCBI taxonomy): domain Eukaryota; kingdom Metazoa; phylum Arthropoda; class Insecta; order Hymenoptera; family Ichneumonidae; genus Itoplectis; species Itoplectis maculator. The sequence continues at coordinate 5,317,446 of OZ035860.1, forward strand.
GAACTAATTATTATTTTTTTAATAATTGAAAATTTAATAAATTCCTTGTAACTAATATCGCCATTTCGATTCCACAGTTTCCGACTCTCGGCGTCGAAAGGATCCCAGCAGGAAGGAAGGATGAGGAATTTCCCTTGAGTCTCGAGTCTCACCGGAGGAGCGAAACCCGAAGGTAGAGCCCTGATGCCCACGACTGACGTTTTCGACGAAGCTGGAGAACAAATATCGTCTCACGTGCGGAGAGTCCGGAGGCGTTTTCGCTGGTAGTTCGATACCTGGAAGGATGTTTGGATGTCGCGCCGCGCGCGGCAGCGGATTACACATCCCGTTTAACGCTCGAATTGCTTCACGAGCGACGGGGTCTCGCCGTGTATATGGAAGCGGCGACGCGCGTTGCCGACGTCAGTCGATAAAGCGCGGAGGCGAGTGAGTCACCGCGACGACGACGACGACGAGGAGGAGGAGGAGGAGAATCCTGCGGGCAAGGATCAGATCGTTGCGGGACGTCCTCTGTCGTGCGGGAAAGGAAGAGGAGAGAGAGAGAATCAAGCGAAACAGGAGCAGGCGGAGGTGGAAAGAGGGAGAGAGAAAATTATGTTCGCGGCGTCGCGACGCCCGGCGCCCCGGTTTTATCTCCCCTCGATCCCCGCGCGTTTCCTCCGACGCTTTTGTCTCCCGCTGCGGCCGCCGGCGCCGCTCGCTTCCCGCGCGCAGCGTCCAATTTTTCCCTGGCGATATCCACGAGGCTGTCGCGCTGTTCTGGCGGCTGCTGCTGCTTCGACTTCAGGGGTTGAGGCGACTCGCGTGGCTCTCGCGAAAATCCGCGAGGTCGAACGGGGTCGAACGGGGTCGAACCGCCTCCGCGTTCCCCAAAAGCTATTTCAAACTTCCAACCTGCGCACGTCAAGCCGATGCTTTCGGTGCTTCGCCTTCCGCTCGATGCACCTGCGCGGATCCGCGAGTCGCCGGCCGATAATCGATTGGCAATTACGGCGGCATGGAATTTTGCATGAGACTTTGGAACGTCTCCGTCTGGAATGAAAATGGGGATGAATTTTTCATAGCAATTAACTTGGGAATTATATTGAATGGGAAAAGGCGAGGGTTTGACGGGGATAAAAATGGAAGGAGACGGCATGAACCAGGTCGAACGGGGTCAGAATTCCTTAGGTTCTTCCTGAGGCTATTTCGAACTTCCGCCCAACCTGAATATGTGAAAATGCCGGAGTTTCAGCTCGATGCACCTGCACGAATCGGTCCGGCTCGTTGATAGCGGCGCCTATCGCCGATAATCGATTTCACGGCAAGCTGACGACGTTGACTTTTTCGCGAACCGGTGCAGCTCGACCCGTTTAATTCAGTAGCTTTTTTTTTTGTTCCACGCGCTTAGAGCTTGTTTAGCGAAAAAAAACGGGACGTGCAACTCGTGCTGAGCGCAATTGCCGGGAGTCGTTGTACCCGTAAATTCGCGACAATTAACCGGCCAGACGGGCAGCGTCCCACGCGACCTGATTAATCCGACTGGACGTCCGCGAAACTCGTGTGCAACGCGCTTTTGCGGATTGATTCTCGCCTCGCGAAGTCCGCGCTCGTCGGAACGTCGCTTCCGTCTCGCTGTTTTTCTTTCCTCGCCCGGTTAAGTTTTTTTTTTTTCTTTCTTTTTTCTTCCTCGTAACTCGAGCCTCGAGCCGCTGTTTAGGGACCATCGCGAGTCTGTGCCGCACGCGTTGCTGAAACCCCTGAAGCTCCAGTGGTGCACATTCCCCAGATCTTCGAGCGAGGAAAATTTTCGAGCGGGTAAACCGAGAAAATTGTGTCCACTATTCGAGCAATATTTTTTTTATATATATTTTTTATTTTATTTTTTTTTTAATGTTTTATTTCTTTGGATTGTTCATTCAACTAGTTTTACAATGGGTAACAATTAAAATGAACAGTAGTTTGGAAAAAAAAGGTGGAAAATATGTGTTTATAGAAGAAATTATCCAATTAAAAACTGTTTAACGCTGATTAAAGTAGACGTACCGGTTCGCGGTTCGCTTTTAAAGCTCTTTCCAATCTTCAAAGGTTTTGCGGTTGGCGGAGTAAAACCATTAAAACGGTTTCATTCTGCCGCCGCCGGTCTCGCTCGCTCGATGGTCGTTGCTCGCATAATTCCATATTCGCGGCGCGTTAAAACGCCGAAGTTTCTACAACGAGAAAACAAGGGAGAAGAATCGCCTCGTTCCACGGTTTCACCTCGTCTCTTCCTAAAGTCCGCTCGAACGACTTCGTCATTCCGCGACGCGGAAACTGTAAATACGTAGAAAGCATAGAAAGCACTGGGAAATTAAATTCACATCTTGCGGCTCATCCGAAAAATAATTAAAAAATACCAATTCTAACGAGAATAGAAACAGGAAACAATTTTCAAACAGAGAAGAATCATTCAACTTTAATTCAGCTCCTTCACCTTTAAAGATCCACGTGGATCGACAATTTCGTTGATTTCATTCATCGCCTCGCGCTGCATCCGGCCAAAAATATTAGCGATCGACTTATTGCCAAAATGTCGCGATAGTAAAAGCGCTCACGCCCCTCCTTTCCCGGCGAGAGAGGTGGGAGGGGAGGGGTGGTAAATAAAATTGATGACGGCTCGTTCTACTTTCGCGTTAGCCGCTCTCGGATCTCTCTCCCTCGCCCACTTCGATTCGTATTTATATCTCGACTCGCTCGTCTCTCTCCTCTTCTGCAGTCGCACGATCTTCGTTGCATCTCGCAACGCGACTCGCGGCAGGCTCGTCCGACGTCCTCGGCGTTTGTACGAGCCGAGGCGAGTGGAGGAAGATTTTCAGGCGTCTATTTCGTCGAGCACGTTGAGTCAAGAGGCGGCTCGTCCTGACGGAGACGACGTGGGCTCACGGCCAAAATTCTATCGCCTCGCCAACGTGTCGCGGATCGTCGCCTCTCGATCCGATACCCAATTGCACAATCGGCGTACTCGATTACCCGTACGAGCCCCGATGATTAACCCTCTCGGGTTGTAACAGTCGCGGTTAAATCACCGGTTAATCTAGTCACCGTGTCCCTCTCGCCGATCCCCTCGGCAACCGGAGATGTAAACACGCGATTACTCTCGGTGCTTGATCTACTTAATGGGCGCGAATAATTTGCGAATTTGTGGAGTAAACGAAATACTTGAGGGTAAATAAACCTCAACTTTGATAGCATTTTTACGAGATCCATAAACTATAATTTGCTCACAGGTATTTATGAGATTGGTGAACAGTAATTTTGTCCAGAGTATTTTTTATTTTGAAGAGACTTTTAACTCAGCTCCAATTTTCTGTAAAATATTCGAGTCAACTGTGCTCCAATTTTCCCCAAAATATTTATACTTATAATTGGCGACAAACGAGCTCCAATTTGATTCAAAACATTTGCCGTCAAGTCTCCCCCAAAACATTCGTCCCGGACGACCAAACAACCAGACCGAGACCGGGAGTAACGCGACGTAGGCGAACCCCGCTTTAATCGCCGATCCTTCGTCATCTATTTTCACGAATCGTCGCTCCATTTTCCGAGCAAGCAACAAACGAGTGAGCTCGTCCCGCGCAGAGTCTCCTCACCTGTCGGGGTCAGTCACATTTGTTGTCGAATTTATTTATATTTCCACGCACGTAGACGCGGCGGCGCACGTGTCGGCCGAACGCGAGGAGACCTCACCCGGAGCCGCACGACGTTCACAATCGTAAAGTAAGCAACGAGAGTAGCCTCCGAGCTCGTGTCATCGATATACGTCGATTAATCAATTTTTTTTTCTTTTTCAATTGCAGAGCTGAGGCCCCCGGCGGATCGGGAGCGTTCGATCATCGATTTTCGGCACGTCCGGTGGGACCGGCCGAGGCCCGGAGGAGGAGAAGGAGGAGGTGTAACCGTTCGGCTGACCCATCGGCCCGTTATGGCTCGTTTCGGAGTAGTTCAGGTTCGCCGGACGATCGGCAGGCTCGTCACGAACGCGACCCGGTACCGAGTCTCGTGTCTCTCCTCTCTTCGGGCGCCCTGAGAGTCTCATCGTCGGTCGCCCTCCGGCCAAGGAAATTGTCTGGCCTGGATCGACGAGATGCCCTCGGCTTCCTCGATATGACATTTCCTCGGAGCTCAGCCGGCGGTGCAAGTCTCAATTAACAGGAGTCACCTGCTCGCCAATTCACCAGTGGTCTCGCCCTCGTCGTCGGGCCGTGAACCTTGGATGCAGCTCCTCGAGGCACCGTCGTGGCGGTTACGATCGATTTCAATCGAGAGCCTCGCTCGGCCGTCCTCGAGCGCACGATATGACATTTCCAAAGGCTTTTAGGCCGCCACGCGTCTCAATCGGTGCCGGGCCAGCTGCATAAGAGCTGCACAGAAAAAGAGAGACGGAGTGGCGAGGAAGAGAGAGAGAGAGAAAGAGTCGGCACAGGAGTTAGAACTCTTGTTCTCTGGCAGCGGCCACTCGAGATTCTCGGACCGTTGAACGCGGCCGTAAATAGTGCGAGCGGCTCCTCCTCTCGTACGGTCGTACGGTGCGCGCGAACGCTCTCGCGGCCTCTCCTCGCACGTAGCGCGCGCTCGCGTTCGCTTTCGATTAATTTCTAACGAGTTTGTAAACGCGTCTCGCGCTTATCGTTATTTTTTTTTCTGTTTATTTTAATATTCGCCTCTCTCGCGTGTTCGCAGGTGACGATAGGAATCGGCAGCGAATCCTCTTAGCGCTGAAAGGGAACCTGGTGTGCGTGTCGTCGTCGTCGTCGTCGTCCGGCGTGTTAATTGAGAGTGCATGTGCGCGCCCGTGTGCGTGAAAACCGCGCGACGATGGATCAGTCCAGGAAGCAGCAGCAGATCGCCTCCACGGAGATCGCCATGGCGAACGAGGTGTTCGATCTCTTCTGCAATGCCACCACGCTCAAGTCCATACTCGGACAATTTCGGCACCTCTGCGACCTGCTGAAGATGCGGCCCAACACTTTTCCACAGTTTTATCCGAAGTTCAAGTCGAAACTGAAGTCGTGGAAGGCACAGGCGCTGTGGAAGAAATTCGACCAGCGGGCGAATCACAAATGTTACAACAGGGGCAAAGCATGTCCTAATACTAGGGTGAGTTGTTTTTTTTAAATTAATTGTTTAGGAATTTTGTTATATTTGAGAATGAGTAAAGACAAGAAATAAATTTGTATAGGAAATAAAATAGTGGCTGTAAAAATTGTCGCGGGGACTGGGAATCAATAGTTTTCCGTAAATGGCAGACGATAGAATTCTCTTTTTTTTGTAATTGTTTAGGATTTTATTGTATGTTGTGGGATGGGAGAAAGTGACGAAGAAATGTATGAAAGGGATGGATTTTTATCGGGATGAGATAGTGGCTAGAAAAATTGTCGCGTGGACTGTGAATTGATAGTTTTCAGTAAATGGCAACCCGGCCAACATGTAGATAAAATTCGTTGCGTGCTTTTGATTCCGTGCAATTATCATTACCGGTTGCGGGGAAATGACTATCGCAATTTCCTGGTTCCGTAATGAGACTTTATGGCTTGCATCTGGTTCACCGGGGAAAAAAATGACTAAAGGCTGTTGCGACTCATTGAAATATGTATAATATACTTTGGTGTGTGCTGAGGCTTGGGTATAAATATTAACTACACTCGCTTTATCCGTATTCCACCTTTGCGCTGCTCGCGCCGCTCCGGCTTCGGCGTTGCTCGCTCGTGGGGTATATTTATTCAACAAGCTACGTAACTGCAGCCGCTTGAAAAAAAAAAGCAATCTTGCCCCGTCTTTTGCGAGTTCGAGCGATATTCTCTTTATCTCTTGACGCGTTCGTTGCCCGTCGAAGAATGCGAAAAATCGGGGTGAAGGATGACGAAAAATAGGTCAGATAAATCGATAGCGATGACACAAATGCTTGAGCCAAGATAATTGATTCGATCGATTGCAGTAAAAGGGAGTGAAATAAATAAATGTTGATCTTCTCAGTGATTAAACATTTATGACGATATTTCTTTCAGGTCCTCATAATCGGCGGAGGACCCTGCGGCCTAAGATCAGCTATAGAAGCCCAGCTGCTCGGCGCGAAAGTCGTCGTGGTCGAGAAGCGCGACCGAGTGTCGAGGAACAACGTTCTCCACCTTTGGCCCTTCGTGATCCAGGATCTTCGAGCGCTCGGGGCAAAAAAGTTTTTCGGGAAATTTTGCGCCGGCTCCATAGATCACATAAGCATAAGGCAGCTGCAGTGCATACTCCTCAAAGTGGCGCTGATACTCGGCGTCGAGTTCCACGAGAACGTGAGCTTCGAGGCGTTGGTACCGCCGCCGGAAAATCAGGAGGAGGGCAGTGAGTAATCCCAGAAAATTGTAAAATAAACCTTGCTTCCATTTATCACTGAGACATTTTTTAAAATTAATGTTCGCTTCATTTCGCTTCGCAGAAATAGGATGGAGAGCGAAAACGACGCCCGCGGATCATCCGGTGTCACAGTACGAGTTCGACGTACTAATCGGCGCCGACGGCAAGAGAAACACTCTCGAGGGCTTCAAGCGCAAGGAATTCAGGGGAAAGCTAGCCATTGCCATTACCGCGAATTTTATAAACAAGCGCACGGAGGCCGAGGCGCGCGTGGAGGAGATAAGCGGCGTTGCTTTTATATTTAATCAGAAATTCTTCAAGGAATTGTACCAAGAGACTGGGATTGACCTCGAGAACATAGTTTACTATAAGGACGATACGCATTACTTCGTGATGACTGCCAAAAAGCACAGTCTCATCGACAAGGGCGTGATTCTTCAGGTGAGTCATACCTGCAACCTCAAAAATAATTCTCCGCGTCATCAACATCGCGAAATTAACTTACGTTATTTTCTTTTTAGGATCACGCCGACACGGCGAAGCTTCTTGCCAAGGAGAACGTCGACCGGGACGCGTTGATGCTTTACGCGAGGGAGGCTGCCGAATTTTCGACCGAGTATCAGATGGTCGACATGGAATTCGCTGTCAATCATTACGGCCAACCAGACGTCGCGATGTTCGACTTTACGTCGATGTACGCCGCTGAGAATGCGAGTCGAGTGCTCGAACGATATGGCCACAGGCTTTTAATGACTCTCGTTGGTGATAGTTTATTGGAGGTTTGTATTTTTATTTTGTATTTTTAATAATACATAAAATCTTCCATAATTCGTGTATATTATTTTTATCCTCGTGACTTTTCAGCCTTTCTGGCCTACGGGATCCGGCTGCGCCAGAGGATTTCTCAGTTCGATGGACGCCGGATGGGCGATCAAGGGTTGGGGCGCGTCTGCGCTCCCCCTCGAAGTTCTCGCGGAGCGCGAGTCGATATACCGGCTTCTCGGTCAAACTACGCCGGAGAATTTGAACAGGGATTACGCAGCTTATACCTTGGATCCTCACACCAGGTCAGCATTCATATCCGCGTCGCTCGCCGCATTGATATCTCATGTCGGACGATAAAATTCACGTCAAACGTTTTGATATTCCTCCTCGGCTTTGGCAGGTATCCAAACTTGAATTCCCGTTCGGTATCCGCGATTCAAGTGCGAGGTCTGCTCGACACCGACGATCCGGAGAATATAAAGCAACCTTCGGCCGTTCCGTCGGCGATTGATTTGCCGAAGAAGCGCCGACGCAGAGGTAAATTCTGCGGATTCGCGTGAAATAAAATATCCATCAGGCGGGCTGCTTGTCCGTCGAGGAACAAACAGATGACTCATGTGTTTCTAATTACAATTCCGCAGATACTCAGGTTCATCCGGACACGTTGCTCCACTGGCTGCAGAGACAAGTCGCTCTGTACGACGACGTTCACATCGAGGACATGGGCGCCTCCTTCAAAGACGGCCTAGCGATCAGCGCGATTATTCACAGATACAGGCCCGACCTGATAGATTTCAGTTCGCTCAAGCCCGAGGATATGGAGAAAAATAATCAGCTGGCCTTCGACATATTGGAGAAGGAACTGGGCATTTCTCCCGTAAGTCTCTTTAAAAAAAAATATATATATATAAAAAATTCCAATTGAATTGCTCACGTCGGTTTTAAATCCGCAGGTCATGACCGGCGAGGAAATGGCTCATTGCGACGTGCCGGACAAGCTCGCGATGTTCTCCTACCTCTCGCAGATATACGAGGCCTTCCGCGGTGAGATACCCCACATAAAGCACCCGAAATTGGTAAGTTACGTCGACGATCCTCTCCCCCGATTGCCGCGAGTCACCCGCATGTCTCCGCGTTTTGCGCCCGCCCTCCTAGACACTCGAGATCGCGGCGTCCCGCAGGCGCTGTCCTCGCTGCTGTCGCTGCCCGCTGAGTTCTAACAAATCCCCGGCCCGCAGTAGGGTAGCTCGCGTCGGGCGAGTAACGAGATACACGAATTTTTTCGAATCGATGACTAGAGTAGAGCCCGGACGAACGAGACAGCGTCGGCTTTCTCGCTGGTTGCCCCTGGTAACGTCTCACTATTTTTTTTTAATCCGACAACCGACGAGCGACGACGTTGAGTGAAAATGAGCTTTCGTATTAAAAAAATCTTTGGACTTTTCGCAGGAACCCGAGAACGACGAGAGGCCGCTGTACACGAAGCAACTGTCGCAATTGACCCACGAGCAGAAGGCTCAGCTGATCGGACGACTCGCGAAACCCGAGAGCGCGACGCGAGCGAGACACTCGCGTTCGCGACACAACAACGAAAATGTTCTGGCGCCGCCGGAGAAAAAGACCGACACGGTCAGCCGACGATCGCGAAAGCGACGAAGCACCGAAAAAATGGGCGCCACTGTGGTGAGTTCGATGTACTTTCTTCTCTCTAGTTTCTTCGTCGTCCCAAGACTGAGACGAAATTTCGCTCGACATTCATGTCTTATTGTTCCGGTGAAAAAAAACACACAAACGAAAATTCGCTATATCTCATCGAGACGTTCCCCCGATTGCGATTCAGTCGACCTGGCGGAAGATTCGAGCCACACTCCCCCAAGGAATATTCGTATCGCTGTTGTCCCTGTTTCTCGGACTCCTCGTGATTGCGATTCGAGGATAAGAGACGGAGCGTTAAGATATTCCCACGTCGAGTCTTCCGGCTTCAAACGCTGCAATAGTGCAAAGAAATTTGTCAAAAAAAAAGCAAAAAAAAAAAGAAACAGAAATACATACACGCTGGAAATAGACGAATCGATCTCCTCCCCGTTTGTCATTAGTCGAGCGTCAATAGTAGCGAGCCAAAAAAAAACAAAAAAAAAATAAAAAAGGAAACCAAAAACGCCAGAAACCAATTTGTACGTTAAATCTAAAGGAGGAGAGGCAAAAGAGACTCGAAGACATTGAAAAGAATCGCGTCGATCGCATGAGGAAGCGACAGTATCTTCGTAAAATGGCGACCCAACAGTTCTATAAGAGCATTCAGATGCTCGCGGCGAACGCCAAGCGAGAAAAGGACGAGCCTTTCGAGGATTATTCGATATTCTTGTACCGGCAAACGGCGCCCGACTTCAAGGATAGAGTGAAAGATCTCGAGCAGAAAATTCTTTATCCCGTAAGCCCCGACCCAGTTGAATAGTGTGCTGAGTGATACACATGCGTCTATATGTAACGTCGCTTGATAGTTTAACAAAAGAAAATATTAAAAAGAAAAATTAAAAAGTGAGAGAAAGACACGTAGACACGACACACTAGTGCGTTCTTCTCGTAGAGGATAAATATTAGCCAGAGAAGAATGCGCCTCATTAGAAGACTCTCGGCTCACTCTAACGTGTGTGAATTATTACTTAGCATCTAAAAAAACAAGTCGGCAACTCGAGAATACCAGCAAATCGTGCCGCGTAATGCTTATCGAAATTTTGTTCAGTGTGAATTTAATATATTTACGACTTTACCGCGACCAGAGTTGGGCAACAACGACTTGTGAATGATACACAATTGATTGACGATTATTAATTAATTTCTGTTAATAATTAGTCAGTGAATTGCTTATTACTCGGAGGCTGCTTTTTTTTATCGCAGCTCTGTGATAACGCTCCTTGCCCAACTTTGATCGCGACATGCACCGCTCGCCGAGTTCGCAGCAGTCTAATAACTAACTGCTTTTCGCTGCAATAATTATCTGCGATTCGAACATTCTCGTGGAGAAAAAAAATAAGAATTGCCTGTTCGTGAAACTCCGAGCAGCGAGGATGACGAGTATTTTTTTGTTGGATGCTCATTGAGATTTGATTTTAGGACAGGGAACCGAAATTACACGCCGGACACCATCGAGGCAGTATGGACGAAGATATTTCCGGGAGGATTAAGAATTTCGAGGACAGGATGCGGGGCACTGCGCCGAATGAGAAAAAGCCACGAGATCTTCTGAGGGCCATCGGTTTGTCGACCACCTTTAATTTCCGTAGTTTATGCGCGAAAGAAAAATGCTAAATATGGATTTTTATAGGAAAAATCGAGAAGTCCGACTGGAACGTCAAGGAGATCGAGAAGAAGATTGAGGAGAACAAGATGGGTCGAGGCTTGCGTCAGGAGCGAGTGGAGAAGGTGCCAAAGTGGAGCCGAGAGCAGGTTGGCACGACTATTTCGATAAGAGCGATACAATTGATCCGTCTTCAGGTCTCTATATTCTTTCTTCAGTTTCTAGCTCGGCAAATCAAGATGGAGACGAAGGGACGCGAGCCCGGTCAGATGGACAGTAAGTACGCCGACATTGATAACACCCTCAAGGATATCGGGAAGAAGTACAAAGAGGGTAACGTCCTCGGGCACAATAAGGTATCGGCAATGGCCGAGCAGTTTGCCAACAAGAGTCAGGACACGGAGCCGAAAGTACAGCGTTCGGTAAATATTTCATTCACGAGAAATTGAGAAACCGGATGGAAAAATTGTCACGATCAGGGGCAAAGAAGTCAGCAAGGGCCTAGAACACGAAAGAGTATTTTTTTTAATCGAGGACGACCGCGCGAAGATAATTACGCGACGTGCATGTTCCTCGCCGCTGTTCGAAAAAAAAAAAAAGAAAATCGTTCTACTCGTTCGAAATTCAGTAAAATTCCAACAAAGTTCCTCTCGTACCAAATACATTATCAGTTTTCTCGACTAACGTTCGTGTTGCGATTGTTGTTGTCGTCTCGTGTCGTCTCTTCTATGTTTTTATTATTTTTATTTTTCACTTTAACCGAGTGTGTGACGTACTGCTGACTTTGAACCCTTGAACCTGGGAAGAAGACCTCCCCGACCGATCTGTTGCGAATCAGACGCTTCACGCTTGATTTTTCTTGTCTGTCGGTTTGTTCTTTTAGAATTCTAAAGCAGCAATAACACTACCGACACAGGGAGGCTCGGAGCTGTGCCATTTTTGTGATAAACGAGTGTACTTAATGGAGAGATTGAGTGCCGAGGGCAAATTCTTTCATCGTGGTTGCTTCCGCTGCGAATATTGCTCTACATCGCTAAGAATAGGTTGGCATTGACGGTTTTTTTTTTTTCGTTGTTTTTGTTTCAAGTAAAAAGAAGGTTCGACTGACTGATTTTTTCTTTTCAGGTAATCACACTTTCGACCGAGACAAGGACGGCGGACGTTTCTACTGCACACAACACTTCGGCCTACCGGGAACTATAAAGGCTCGCGTCGAGAAGAAGAAAATACCGCTGCTCAACAAGGAGAACATCCCGGATTCTTCGGCACCGAAGAAACAAGTAACAGACAAAGTACGAATCAAATCCCGGGATATTTTCCCGATCTCTTCAGAACCCCGAAATTTATTTCGCTGGTATCGCAGGCAAAAACACCACTGGAAGGCGTTGCCGGCCTGGACCTCCTGGATCGCGGTCAGACGCCGGAGCGAATAGAGTTCGAAAATCTCGCGGGAATGTCGGACGCCGAGGAGGCCCAAAGCCAGATGGACGAGGACGAGTGGACGGACCGAAATTTCGGAGCGTCGGCGGCTGAAATGGGCTCCAGCGACGACATTTCTGACATGAGGTGCGTTTCGTCTCATATCAAATAACCAATATTTTTTTAACAATCGATCCCTCTTTTAAAAAGTTCATGTGTAACGGAAAGCATTGTTAGCAACATATTCGAGCTGTGATTGGCTGGGACTCTCAGACCGAGTCCAGGTTCATTTGTTCTTGATAACTTTGACAGTTCTGTCAAATATCGTATTTTTTTTAATCCGCTAAAAAAAGGGTTGTAACCGGTATTTTCAGGGGTAGAATATGCGACTTGAGAACGATGGTATAGGTTAAAAATCGATATTTTGAAAAAATAAATTTCGTGACCCCGATTTAGGCGGTTTTCAGCCCGGCGGCCAGATCTACGATTTCTGACTAGCAAAACGACAACTTTCCCTTTTTTTAAAAAATAACTGAACAAGGGTTATTCAAAAATGAAATAAAAAAATGAAACGCATTCTCAAATTTATTTTTCTCTCCAGCGATTCCGACGAGGAGAACGAAGTCTACGAGGAGGCGATGGACCAGCCAATCACGACCGAGGGAACGATAGAACTGGCGAAGAACTGGACGCTCCGCTACTCGCATCCTCACGCGTCGACCGGCCACTCGGACACGGGCAGCAACGAGTACGAGGACTCCAGCGACGAATACACGAGCGAAGGTGGGTGTGACGAAGTGTTTGTCCGTTGAACAGGAGCGCCAGAGCCTAAAAAAAAAAATGAAAAGCTCGCGCTCCACGTTCGAACACTATATATTCTCAGACCTCGTTCGATATTCTTGATCTTGGGTGTAGCAGACTTCAGACCTTGTTAAAAATTTGCGTCTAGACGAAGAGAGTCGCACGGCAACGGAGGACGAGGAGGACGTGCGCGCCCGCGAGCTGAGGAAGCAGGAGGTCTGGCTGAAGGTGCCGCCGCGGAGCTCGGACACGGACACCGGTTCGGAGACCGAGGTGAAGCATTCACAAGAATCTACCGTAGACGCGAACGTAGCCGCTAAGCCCGACGACGTTGTTAACAACGGTGACGACGTAGTGGTCACGTTAGACAGTAGCGTAGACGCGAACGTAGATTCGCGACAATTGTCCGCCGCCGTCGCGACGACGCCGAGCGAGTCGAACGATTTTTTGCCCGATTTAGAGAGCACCAACGTCGATTCGTCGACGGCTCGTGGCGACGACGCGGACGAGGCTTTCGATTGTAGAAATTTAGAGGAGGCGCGAACGGCCAGTAACCGCAGTAGCAGTAGCTTGTCGCACTTAGGCGTAGGTTACGCCGACCCTGACTCCGTCACCCTCGGCTCGAACTCGTCGAGCAGTCGCAAGGAGCTTCCGGACGCGATTCCCGACGCCGTTTCCAGCGAAATTTCCTCGGTCGACGCTGACTCGACCGCCGCGTCCCAAAGTCTCAAGGTCAACGGCGATAATCTCCCGGATCTGGTCACATCGTCGCCGAAACTCGACAGACACGCGAGGAAGACTGTGGTGATCATCGCTGGAAGTGAAAACGAGAATTCCCGGGTTCCGGCTGTTTCTGTGACCGCGGCGACGCCGACGGTGGAGGAAAAACGCGAGCTGCGCTCGCCGACCGGACACAGGGAAGGACAGGACTCGTACGAGGATCTCAAGCAGGAGTTGAAGTTGCGAAGGGCGAAGAAGCGAGAAGGACTCGCGGAGCTCAGGCCACTTTCCAAGGAGACGGCGCGTTCCAAGGTCAGCGAGTACTTTAAGGCCATGAAGCAGCAGACTGCGACTTCCCTGGAGCCGCGATTGAAGCCGGAGCCCAGAATCAACGCCGGAGACGAGGATGTTCCGAAGGTGCCGATTATTCCACTGGGCGCCAAGTCCCAGGTGTCCGACAAGGTTGAGTCCAAGGATCTCATGAAGTACTTCGAGAGGAGAAGCTCCCAGGGCGTCGAGGAGCTCGCGGAGGCGGCGAAGTCCCGGCGAAAAAGTTCTGTCGGCGTCGACAAGCTTCAGGGCGTCAAAGAGCTGTTCCGCAATACGATGGAGGATGAAGAAATTTTCAGGACTGATGCTGAAGACAGTGTGGAGATATCTGTGCCGAAAGAAGATTGTGAAGTGCGCGATGAAGTCAGCAAAAAGGAAAACCACAACGGAAACGTGGAAGCAGCCGATGAGGCGAAAATACAACCGGAAGAAGCGCCGGAAATGTTGAAAAATAGTCTCCACGGCGGCAGCGAAGAAATCGGGAAACCAAGAAACCGCAAACAAAGTTTCGAAAGAACCAACGAGTCGAGGATGGAATCTGAAGCAGAAAAATCGCCGGAAATTCATAAAAACGTCAGACGTGGCAGCCGGGAGCTCAGGGATTCGGAGAACCGCAGGAGAAGTCTCAAGGAATCAAAGATCCAGCAAAAAACAAAGGACGAGCCAATTGACAAAAATGATAAAAAAGAAGAGGCGATTAATCGGCTGGCGGAGCCGCCACCCATAGAGAAGATCAAGGTAGTTGTGAAGGAAATCGTGGCGTCTACAGCGACAATCGCGATACCCAAAAGGCCGGAGCGGAAACGCGCGACCCTCGAGTCGTCATCGCCGAGCGATTTTAAAGGAACGACGACGCCGACGCTGAATCTCACTCCGGAAATTCCGCGACGGCGAAGACCCGACTCGAGGGTCACCTCGAAGACGCAGAGCGACACGGACACCGAGCCCAGAGTGTCGAGCGACAATTCGTCGTCCGACAGAACGAGCAAAGCGATCTCCGAACGCGTCTCGAGAAATTCCAGAACCGAATCGCCGGCGCGAAAATCGACGAACGAGCCGAGGAGACACGCGAGTAACAATCCACTAAAATCGCTGACGCTCGGCAAGCCGGAAGTTCACGGTTCGAGCAAATCCGTCGCCTCCTCTAAATTTGACAAAGCCAACAAGAAAGACAAATGCACAATATCATAAGACAAATGTGTTAGAATTCTTTATCGAATAATTCGCGAGAGACGCGACGAGCGAAAATCGTCGATTTGTTTATACGCAAAAAGAGGCGACGCCTCGAGACAAATGTTCCTCGAGGACCGATTTTTTTTTCTCTTTTCCTCGTCTACTTCATTTTTTCATATAGCGAGATTGTGTGAGATATATTTAATAAAGTATCAGGAGACAATATAATACGGCTGATGAGACATATCGACCCCCGCCGAAAGGCCATTCGTAAAAAAAAATGACAGAGAGAAAAAAGAGAGCCCCCCGAAAAGGTAAAGAATTTTGAGCTATAGGAATGGCGTGCTGTTCAGCTAATACAATTGATACTCGACTAACAGATTACTCAAACCGAATTAATATTGTATGTGTTTCCTCAGTGCTTACGTTTCTCACACACACAGAGTATTTTTGTCTTAACGTTGCATTACTTTTGTTTTTTTTTTTTTTTTTTTTTTTTTTTTCAACCAGCCAATTACTACCAAAAACAAAAAACAACAAAGTACTTTATTAATATGTCTCACCGTTTCTCGCTCCTTTTAGTGTCGGCCGATTACACCCGTTTGCGTTTACCTGCTGACCAATCGCGCTCCAGACTCCAATTTGGTTTTTAAATTTTATTAATATTAAAAAAAGAATGTTATCTGGTTATAAAAATTGGAGCGCAATTGTTCGAGGATAATCCGCCCGCCTATTAATTTGTGTCTTGAAAAAGTGTCGCGCTCGAATGGAATGGAATTACCTTTTCTGATTTTTCCGTAACGTTTCTCTCACCCGTTTCAAACCGCCGCAGAACTCGTGGGAGCCAAATTTTCGTCATTGGAACAAAACCGGTAAACGACTCGACTATTTTTCGCAGGTCGCATCGGACAACTCGTCGTCCGAGGATAGCCAGGAAAATTCCGCCACGGAGATATCGACGGACTCGGAGTTCGAGCACGACGGCACGACGCCGACGCAGCACGAGATACCGGAGATAACGATAAACGACGCGCACGTGAGGAAGAACCGGGGCCAGTACGCCGAGCCGAAGAAGGTCCAGGTGAAGAGTCGCGTTATACCGTCCATCAACGGAAATCTCAAGCAGACAAAGGAACCGGCAGGAGTGAAGCTGCAGTTCGCGAAGCTGGACGCGACCAAGGAGACCAAGGAGACGAATCAAGAGTCACCAAAGGTCACCAGGGAAAAACCAGCAGCCGTCACCAAACCAGAGCCAATCGTGGCTCGAGCCAGCAACCCGAACTCGCCGAGTCCAGGTCCCCTGGCGAATCCACGTCGAGACGATTATCTCCTGAACCGGACTCACTCGACCGAGGGAATCGCCTCGAAGCTGTCGCTCGCCCTGAAGAAACAGTATCTGCTGGGCGGCTCGGCCCTCGGCGGCTGCGTCATCAAGTCCGGCTCGACCTCCAACGTCGACACGACACTGCGAAACTTTTCGGACTCGATTTCCCAGCATCAGAAGCTGCTGAATCCGGCGGCCGAGCCAAGTCCGTCGATGCGAGCGTTTCTTCAGGGTACGCAGCTGCGTACGTCGAACAATCCGTCGCCGATCTCGCCGACGGGAATTTTCACGGCCTCGCCGCTCAAGGCTTTTCCGTCGCGTGACACGAACGCGAAGATGCCGAGCTCCGGGAACGGCGACGCCGCGACGGGCATCTCGAAGGTTCAGCTGCCGGACCTGGTGAAGGAGACGAATATCCTGAAATCCAAGACGGAACCGAACATGTTCCGGGTCGAGACGAGCAGCGAGAAGCCCCGCGAGCCTGAGAAGCGAAGCCCGGAGAAACCGGAGCCACCGATCGACGAAAAACCACCGGAAAATCCAGAAACACCTGTGGAAGAGAACGACGTCTGCAGACCCCGAAGCCCTCTGCACGAGACGTCGATCGTCGTTCCCCAAGTCGACTGGAACAAAAACGCCGCCGAGGAGGCCCGCGAGAAGGACAGCAGCGAGGATTCCGAGATCGACAGCGATTCCCTGTCGTCCAGCGACTCCGAGGACACCGAGGACGAGGTGAAGAAGGAGCCACAGCTGTCGGCGAATCTGTCGCCGCCGAGGCTGCAGATTCACAGCACCGACGGCGATCTTCTGCTGGACGAGGAGGCAGATCGCGACAAGGACGTTGGCGGTTCCTTCGAGCCGGACTCCATCGAGTTCATCGACGTGCGCGAGGATCCGTCGGCCAACGCTGCGAAGCCCTGCCAAGAGCCAGAACAAATTTTTACCAACAGCAAAATCCCTGACGTCGAGAGTGTCAACAAGAACCTGAAAAAATTGGAGCTGAACGACGCGTACAACCCGGCGAAGAGCAACTGCAGCAGTCCGACGTCGAGCGCGTCGAACCGGCAGGACGACTCGATGGAGAACGACGTGACGACCGCGGCGCTCACCGAAACCGAATTTTCCGAGTGGGCGCGCGACGGCGAGGCGATGGTCGCCGACGATCTGCGCGACGTCGAGTTCGACATTAACCCGGAGTTCATAACGACGCGCAAAAACCGTGGCAGCCGTGAGAATAATCACGTGACCTCAGCAGCCGCGCGGATGGCGAAGGAGGAGGATCTCACGGACATCGAGGTGGATTCCTTCAGATACGATCGAGCGATCGGCGAGCCGAGCAACGACACGTCGAAGCTCCTGGCGAACGGCGAGGACATCGACTACATGGACACGGACAACGAGTCGCTGCTCGACGACAGCCTAAGAGACGCAACGAATATTTCGCTGCTGAAGAATCGCGGCTACGTGGAGTTCGTCAACGTTTCACCAACGTCGCCGCCGCCGCAGATTCGACCGATCGCGGACGCGCCGATCGCGCGAGCTGAAATGGAGAACGAGTTTTGCTCCGAGGACGAGCGCTACGACGACGAGAACGTCATCGAGATCAATCCCATCACGATGGATGACATCAAGGATCGTTTGAACGGCGGTAACAAGGCTCAACCTTCGGCCCAGCCGCCGGTGATCACGATGGAATTGGCGAGGAGCGAGGAAAATCCGGTGAACGAGGCCATTAATCGCGAGCTCTTTCAGTCGATGGAGGAGGACAGTTTACTCGTCATCGAACCCGCGGAGGACACAACGACCAGCGAGATAATAACTGTTCTCGCGAGTCCGGTGAATCCTCAGGCAACTATGGTGCCAACGCCACCGGCGCCGGTTCTGCCGGTCGAGCCGATCGAACCAGTCGAGGAACCCGCGAAATGCGCCGGCGATACCAACAATCCGGATTACCTGGAGTACGTGAAGCGTCTGCAGTCGAGAATAGCGGAATTCAGCAACGCCAAGGACTCCATAGACATCAGGAAGTCCAAGAGAAAAAATTCCAAGAGCCTGCAAAAATCCAGCGCAGAGATGATCGCCGAGGAGATAAAAGCACAGCAGGATTCGGTGCTGAACGAGGCCTTCAACTCGCCGGCGACGTCGCGAAAATTGGAGGAAATAACGCGCGAGAAGACGAAGCAGAAGACGCTCATCCAGGATCTGCTGATGGACAAGATGGAGGCGCAGAAGCAGAAATCAGCGGAGAAAAAAGCGAGAAGAGCAGCCGCGAGGACGGCGTCGTTCACGACGAGCACGACAATGTTCTCCAGTGTTCCGAGCCCGGTCCCGTATTCGCCCAAGGACGCGACGCCCTTCAGCTTCGTTCCCACGTCAATAGTTTCACCGGTGAACAGCCCGGTGCGCACGACGTTCGCCGAGGCGAAGAAGACGCTCCAGGAGTCGCCGGCGCCGAGTCCGGTGGCGAATTCCTCGGCTTCGAGCCTCCTGTCGACGTTCAGGAGTCGTTCGCGCGAGCGCGAGGCCGACAGCTCGTCGATGACGTCGTCGAGGCCGGACAGCACGACGGACACGGGTGAAAAATCGCGAGAAGAACCGTTCAAGACGCCGATTGCGCCGCCCAGGCACAAACACGAGGAGGCGCGACGCACGGCGGAGAAGGCGAAGCAGGAGGCGCGCGAACGGGCGAGGCTTAAGAGCGACGAGGATCTGGGACTGAGCCCGGAGGACAAGATACGCGAGCTGAGGATGAAAGTCGCGAGGAGGCAGCTGTCGATGGAGGAGAAACGAAGGACCGAGGAGGAAATGACGCCGGACGTCAAGACCCGGCACTACAGCTTCAGCTTCGGACGGTCGGCGAACAATAGGCTGCAGACGAGCAAGAGCACGGACAACATGAAGGCGCTGGCTAAACGAACGGTGTTCGAGCCGCTGCCCGCCGGCAACGCGAAGTCGATGGACGAACTGATGAGAGACGGCGAGACGGCGAAGGCTGAGAGCAGCAGCGGCGACGTCGTCGTGAAGCGAGAGAAGAAGAAGCCGCCGAAGGATCCGGAGAGGAGGAAGAGCATCATCAAAGCCGTGTCGGATTTCTTCAAGAAGAAGGACTCGTCGCCGTCGCCGCCGAATCAGAAGGACAAGACGTCGTCGTCGATGTTCCGGCTGAGTAACAAGTCGAAGGACAAGGGAAAGGTAATTTTTTTTTCTGGATGCAAAGGATCTTGGCGAGTGTTTGTCAATTGAATTTTGGGGGAAAATTCGCGTGTGGTTGCGGTTGGCCTAACTGGTGGTCTTTTCGCAATGTTTCAGTTGTATAAGTCGTACTCGGAAGGGTCTGATGTAAGCAACGTTCATACTAAGTAGACAAGACACTGATACCAATCACGTTACTTTTGTACTTTGCGCTCCCCCTTCGGTACTCTTCCTTTCGCCTATAGTTTTTCGCAGGTATCAGTTGGTTCTTTTTTAATTTTATTTCTCGTTGCGTTCTGCCCTGTTTCGTTTTGACGTCGACGACAGATTAGTTTTCGTCGAAAGTTCTGTCAATCCCGCTAGTCGTTCTTTTTTATTGTGCACTAACA
Organism: Itoplectis maculator; assembly: GCA_964034905.1. Lineage (NCBI taxonomy): Eukaryota > Metazoa > Arthropoda > Insecta > Hymenoptera > Ichneumonidae > Itoplectis > Itoplectis maculator. The sequence goes on from OZ035860.1 coordinate 5,337,217, forward strand.
ATTAATTGCTGTAGTGCCTCGTCTCGTCGGATTTTTTTCTTGTGTTTTACAGCGCTTCGTTTTACCACGAGTCCCACTAGAAATCGGGGATTGGACGCCACTTGGATGCAAAGATTTTGTATTTGAGTGGTGGTCAATCCTACTCAGCAGTAATTTCTGTTTTGTTAGCGCTGCACTGAATGTTTCAAGCCTGACAATTTTTTTTTACACGTCTGAATAGAAGTGCAATTTTTTTAATGAATTATTTTTTTGTAGCTGGACAAGATCACTAATCAGAAGCTGGAGACGAGACCGAAGAGCGTCTGCGAGGGAATGTTGGTCGGGAATTTCCTGAGCGAAAATATTCCACCGGTTCCTCCGCCGCCGGTGAACTACAACCTAGTGGCGACTCACGTTTCAGGTAAGAAGGCGGTGAATTTACATAATTGGCATGAGACGGGCGATGGTTTTGCGGTTGGTGATGGGTGCAACGACGCAACCTGCCCGATAAAAAAAAGGGTCCAAAGGGTTGCGTTATGGTATGAAGAAAATGTGTTTCGCATGTGCTGACAGATGACAGTTTGTCGGACGAGGACTCGAAGACGACGGCGTTGTCGACGTCGCAGATACAGAAGACGCCGGTGGGCGATGGCTCTTGCAGCAGCATTCCTCGCAAAGCGAAGACTGCCAAGAGAATCGCGCGGCAGGCTCAGCTCAAGAGGTAATTCAGGAATAAAAAAAATTAAAAAATTCGTGAATAATGAACTTTATGCTGATTAAAATAATGTTTTTTTAACGAAGATTACGAATGGCGCAAGAAATACAGAGAAAATTGGAGGAAACGGAAGTAAAGCAACGAGAATTGGAGAGCCGAGGCGTCAGCGTGGAAAAAGCACTCCGAGGCGAAGGAGGTGAGTCTTGGATTCGAATCGCCAAAGAAATCCCGCGAGCTAAAAGTATTTTCGTTTGCGCAGAATGCTCGGATCGCGAGGAAGCTGATTTGCTTCGCGAGTGGTTCGACCTGATGCGCGAGAGCACCGAGCTGCGTCGCTACGAGAAGGAGCTGCTGGTACGAGCGCAGGAGGTACAGCTGGAGGATCGTCACGAGAGACTTCAGCAGGAATTGCGGGAGCGATTGGCTGACGACGGTAGGACAACCTAATGAGCAAACGACCAAAGAACGAACGAAAAAAAAGCACGATAAAAATCGTTAAATCGATGATCGTTCAAGGTACTTTGACTGGCGACGACGATAAAACTTGAGCACAATTCGTATTCGTTTTAGATAAGAAAAAGACGAGAGCCGACGTGAAAAAAGAGGGCGAGATCTTGACAGAAATGTTGGAAATAGTTGCGAAACGCGACTCGCTGAAAGCACTGCTGGAAGAGGAGCGACAAAGGTGGCGTAGACCCTCGTGCCCGACACTCAGTGCACTCACAACTATGTCTGCCAATTCCTCCCGATATTCGATTAACAGAACCAATAAAACCTCTCCCGAATCCGACACTACCGCTTCGTCCATGTTCTTTGCACTCATCGCTATGTTAATCGCATATCTACTGTCCCTGCATATCATGGAAACTCTTATGGCTTTCCAGAGTCAGCTTCCATCGTTTTTCACTCACGAGTAATCTGTGAGGGAGAACGAGAAAGAGAGAGAGAGAAGCAGAGAGACTGTTGCTTGAGCATTATAGTCCTCGTACTCGTAGTTTGACTACGAGATACGTAGAAACTGCATGATTTTTTAAAACTTTTTTCCGGTTTGTACATAGCATTCGAAATGCAATTATTGGCATGAGTGATAGAATTATTCCGTTTTTTTATTTTTATTTTACTTGGAATGTGCATTAATCATTGTAGTCGCCGTCGTGCAAAAACAGTTACACGCGAAAATGTATTTTTCATATTCAATCGAAGACTTGAATATGCAGAATATACTTTTGTCGCGCTTTTCGAAATATATTCTTCTTATATATCACTTCCGAACAAAAGTTGATATATAAAGGAAATATAATAGACGTATTTTCGCAGCTGGAAGTAACATTTTTCACGTGTAACTTTTTTTCACGACGGTCTAGTTGTATCACAGCGCACGCTATTGTTGTACATTTCGATAATCATTGGAAAAAAATGTATTTATTATTTATACACCTACCGAATATGTATATATTTATTGCTTCGCGACGAATCGTTGGTCGCGCTGTAAGTCTCACAATCGGGCGAATTAAAATCGTGATATTGCAGAAAAAAAAATACACACAGAGTCTCTCTAAATCCGCTTGGTCATCTAATTCCGCAATGGGTTCTCCGCGCTCCCCCGCTGCTCTGCGCTTGTAATAATTAATCCATCACGAGCAAATTGAGAAATACATGACACACTTTGAGAAAAAAAAAAGAAAAAATATAGACATTGGGCAGAGGGTAATAGGATCACAGCACGGCTTCGCTTAATTATGCACCTCTGCGCGCAGTTCACTTGAAATGGGAACCGGTAAGACTGCGCTTAATTAAACAACTAAAGATAATTGAGAATAATTATACGATGAACCATGAGACACCTAAATAAACCGTAAATTTGCCCCTTGCGATGAAGCATCTTGGTTGTTTTTTTTTTTTAACAATTAATATTTGCATCCGAGTTTTTTTAGCCCTGCATTCGTAAATTTTACGTGTTACGTGTTGACCCAAATGATTAACTTTGAATGCAATGACAGGAGCTGAGAACGAGGAATGACAATTCTAAATGAGACTCTGCTTTCAGGTACAGAAACGAAGATCGGGACCTCGAGGCGCAAATGCTGGCTAAGGGTGTGAGGCTGACGCCGATGAACAAATCCGGGCCCAAATATTCCATATGAATCGCCACGACACGATTCACGCGACGAGGCAGCGCGTTTCCGCATTCGTTTCAACGACTTAGATTTATACACACCGAATTCCATGGACAATTGAATTCACGAAAGACTGTTATGTAAATTGAGTTACACGGGCGACGACGACGAGGAGGAGGAGGACCAACTCCGGAGCTTTTCGGTGGCCGCGACTGGCGACTAGGGCGGCTCGAACCGTCGATTCGAGCCGCGTCGAGCGTAGAGTACTGTACAATTTTTAATTAACTAAGAGATGAAAGCGAGAAAACACATTCTGTCCTTTAACGACGAAGCACGTGCGCGTTATATTCGATTTAATCGTGATGAATTAAACGGGGGGGGGGGAATTTCGAAATTAATCGAAGGCAAAGGAGAAAGTGAGAGTGGCCGTGAAAAAAAAGAGAAAATATTTTTCAATGAATGACTTTTAGTCGCCGGGGGGAGAGAGAGATAATCGGGATTAGAGAAAGGAGAGAAAGAGAGATGCGTGATATGTATATTTTATAAACTTGACAGAGCGGTTTACCAATCTATTTTTATTTTTGCAAAGAGACTGCGTGTGTGAAGCGAGAGTACCAGCTATTGCGGTACACCGATCGAATCGCGACGTATACAGGTCAACGTTTCGCGCGAACGAGGGGAAACTATAAGACGTGATATAATAATTGTATACGCGGGGGTAAAAAAAACAAAGCGCACTGAGCGAACAGTGACGAGTGATGAATTTAATCGGGCACGCATTATGTACAGATTTAATCGACGATTATAGTATTATACCGAGGGAATTCACATCGAACAATCATTGGCGAGTCCTGTGGAAGCAGCGATCAGCAGAATTTAATTTTTTTTATTACTTGCCGAAATTTCAAGCGATTTATCTTCATCGAATTATGTCACAATTGTACTCGACTGTTCTAAGTAGGAATTACGAATGCGGCGAGAAATATTTTTCCAAAAATTAACCGACTAATCGTCTGTAAACAAAATGTCTCAACCGATCGACGGAAAATTAAGTTCTGCTCGGGTCTGCGCGTGGAGAGGAAGTGGATACAAATCTCGAGAGTCCGCAAGTTAAATACGACGAAACGTGTGAGACGCGATTGTGCGAGCAATAGCTTAACTGCCTGAGCCAATTTTTTTCCGGAGCCTCGGAGCACAAGTGCAATGCAAACTTAGCGCCGACTTTTTCCTAGCGTCGAAAGCTTCGCTCTTTACGTTATTTTATTTCCATCGGTCTATCGAATCAACACATGTGCCTAAAACTTGGAATTGAGGAATCCGAGATATAATCCCACGAGACGGGGTTTCGAGGGCCCCCACGGACACTGAGATTTGAGATTTTTCACCCGGTCGAGCCGAGGGAGTCTCGGTGCGAAAAGCACGATTATTGATAAACAAATATTAATCGCGAACACACGCAATGTAATATATAGCGAGAAAAAATACCTAGTCCTACAGACACGGGAGATTCGTTTCGACCTAGACTTCTGCCAATAATAGATACAGTGTGTGAACGCTCGGCGAGGATGATACGCGATTAATTTCACCGGGCGGAGCGAGTACACACGAGTACGTATTACTCGAGCCAAAGCACAGTTCTGAATTGGATTACACTGAAGAAGAATTGAATTCTTAGGACGAGCGAAAGAGAGCGAAAAAAAAGAGCGCGTAACACGAATACCATAGTACATTGACTAATTAATTAATTCCGCTATATATATATTAATCAATTAATGAATTAATTAATATATATATACATCCAACTTTGTATAATCATGTACATATACCATATACGTAGAGCGAGAAAGCGATTGAGAAATTGTCGAGAGGTAAAAAAAAAGAGAGAGAGAGTGAGAAAAATCGTGAGAATGTAATTATAAACATTGTAACACCAGCGAATAGCGTCTCAACGTTAGGCTAACCAGTGGCTTCTGTTGCCTCATTATTTCGCTGAATTTAATAAACGCTTTGATAATACAATGACGAAAGTGACGGGCTGTTCGCAATTTTGCTCCTTCCACCGTTTTGGCCACCGGCGACTCGCAAGAGGCCGCGGAGGATATCCGCGGACTTTTTTGGAATAAGCCGCCGAAGGAGATTGCAATCGGGTAGGTGGGCATTTGAATAATAAATAATGCGCGCGTTGCCCTTTGTCGGGAGGCCAACGGCGAATGACGTTTGAAATATTTTCACAGTTGCCGCGGCGAAATATCTGCCAGGTATCTGCCAGGTTGTTTGGACCATTGATCTGCGAACTTGTAAAAATAAATAAATGCTAGAAATGCAATAAATGACTCCTCCGATATACATTTTTTACTCCAAAAATAATTATTTTTAACTTAAATTTGTACCTAAAAATTGTACCAAGAAATCATAAATTTTTATAAATCTTAACAACGTTCACAAATCCTAACAAAAAATTAAATTAAATATAATTTGGGGCTTGCAGAAAATTTGAAGAATTGGTCGGAGCTTCGAATCGGTTTAAAAAATCCCACCGGAAGCGCGACTTCCCGCGAGTTCCGTTCGCCCCGCGCGAATCGATTAATCGAAACGTCGTCGTTCCGTCTTTCTCGCACCCGCCGAAGGGAGGAGTTGACTGCGCCGCCGCCGCCGCCGTCGCCGCCGCTGTTGACCACAGCCAGATGAAAGCGTGACGTGAGTCTGCGTCTGTCGCGCTCCTTCGCACTTTTACGATCACCATTGGGAATCGCGAAATAATGTCGCTGCTCGGGAAGAACAACAAACAATTGTGAGCCCATCGAGCAGCAGCCGCGTCCGATCGTCGGGACGAAACGAAATCGGACTCGTCGGCGCGTCGAGTCCGCCGAAAAATGGAAGCTGATTATCAACTGTCGCGCAGTCCAGCTCGCGGTTTGACAGGTAAGACGGAGTCACCGACCATCGTTGTTATCATTACAACCACCTCGGGCAAAAAGTTAGATTTGACCGAAAAAAAAACATATCCGTCTAACCTAAAAAAATCGTCCGACCGAAAATTCTTGAAACATTCGAATTACGCGGAAATTTGCATTTCTTATCGTCAGTCGCGAATTCTGGTTCGCGCTACTTGACTTCGCGATAGTTGCGATTGCAACGTCGCGACACGTTGATAAACGCTCGGTGGGCCAATCGCGAGGACGTTCCACACTGTTGTCGCCTCGAAATTTATCTTTGCTTCGCATTCGATTGTCCTGCCGTCGAAGCCCACACAACGTCCGTGGGTGTCGAGGGTTTCCCACACGCCGGGTGGACTTCCTTATACAGAATTTATGTTGCGGAATGTCGGGCGGGTGTTTAGACTTATTTTTTTTTCCTCACGTTTGTGTCGCAGGTGCCAACAACGAGTCGGAGGATCCGTATCCAAGCCTCTCGGACTATCACGACTACGAGCCAAACTTAGAGTTCGATGACACCGAGTTGCAAGCAACGACAAACAATGGTAGAATTTATGCTGGGTTATTTGGAGCATTCTTGAGCTGCTGTTACGTAAAAATAAAATCATGAACATTTAGATTCAAATTTGGAGCAGATTTTTAATTGAAGAATTTCTAATAATATTATATTCGAATATTCAACAAACCTGATTTGGAGTAATTTTGTTATATAAATATTCATTGCGCTATTTTCTTGAATTCGCAGCGACCCGTTTGTTGGAAGAAAAGTTGGACTTGAGCATAGGAGCTGCCGGTACCGGCATTGATTATCTGGAAAGTCCTGTGAGCGATGGAACGATAGAGGAGAACTTTGAGGAAGCTCTGGTCGATGCCCCCGTTGTAGTAACTGGTGAGTGACCTTTAAGCTTTGTGCCTGATAACTAGCAACCTGCAAATGTCAGGGTTCTTCCTTCACCTATTTCCCATCCTCATGATCCTTTGTGTACTTTTTAAAAGCCATCTATTTTCGTGTTACAATTTCCCGCATCATTTTCAACAGCCGACGATCTCGCGGCTATCGACGAAGAATTGGCCGACGAGGAGGACTACCACGACATCTCGAGACTGGGAATCGTCGAGGTTGTGGGAGACGATAGCGCTGGCCGCAAAGTTATCGTCGTATCGGCGTGCAAGCTTCCCCCAGTTGGCAAAGAGGTCTTCAATCATGCGAAGCTCCTCAGGTTCGTCGCACGTTCCTGCCTCTCGACAAGTGTGTGTGTTTCTTTTTCTGCGAAGCAGATTAACTAATGGAAGAATGTGCGAAATTTACAGGTATCTCACACACACGTTGGACACATTCGTCGAGCAGGACTATAGCTTAGTTTACTTTCACCATGGCCTTACGTCGAAAAACAAACCGCCGCTTTCATGGCTGTGGCAGGCTTACAAGGCCTTCGACAGAAAATACAAGAAAAACTTGAAGGCACTTTATCTTGTTCATCCTACGAATTTCATCAGAATCGTCTGGCAAATCTTCAAGCCAGCCATCAGGTAGCTTCCTCTTTCCACCCGGAAACCCGGAGTCTCCTCGATTGCGATCTTTTGATATGCATTGATTTTTTTACAGCGCAAAGTTCGGGCGTAAAATGATGTACGTGAACTATCTCGACGAGTTGGCGCAGTACATAAACCTCGATCAGCTGATAATTCCCCAGCAAGTCATAGAGTGAGTCTCGTGTTTTCCTTTCGCGAATCTCTGATTCATTTTCCATTCCTAACGATCGACCCTTATCTTCGCAGTCACGACGAGCAGCTGATGGCTAAGAATAGAAAGAATCTTCCAGCGAATCGTCCGCCGAGCGTACCAGTCGCTACGCCCATCGGCACCACGCAGTTCGGGGCGAGCCTTCAGTTTATCAAAGATAACAACGACGGTGATCCGATCCCACCGATCGTGCGTCAGTGCGTCGAATTCCTCGACACTCCCGACGGTTAGTTCATCGATCGTTGAATCATTCGCATGAATTGTCATTTCAATTTCTCTACTGGAAAAAATAAATTATTTATTACAAATTTGGCGCAGCATTGGAAACGGAGGGAATATTCCGAAGATCAGCGAACGTAGCTGTAGTCAAGGAGCTCCAGAATCGTTGCAATCATGGGCAGCCCGTCGACTTCCAGGGCGATCCCCACATCGCCGCGGTCCTCCTGAAAACGTTTTTACGCGAGCTGGACGAGCCGCTCATGACATACGAGCTCTACGACGAGATAACGCAGTTTCAGAGTAAGTTTGTTGGGTTTATTTTCGATCCCACATTGCCAGCAAGGAGCTGAGATTAATTGAGACAACTTTGCAGCTCTTTCCAAGGAGGAGCGACCGCGCAAAGTCAAGATTCTCGTGCTGGAAAAGCTGCCGGAGGATAACTACACGTTACTCAAGTACATCGTGCAGTTTTTATCCAGGGTGAGTCGAGCGCAGTCGCGATTTCACGGCCGTCCGGTCCGATTAATCATCCTGCAATTATATGCAAATAACTCTTGCCGATTGCAGGTAATGGACAGATGCGATCTGAACAAGATGACGTCGAGCAATCTCGCCGTTGTGTTCGGTCCGAATCTCGTGCGATCGCCGCCGTCGCGAGGTATGTCACTGTCGGCGATAGGTCCCATCAATCAATTCGTTGATTTTATCTTCACTAACCAAGACAAGATATTTATTATTTAAAAAAAAGAAAAGAGTGGAGGAAGTGAAAAAAAATCACGCGGAAGGTAAAGAAAATTAACAAAAAAAAAAAGCGTCACGCAGAATTGGTTATTCGCCAAAGGCCTAATCATCAATCTCGCTGATTACAAAGTAGCCGGTGAGAAACTATTTTTACGTTAAGGTGTCGCTTTGGGCGTGCGACGCCGCGCCCGGCGCGTTTTTTTAGCAACTTTGTCGTCCGAGTCAATGAATTTACACGATTAACCATCGTAACGATATAATCATTTTCGAGATATTTCGCGGCGTAACTAACAGACCGATTGAAAAGAAAGAACATAAAAAGAAAACATAACATCTGTCTCGTTAAATCTTCCTTCGTTAAATGGAATTGCGAATTTTTAAAAGTAACTGATAAGAGCTCCCTAACGAAGCTACCACAAAATATTTAGTCACAAAGGTGAAAAAAAAAGAAAAAAAAACAATAAGGAAGCACAATTGTCGAGAGCCTCGACTATAAGCGATCCGCAAAAACGTTATTAATTACTACGTCAGTCTATCGAGGGTGTTGATATTTATACTGAATTTCTGACTGTATACCAAAGATTAACGAGAATGTCATACCATTAATGTAAATCTTTATATAGATATTACTAACTGAGTAGCGAAATCGAGACTACTGCATAATTATATCATACAGGATAATACCTCCGTCGATCACACTACTTTGTAAATCTGATTTGCGTCCAGAGAGAGAAAGAGGGAGAGAGTGAGAAAGAGCGATCGCGAGAGAATGAGAGAGAGAACGAGTCCGAGAGAGAAACAAAAGAGACGTTAGAAAAGAAAAATAGATATTGTTAACAAAGACATTCCAAGACGTTTCTTTTTCCGTTGGCGCACATTCTCCGACGTAAGTAACGATAAGATAATCAGCCAATCCGCACCAGAAGACGCCGCGAATGCGAGAAGCGTTTGTTTTCTTACCGCGTGTGACTACCCCGGCATATCCTGTATTTATAATTACCAACATAATGTGTAAATACTAAATATTCTAATAGTGTATAAACATTTAAAACAAAAGAAGGAAGCGGATAGTATAGTTACGTGAAAACGGATTTTTAAATAAAATAAAAAAATAAAAACAACACGTAAAGAGCGAGCTAGTGGAGGATCACTGTATGACTAACCGCGGGATTACAGAGGACTGTCTAATTATTATAGCAATGTGATTGTGTTCAACGAAGAGAAAAGAAGAAGAGATTAAAGAAATACACGAAACAGTATGAGGTCCCTTCGAGGGACACTGGCAACGCAAAGTATCTTCGATTTCCGTCTTATCTTGTTGCTATTCGATTGGCCGAGCATTAGAGCTTCGGGTAACAGCAAGAGCGTAGATTTTTTTGTATAGATGGATACCCGGGATCAGGGTGCGTATATTTTGAGCTCATTGTTTTTTATTCTCAGCTTCAACCGAGAAAATTCAATTTTCCATTGTTGTCCTCGTTGTCGTTGTTCACATCCTCGAGAATAGATTTCTCGGGTGAACAGGAAATTCGTAAGAATTAAAAAAAAAATACAGAGGTCAGAATATGATCAACCTACCCGAATACACGAGACCAATTTTAACAGCCATAATAAATCTCTTGTACTTCCCTCCAAGTTACTAACTCTGCATCTATCGTACTCTAAAAAAAAAGTGGCAAAACGACTAATAAAATGAATTTAAAAAAAAGTCCATCACACACCGACTAATATACTGCGAGGTGAATGCAGAGAGAGACTGTAATGTTTATTTATTGTACGTGATGAGGAACTCGGCGTGACTGTGAGGAGAGAGATGGCTAACAACGACGATGGAATGTGTGTAAAGATCTGTGTGAATAACTACGAAGCATGATCCACGTATGTACCTGTGATAGAATAGCACATTGTACCTTCGTCTCGGAATAGCGTACATGCATTATTAAATAAATCCATGAAGGAAACACTTCGATCCTGTATAGATTTATTGCACTGTAGATAATCTATAAAACCATCAATGTTTATATCTCGCATTTTTTCTCATTCGGTGTCTCTTTTCTCTTGTATCCTTCTTTATTTCGTTCAACGTTCTTCACCGTCTTTCCCTAATCACGCACTTTCACAATCTCTTTACGTCATTCGAGGTTTGTTCGTAGACCCGGCGTCCCCGTTGTAAATTACATACATTAATATGGCTTCGCAATGTACACGTTCGTCGGACTCACAGAGTTTTTTTTAATTAATTCTTACAATTAGTAGTAGTAGTCGTAGTAGTAGCCGTAGTAGTAGTATAGTACAGTAGTAACAAACAAATCGCCTCAGCTCTCAACGATTGATCGAAGCGGCGACGATAATCATTCGTTAAAACCTCGCGGTTCTTGCCGCAGGAAATTCGAGAATTCCTCGCATCGTCTGGCAGTAAGAAACAATGCGACAGTTAATTATTATTAATTTTCTTTTATCTTTTTTTTTCGCGGATATAGTTGTACAAAAACGAACGAGACGTCCCGTGTCGTACATTTCGGGAATATATTTTATAAGAAAAAATCTCGTCGGCAATTCCCGGCCTTGCGCTGCGTTTATTTTTTCTTGTGTGTGTGTTTTTTTAACGTTTCATTTTCTTTGAAACCTACGAAAGGAGATCGAACGGGCTGCGCGTGAAGTAGACATTGCAACGTTGGGCGGTACATAGAAAAAGGACTAATATATACATCTGTTCATACATACATATATATACGTAGTCTGTATACGTATGTATGATTGTAGCGTGGCATTCGGCTGAGCGACGTCGCAGTCCGAAGATGCCTGCCCGTTATTATATTATTTAAAGCTTGTTACACGGTAATCTCTCTCTCTCTCTCTTTCTCCCACGAGTTACGACGACTGAGAGGAACCACCGCAACAAGAACTCTTGCCCGTGTGGCTCTCCTCCGCCTCGTCCTCCACGACTACCACATTGCGCCGCGTGCTGTTTGTTCGCGTCAGCGTCGTCTTCTGCTCCGCCTGATCAGCGTGAGCTATCATTCGTCGCGTTAGGTCCAGAAACATCTCCTCTATATTCTGATTCTTCTTCGCCGACGTGTGAAAGTGCACAGCACCGACTTGTTGGGCGTATCTGCGGAATAACGCAACGAAAATTCGTTATAAAATAAAAATGTCACGAACATTAAAAAATATATTTTCTGCTGAAGCCTTCAGCATAGACAACTTACTCCTCGGCCTCTTCTACCGTAACGTTCCTGTCCTTCTCCAGGTCAACTTTGTTCCCAGCTATCGCCAGGCAGATATCACTGCCCAACATCTTCTTCAGTTCCTTTACCCAATTCTTCACCTACAAACCACCCAAAATTATTAACACCTTAACAAAAAATATTAAAATCCCTAATCTCACCTTCTGAAAGGTGTCGACATCAGTGATATCGTAGACCAGAATAGCGCCGTTGGACATGCGGTAATAAATAGGCCCGAGTGCGTGAAACTTCTCCTGTCCCGCAGTGTCCCAGATAGCGAGATTCACCCTCTTTCCGTTGATGCTCAGCTTCTTCTTCAGGAACGAGGCCTGCACAAAGAGCAAAATTAATGTTTCAATCAACGTTGTGCCGCAACGATTTGAACTTTAAAAAATTACATTCATCGTGGTGATGTGCTTGTCGTTGAACTTGTCCTCGACGTATCTGAGAGCGACGGAAGTTTTACCGACACAGCCCTCGCCCAGCAACACGACTTTGAAGTCGTAGCCGTTGCCATTGCCAGCGCCGGTGGGACTGGCCATGGCTCGCGCGCTCTCTCTCTTTCTCGAGGCTCCGGTCGACCGGTGGCTGCGTTCGCCTCGACGACTGAAACCAGCGCTGCTGACCGCGGTATCGCCGCGATCCTCTCGGGGACTCTGTCTCTCGGGGTGTTATCGCTCGTAGGCCGAACGACCGCGCGTCATAATAACAATTCCGGTCGCGAGCGAGCGAATGATAAACGGGATCCGCGGTGTCCGGGGACGAAAAAAAACGGCGCAGTTGCGGACTCGCGACACAGGCCGTAACTAACGTCAAAAGTCACACACAGGCAGCCCGAGAGATCAGCTGTTCTCACCTGTCCGCCTCTCGCGTTGCTCTCGCTTGACGCGCGTCGTAGTTGCGCAAATTTGCGCCCCTCCCCCTCCCCCTCATCAATTTCATTTTCTGTCTCTGTCTCTCTCGAACTGTCAGACGACGGAGCCGGTGTTGATGTCCTCCTCAGGATCCACCGTGCCGACCCTTCGGCCCCGTCGGCAAAATTTATGCCGCAAAATTACTGCATACACGCATAACCTCGAATATTTTCATTCGCGCGATCAACAGGCGCCCGATCGCGCTGTTTACGCCGCAAAATCCGCGGTCACGCGGCTGCCGCGAGAGGCGCTGCCGCATCGCGTGGCGCATTGAACCCTTTTTCGAACAACCGCCGCTGTCATCCCTCCGTCATTCGCTCGTCCTTGAGCCCGGCCATAACCTGCAAATCATGCTTCGCGCCGAAAGACAAAGCTCGAGCGATTAGCCAGAGTACTGTAAGACAGTTCGGCGAGATTCGTCACCCGAAGCTCAGTCGCCAGCGGCCGGAGTCGCCGCGATCGCCGCTCAACCCCGGCGAACTGTCATTTTGACCGGAAGTCGCGTCACGACCACCCGGAAGATGCACTTCGGCGTCGCTGGCGAAAAATCATTCGTTACCGCGGATTGTTGAATAAAAAAACCACGGCCGGCGCGTCCGACGTCTTCGGGAAAGCTGAGAAACCGAAATAACCAACTGCAAAGTCATTCCGAAATAATTGGCGCGCATCGCGAAACAGTTGCTCAGTCGACCGGCGCAGTGCGCAAGTCTGAGCCTGCGCGAGCGGAGCTGCGCGCTGGTTTACTCCTCAAATCCGGCCGTCACCTGTGTTGAAAAGGTAAGCAAACCCGGAGCTCCTCGCCGAACTCGCCGCTTGTTATAAGAAAAAGTGTGAAAAAGTGTCGTACGCGCGGTCGTGTGTCTCCTCGACGTCGTCGAACGCCCGTTATCGCGGGTGTCACGCGTTCCAGTCACCGCGGAGACGCGGAAATATGTTGGTAAGTGACCGAGGCGTCTTACGCGCGCCGCGTATCCCGCACATTCCGTGTGTATCGCCGACTGTGGCCCCGCCGCTCGCAGCCTGACTGCTTCGTCGGAAAAACACGCGAAACCCGCGCGCGCGCAACGTGCAAAATCCGACTGACGTTTCGGCGCCGTCGATCGGACGGAAATCCGCGAACGGGATTCACGCCGACTCGGCGTCGGCTTCGATCGCGAAAACAGTGTCAATCTTGCGATCATTCACACGGGGCAACGCAAAATATTTTCACTCGTGGCCGGCAGCTGCGGCTGTTGCTGTCGGCAGCTGAAAATTGACAGACGACTGTATGCAGCGTCGAGTTTACGTCGCTAATCAGGCGAGTCGTGTGTGATACAGATTTTTCTGCGTGTGAGAAAAAGTCGCCAGGAAACATGGGAGAAGTGCTGCGAGTTTTGCGCGAGCGGCGACGTCGGCCGGGCGAAAAACGTTCGACTGTGTGTCGGGAATTTCGCGGGAATCCGCGAAATTCGCACGCTCGCCCGCTACTCTCGGTGCATTCGGCAAGTGAGTTCTGTTTCTGCGGTGGCTGCTGTCGTCGTTGCTGCTGTCGCTTGTTTGTTTGCATGCCGCATCATCTGTCATGGCGCGCGCGCCGAGTGCGTATTGGCCCCGCCGCGCGGGGCCGACACACACGGCGCGCGGTGCAACGCACAACGCGCGGCTGCTGCCGCGTGTCCTTCGACGCAGCGCTCTGACAGTGGCAATCGCTCGGCGATAATGCCGATTCATTATGCATTTATCGCGGGTGTCAACCGGAGATTCGCGCTGAGCTCGGGGATTTCGTTGCGTCTTCGAGCCATTCGCTAATTTTCGTCGACATACGCGCGGTTCGGACGACGAAGAGCGGGACGAAGTGTCGGACGGGGGGGAAGTGGGGGAGGGGAATGGACGCGCGGGGCAGGAGGGACGGAAGCGGCGCGCGCGAGCTATGGCGGCGACCGTGTTGTGCCACGCGCCATGTCTGCCTCCTCTCGACGCACGTCGCTTCGCTCTCCACCGTGTGCGCTTTGCGCTCGCTGCCGCCGTTTGCGTCGTGTTAGCCGGCACGTATTTCCCTTTCTGTCTTCCTTGTCTTTCTCTCTTCCTCTCTGCTTCTGGTGGGAAGCGATGGGGGAGGGAGAGGAGAGGGTCCCCCTTCTCCGCGCCTCTGTTGGCCAGCGTCGCCCACTTCTGTACTTTTCTCTCTTTCTCCAGCTGTGCGCGCTGTCATTCCGCTTCCTCGTCGTTCCACTACTCCACTTTCGTGCGTTCGCAATGCGCGCGCGGTGGCTCATCGCGCGCTCGGGCTTCTATGTTTGTCACCCCCACACGACACGCGGCGCACGCAGAGCGCGCGTCTCTATTTGCGGACGCGATTATCGAGGACTCTTGTTTTTGTTTTATGCGGAAAGAGGGGGGCGGTGTGAGGTTTGGAGAGGGGGGAGATCGGGAGTTTAGTCGCGTGACGCGAATTTTGGGCTTGACTTTTTGTTGGGATTAGAGTTGGGTAATTTGACTTTTGAGGGTAAAGAAAAAAAATTTGGGAATTTTATTTTGTGTATGGTAATCGAAAAGATTTGGAATTAAAAATTTGATCAAATGTTGACTTTTTTTTATTGACAAAATTTATTGGGGTTTGATTTTAATAGATGGAGTTGGAAAAACAGTTTTATCCATTTTTACGTCCCTTTTTTGCTCACAGAAGCTAATTTATCGGTCGGCGAATCTCAAATGGACCTGCGAAAGCAAATTGCGTCGTTGTTCACGTGTTTAATTGTCTTTTTATTATTTCCGATAGGCGAGTCTCGCGAGGCGATTTATTCGACGTGTGCGTCGACAGGCCTCGCGGATGCCGAGATCGTCGGTGAGTCCTTGGACGTGTCGTCCAAGCGGGTCGAGACGGAGGAAGACGAGAAGGAGTCGCGCGACCAGAGTCGCCAGGGTCGCTTGACGAATTCGCCGAGAGGAACGTCAACAACGGCGGCGCCGGGAGCTGCATCCGAAAAGCGCGCGATCACTCCGCGCGCGGAGGAGGAGAAGGAGGTGGAAGAGGCGGGACGGAAACGAGAGGACAACGGCGACGATATCGCTCGCAACTTTTCAAGAGTTATTTTCGGAGTCGCGATGAACGCTCATCGCGCCGAGCGTCGCGCGACGATTCCCACTCTTCGCGGCGATTTCCGTCGAGCGGCGAAAAACAACATTCTCCAGCTTTTAAAATATCCGCTCCGGTGCTCCGAATATCGAGCATCGTACGGGATCGCCGCGTTTATTAGGAGGAGGGAAACGCGAGACGCCAGTGGCTTGGATAATATTATTTCCGCTCGGGGTGCCAGACACTGACCACACAGAACGATCCAACATTATTTTACTAAAATTTATTCAAAAAGATGCATCGTCAATTTGATTTAAAAAATTCTTATCAATATTCAAATATTTTAATTGATAAAAATCTCAAGGTGCGAGTACTAAAAAAATTCTGAGAGTCACACCAAAAAAATAATTTGGCAGAAATGCAGCTTCCATAAAATACTTATTTGGACTTAAAGATTTCTTCCTTATCACACGAGTTCGGTTATCATTGCCAACATATTTTTTGTCGGTCTTTATCGAGCGAAACAAAAAACAGAAGTTATTTGCGAAATTCCTTAGAAGCCTAAAAATAAATATCAGTTTGAAAAAATGTTGATTCGGAGGAGCGATTGATAAAGACGAAGAAAAAAAAAGCTCGTCGAGCGTTGGATCCGCGCCGAGTGCGTAGTCACTCCCCGAGCGTGTCAATGACTGGTACATCCACCTCGGTATTATTATTCTCCCACGAATTGCGTGACGCGTGCAACCGAGGTCGGGAACGAGATCGCCCGGTGACTCTCGCGCTTCTTCGCCTCCCGGTGGCTTCCTCCACCTCCTCCCCGTCCGCTCAGCGCACATTGACACCTCGCTTTGTCGGATCTGTGCACACAAACCCGGAGAAAGCGATATTTGTGTATTGGCACTGACGAAAACAAGATAAGACGCTATCGGCCTCCGTTTAGCCTTGGCTCTTCTCCCCGTCACCATAATAACTCATATTTATCTCTGCAGAAAAAAAGGAAGGAAAGAAGAAAGAAGAAAGAAGGACCGAAGAATTCCACTTCGCAGATAACCGAGGCTTCAACTTCGTCACGAGTCAACGGCGATGAATTTCTTAATCATCGAATGGAACTCAAAAAAAAAAAAACGAGTGTAAAAAAGAAAGGAAAAGCATCTGGGAATCAAGAATCATGACGTCGTGGCTTCAACTTCGTCCTAGGCCTTCGACAACCAACTACGATAAATTCTTGGCCACTGAATTGCCAAAGAAAAAATGAAAGGCATGTAAAAAAAAATTCAACCGCTTCACGGAGCGAAGCGGAGGCTTCAACTTCGTGTCAAGCGTTGGTGAACGGTGAATAAATTCCCTCGGTGAATTGCCGACGGGCCCGCGAGAGGCCCGAATTTTTTTTTCGTCCACGCGCAGCGAGAGACAACGGTAAAAGTGAAAAGGAAAGTTGTATCACTGGGTAACGGTGTCAGGGGCGCAGCAGGCGGGAAGAGAGTCCTGGCACTCTCGAAAATAAAACTTTGGCATTCTCGTCGTTCGCCCGACGATAGCAGAAGAGACGACGACGACGACGATGACGGCGGCGGCGGCGGCGGCGGCGGCAGAAGAGGCGACGACGCTGACCCACCTCAACGCGATTCTCATCTATTCGGTAAACTCGATCGCTCGCTATCTCGGCCGGCAGCCGTCGCCAAATCCTCGCAGTCTGTGTCACCGAAGCTCCGAGGGATTCCGTGTCTCCTGGCAGACACGACGCATAGAAAGAGCGAGCGAGAGAGAAAAAACAGAAACAGAGAAACAGAGAATCGAGACCGAAAGTTTGGTTTACCGGGTAACCGTGTCAGGGACACGAAGCCATACGTAATGCAAAGAAGGCGTGGAACCCGAGTGAGCGCTGCGCGCAAGAGAGAGAGAGAGATGTGAAATACGCCGTGTATCGCCTAGTTACAGCACGCGTGTTTGCTCGATAATTGGACGTAAACAGCGGCTCGACTGCCGCGAGGAACGAAACGAGCGGCGAAACTGCGAACTGCAGCGAGAAAAAGAGTTCCATTGTCAATGGTGGCCGGAGTCAAGGCTGATGGCGCGATGAAAATCGATGCAGAAATATCAATCGAGATTAGATTAACTCCCGGCGAATCGCTGATAAGGCGTTATCAAAGGGGAGGGAGAGATAAAGCGGGAATCGATGAATAAATTAGCTGGGAGGACAGAAATCGGATTGTGGCTTGGAGGAAAAAATTAATTTGTCTTTGGCAATTTTTTTTTTGTGAATTAATCGAGAATTTAATAGCTGTGAATTTATTTTCAAAGTAATATTGAGTTCTGGAGAATCTGATGACAATAATTTCGTTACGATTTCGTTAGGTGAGAAGCGCCGGGAAAAAAAAGCGGTGCTCGCAGTTCAACGTAGGATGTGAACAGCTGTACGGGAGCCGCGTTATCAAGACCCCACCGCTCGATTCGGCTGACCTCGGAGAGAGATAGAGAGACACAGGTTGCGCAACGATTTGTGTATTTCTCGCGAGCGAAAAAAAAGTGCGTAGTTCGATGCGGCGAAAGTGACTTAAAAATGAGCTAAAAATAGGTTTCACCAAGATTTTATATATTTTTTTTCTCTTGGCGAACATTTTTACAGTTGCCTCAAATTTACCGTTACATTCGCCGCAGCCAACTTCACGCGATGTGGAGCCAACTGCGGCGAAGCTTGAGCCCAACGGAACGTAAAGTGCATCAACTTCGCCGTATTTGGTTCAACTTCACTCGTTGCTCTTTTTTTTTCTTCCTCTTTTCTTTCTTTTTGCAGCGACGAAACCTGAAAGAGGGGAAAGTGTCTCGCGGCGGCGCCGGCTCGCCATTCGCCGAACTCGTTTTCGCCTCCGGAGAGCAGAGTCGCCGCTCTCGGCCGGCGAATCCGATCGAGCGATAATCGCGCGTGGAGAGAGGAGCGAAGAGATACGGATTAGGGGTCATCGGTGCATCGATACTCCGCGAGTTAGAAGCCCAGTCGGACGTCGCTAAAATTCTGCGGAGAGAGACGGACACGAAGCGCCGAATGAGGATAACTGGGACGAGCCGAGTTTGCGCTTATCTCTCGTCACCGAGCGCCGTCTATGGCAAGGTTAACCGCCCGTGCGACGTCGTCGTCCGCGCGAGACGCTTCAATGCCAGCTCGTTTACTTCGCGAATCACGAGAGATCATCCAAAACGTTCGCCACCTTTTTTTTCACACTAGGTCGTTAGCTGCACGGGACCGCAAATTGTTTACCTGAGACCCGAGTCTCCTGCTCTCGTCGCTGGTCAGCTCAAAAATAACCAGTTGCCCTAAAAATAGGCGCCGGGCAATTTTTATTCAAACCCGTTCGGTATATTGGCACAGCAGTTTCAGGTTTCTGAAAACAAGAAACAAAACACACGTCCCTCGGGTGAATAATAAAAAGTAAAAACACATCTGTGCAATCAGAGTCAATTAACCGAAAACAAAGTCTTCCAATCTCAGTCGATTAATTCATTATCGCGTTGACCCTAATCGACGCTCTAAAAAAAAGCAGCTGATAGAAAAAAAAACAACAATCCCGCGCAGTTAACGACCAAAGAAGCTCGCGCGTATCAGTGCATTCCCCGCGTAACCGCATTATCTCTTTTGTAGATGCTGCTCGACTCCCTCGAAAAAACAAAACAAAAAAAACGCAGCGAAATATTGTTGTCAGGGGGGCTCGGCACGGCGTTTATGTTAATCGGAGCCGCCGCCAGCGCCGCGAGTGTCCGAGTGTCGTTTTTAATGCGGGCCACACTCGGATCGGCCCGAGTAAACACGTTGTTACGGTAGAGCCGAGGAGGCCGGGACGACGACGAGGGCAGGATCCGACTCAACGGTGCCAGGAGCACCAACCAACGGAGCGACGAGAGAAAAAGACGGCGAGGGAAGAGAAGTGAGACGGAGAAGAGAAGTGAACACACAGACACGAGGCACACAAGCAAAAGTGGGACCGACTGAGCGTTTTGCATCTCCCTCTTTTCTGCGGTGCGTGTCGCGGCCGCAACATTCTTGCCCCGATCTCCTCGCTCGCTGCCGCTGAACCCGGCGCCGTTCGGTTTTCACGGACGGGGTGCTGCTGCTCGCGCGCGAACGGGCGAAGGGGAAGAGAGGCCGAGAAGGAGAAACGAGCGAGCGAGAGGCGACGATATAAAACCGAGCGAAGCCAACGAGGGAAGGGGCAGAGAGCTCGGTGGGCCGAGGAGAAATGTATCGAGAGACGACTGCACGACGGCGACGATGGCGACGAATATCCCGAAGAGCGGTTTCGTCTCCGTCGATTAATCGCTCACGAACACATCGGAATATAACAGGCAGCAACAGCAGCAGCAGCGGCAACAGCAGCGACACCGGCGAGCAAACACACTGCAGGCAAATAATAAACGTGCGTGTGCGTTCGCGAGGCCGACCGGCCCGGTCCCGCGACGCATTATCGTCATTATTATTATTTGTCCGTTATTATTGTTATTATTAGCTCGGCGTTGCACCGCCTCGCGCGTTTTTCGGGGATCTATTAATAGAAGACGTGTTTTTCTGTGACTCGCGCGCGCCTACGCGGAGAGCGTTTCAATTTTGTCGCGGGACGATGTAAAAAAAAAATGAGCGAACGCGGCGCTGAGCTTCTTATCTTCTTGGAGGCTTCGCTGCTGCTGCTGCTGCTGCTATTGCTGCTGATTTTGATGAAGAATCGAGCGATCGACGCCTGCGATTAATTAATCAGCGAAAAGATTCGAAGAATTAGCGATGGATTTAATTAGGAATTTTTTTATTTATTGAGAATTATCAAGAGACTTAAATGAACACAAAAAATTAGTGGAGCTCAATTTTTTTTAAATCAACGCCAGAAAATCCACTAATCCCTCGCGGCCGGCGCCATCGACGGAGAATCGAGCTGATCGCGGCGACAAATCGCAGCGCGGGATTAAAAGAAGCCTGAGCCGTTTAGCGACTCTTAATCCCGTCGATTTGCGTCGTTCGACGATTGCAGAAAAGTTCGGGTGAAACGGCGCGCGAGGGGAACACGAGAGGCAGTCGGGGGGTTGTCGCTCGGGCGAATAGTGCAGCAGCAGCTGCTGTCTGGGGATGGGGACGACAGCGACGAGTCGGTCAGAGGGGCCCCCCGAGGTGGGGAGAGAGAGACGATGAGGCCGAGCGAACGCGTCTGCGAGGCAGCGAACGACTGACAGGCGGGCCGTCGTGCGTACGTGCGTGACTGCATGCGTGGATGTGTTTCCACCTCCTCCTCCTTCTCTTCAGCCGCCGTCTCCTTCTCTCCGACCGCGATGACTGGGCACCCCCGAAAAATCGTGCAGGATCGACGACGCGGTAGCCGACGAGCGGCTCGTAGTCTCCAGGCGCGCCGGTGGCTTCTCTTTATTTTTATTGCCCAAACCGGAATGCGATCGAGCGGTGCTGCTGCCCCCCTCTCGATAACCGTACGATATCCACCGAGTCTCACGAGTGTTTACCAAACTCTGGTTCGGTGAACGTCAGTCAGCTCCCTGCGATAAAAAAGAAAGAAACGATTATTGTGATTCGAATTTACGGGGAAAAAAAATACAAAGCGTCGGATTGGATAATCGAGCAGCGAGACTCGACGACTCGACTCGGTGGTTCGGAATGGTTCGCGCCGGGAGAAAGTTTTCGCGTGACATAAGGACCGCGTTCGTTTGGAATTTCGTGCTCCAATTTTCGTGCCTCGTCGTATCCTTGACGACAGCGTAGTGAGACGCCTCGGTTGTGACGGTTCTTCTCCTTTGCGTGATTGCAGGACTGAGAGACGCGCGTGTAAGGGGAACAAAAAAAAAAGAAAAAAATAAACGTAGACGCCGACACAAGACCTCGTGAAGCCGACCCCCCAAGATGTTCAGCTTCCACAAGCCGAAGGTGTATCGGTCTCCCACGGGATGCTGCATATGCAAGGCCAAGTCCAGCAGCTCGAGATTCACCGACAGCGCCAAGTACGAGGAGGACTTCATCGAGTGCTTTCTGCTGAAGGAACGACGCACCGGCGAGATATGCAACGCGTGCGTGCTCCTCGTGAAACGATGGAAGAAACTGCCGCCGGGCAGCAACCGCAACTGGCGACACGTGAGTATTTTATTTTTATTTTTTCAATTATAGATTCCTCACTTAATGCTGCATTTACTTATGGATCTTTAAAAAAAAAATGTCGTAGGTCGTCGACGCGCGCGCCGGACCGGGAATAAAATCGCTGACGAAGTTCAAGTCAAAGAATAAGAAAAAACCCAAGGAGAACGTGGAGAAGATCGAGAAGATCATGAAGAAGAAGCACGTTTACCTCAAGCCCGATCGGTATCGCGAGCAGAGTCCGGCCATGAGCGACGATCTGACCGGTGAGTTTGCTTTTTTTTTGTGAATTATTTTTCGTGCGAAGGCGTCTCGCGTGTCTCGAGGAAGAAGGTGAATGAATCGGTGTTTCGTTTCGGCACAGCTGAGGAGTACCTGGCGGGCACGGGCAGCAAGGGATCCAGCAGGGCGGGCAGTCCCGCAGGTAGCGACGACACAGCTGTTAGCGAGAAGCGACTGAACGAGCCGAGCGTCAGCGATTGGATCGACCTGACGTATTTTAAAAGGTACGTCGATTTTATTTTATTTTTCGGTCAACGTCCTTTTCACCATCGCGAACTTTTGCTGATATTGTGAACGAAAAATGTCACTCACGATAAAAAGAAAAAAAAAAAAAAATAACAGAAGAATACTCTCAAATAAAATCACATCACTTGATCGAGTAATTCAATGAATGAATTTCCTCATCCCAGGGAGACGATTTGTTGCGGCACGATATTCAAGGGACCCTACGGCGAGGTGATAGTCGATCCGTCGCTGATAAAGCCCTGCCTGGGCTGCATCGCCCGTCAGCGAGCGCAGCGCGAGCAACGACGCGCCAGCGCAATGGGCAGCAGCAGTCCAGCCCGCAGTTCGGCATCGGCGAGTCCGGCTCACAGTTCGGCCTCGGCGAGTCCGGCCCACAGCGTCGACTCGACGTCCTCGGGCGCCGAGGCGACGACCGTCACGACGAAACCGCTGGGCAAGACCTTCAGTGACTCGTCGTCCGACTCCGGCTACGACGAATCGTCGAATCCAAGCATCGGTGAGAGCAAAAACGCAAAAACAAATCCGACGGGCGCGATTAGCAATAGTAACGCCAGCGGTAACAGCAACAACGGCGTCGTCGCGAAGCATCAGCAGCCGCAGACAATCGTGAAAATCCATCCGGTAATGAGCGGCGTTCAGCTCAAGAGCATCGCGGTAACGGAGACTGTCAGGATAAAGGCCGAGGTTCCTATTAAGTTGGTGCCGATAAAGCAGGTCGAGAAACTGATGTGCAAACCCCTGGCACTCGCGGTCGCGCCGAGCGGCAACGTCACGCTGAGCGGCAGTACTTCGCGGCCGATAGTCGCGGCGATAGCGAGCAATCCGCTCGTGGATTTCGCCATTCACGCCACCGCCAGGCAATCTGTCACTAATTAATGTCGGTCCCCCCTAGTAGTAACTTAATTTATTACTGTCCTGTCCTGCTCGTTCCGAAAAAAAAGAATCCACGCAAAGGAGGACGAAAGTCCTTCCGACCTCTTTCGTCCCACGACTTTTCCCTCATGTCCCTCGGATCCACGTAGTTAGGTACCTACGCGTTAACGAGACATTGACTTAGCTCTTAGCTATAGAGTTTACGGTCGCGCAGGAGACGCGCGACGAAATCCCAGACAACCACGGGCTATGGAAGGGCTCGTGTAAACGAAAAAAAGAAGCATTGAAAATAACGAAAGTTTAAATCGATTTTTAAAGGAAAGATTAAAAAAAGCTCTCGTCGAGTGAGACGTTCGGATTATTTATGAATTAAAAAAAACGGGGATTCTCCGTCGTGAATCCGCGATCGCGTGTTGTGAGATTTATATATATTATATATTGTGTATTTAAGACGATGAAGATGAAGGTATCGACACTATGTTCAGGGAGAGGGAGTTCGATGTCCTCGCCCGAGAGTCGCGGAATTTCCGGGATAGCCGAGGTCGACCTGCAGTGTCGACGCGGCGCGAGGACCCCGCGACTCTCGGCGTGGATGTCGTTTTTTTTTGTAGCGTGTACAAAAAATGCTACCAAACTGCCATGAGCCATGGATCGTGCGTCGCGCGTTCCGTGGCGAACGAAAAAAAAAATTAGCGCGAGATACATCAAATTGCTGTGATGATATTCTGTAATGTTTATGTATAAATGATGTAAGATTCTCTCGGTTGGTACGCTGGCAGCTTTAAGTACGCTTACAAATGAGAGTTTGCATACCTTCGCATCCTTATCGTTTTTTCTCTTTATTTTTTATTATTTTTTCTTCTAATTTTTCTTTGCAAAAAATAGATTCACTCACACCCCATCCACGGCTTCGGTTATCTGGGCTACGAAGCATCAAAATTATTGTATTTGTACCTATCGCCTATAATTATTCTGTACGATACGTCTACTTTTACGTCATTATCGTTTTTTTTTTCTTTTTTCGAGATAGAGAAGGAAATGCCAATCAATCAACTAAACGTTTGGGTCCAAGCTGTAACGTCTTAGAGTGACTTTTAACCGAACTCGGGGACGACACTCAATTTACAATTTGTATATTTCTAAGACTCGCGACAATGAGAGTTTCGAAGCGACTTTTTCGTCGGTTCCCTCGTTCGTCGCGAGGTAGATCGTAAACTCCATGACGTTAATGTAACTCCGCGCATTTGCCTGCTCAAATCTCCGACATGATCGTCAAGACACGTACACATAGAGACACTCAGACACGAACACGGATACTTTAGCAATAATGAAATACTGAGGAGACGAGAGACTCTCTCGAGTGGCGCCCGAAAAGGCAGAGACAGAGAGTGAGGATGAATAGCATCGTTTCACGAATCGCGACGATTCGTCTAGGCAGTATTACTCGGTTCAAAGTTTGATAAAAAAAGAGAAGCAGAAAAATAAAAAAAATAACGAGCCAGAGAGATAATTGACAAGCCGCAATCCGGGTAGGCAGAACGGACCAAAAGACTAATCTGACTGTCGAAAAAAAAAATCGTAAAAGCACAAGAACTAAAGGTACCTGCTGTTCGGAGCATAATACAGATCCTCGATCCTTCTCCTGCGACGTCGATCGCCACGTGCACAAATCCTTCCACTGTTGATCGTCGAATATCCCTCTTCTCGTTCCTCCCGAGCCTCCCCGGGGAGGAGCTCTTCTCGGGCGCAATTTCGCTACGCTGAAAGGCCTCGAATTATTTATTCAACGCTGTGCAATAAAACAGTCACGTGACCGCGACATCACACGGATTTTTTTTTCTAGGCAAAATTAAAAGAAAACAAGAAAATATAAAATAAATAAATAAATAAATGAATTTTACGTCCTTTCAACTGAGCTGATTGACAATCGAAAAGCACTTCGCTTGGATAGCATCGAAGATGCATATCGACGATCTGACGCGAGACGACGCGGAATCCTTGTCTCGCGACAGATTGCAAATTGTAAAAATTCTTACGCTCCTCTCTCGGGAATGCCACCGGAATATCCGACGTGCCGTTTTTTCCCGAACTGCGTCGCGTGATTTACACACGTGCGCGATGGGAAAAACGCACATATGGTGCACGCGACCGTAGGCAGCCCGAAGTGGCACATGTAGAGTTCGAAAGAGAAAAAAGAAACCAGAGGAATTGATTTATAAGCTTCTTCAGCTCTGTCTCTCGACTTCCGCTCCACCGGTTAATTTTTTTCCTCCTCCTCCTCCCACCCCACCACTGCAATTTCATCCTCTTGCAATACCTAAGATGCATTCTTTTCTAAAGAAAATTTATATACATATATATATATTTTTATACGAACTTTGTTCTTTATTATTATTTTTTTCTCGTGTACAAAAGAGCGCGTTTCGTGCATAAAACACAGAACACAAAACACAGCGCCAGAAAACGCGATAACAGGATGATAAAAAAAAGAGATCATTACTGAGATGACCGACATTTGATTCCGAGTTAACGCGCTGGCAATATTCCGAAAAAATCTATTTATTTTCAATTTACCTTTACGTTTAAATTATCATCGATTTACTTACGTCTTAAGTGGGCCACACCGACGTCCAAAGATTGATGCATATTAGGGAGAATGAGAGAGCGAGGAATTAGTAGAATATCTGTGAGGAAGGCAAAGAAGGGAAAGGAAAGAAAAAATAAGAAAAAGAATCGGACCTTCGATCGTAGATTAGAAGTTACGTTGACTGAGCCTCTTCGGGTGGAAGATTCGCGCCCTCTGCGCCCGCAGGGAAAGCCAAAAAGTCCGCGGCATTTACACAACGACGCGGCACGGATTCTGCAGTATTTAGTCTACGACGAAATCCGTGCCACGACCCAAACCACGAAGGTCTCTATATTTTGTTTTCTGCGCTCCTCGGGTCGCCTGTCTTCCGCTAGAATAGGCATAACTTTTATATGAATATGGACGTCGTTTATACTCGCAATTTAATGATATTTCTCGCGTTACCGTGATCGTATTCACTCATTGAAGACAAAAATGATAAAGAAAAGAATAGATAAAGATAGAGAAACTGTTTAGCGAATAATGAGTGAAAACGATCTTGACTGACTATTTGGAGGCGAAGTACGATAACTGCTCTCGTATTATATTGTAAGACCTGACAGTCGCCGATTACAAAGAGTTCAAGACGATTGCTGCAATGCTAAGTTAGCCGCTTAAGATAGAATATATACTGTTAAGTTCTTCGTACTACCTTCGCGATGTTTTCAATGACACGAAAGTGCACTGAAACGTGCAATGCTGGTGGATGTGAAAGAGACAGAATGAGAGAGAAATGGAAAAACGAAAAGTGGGATTGTCGAGTGAGCGACGAGAGGAGAAAAGTGGAGTCGCGGCATGTCTCTACGATATTTATTCTTCGATTAAGCGGGGAGCACGCAACGCGGTTGAGCAAAATAATTATAGGGATAATTGTAAATATGTATTTAAAGAGAATCGTGAAAAAAAAGCAAGCAAACACAGAAACACGAATAACACTCCAAATATCGAAGATGAAGACTTTGTCATCGAGGAGGAAACTTATCAATTTACATCAAACAATTTCTATATCAATCTTTTTAATACGATTGTGAGACTGATCGATGTATTAACGAAGATAACTTTTATTTACATAAAAAAAGAAAACTATTGTAGAAGAGGAATTGTAGGCGAAGAGTTGGGAGAAAGAGAGAGAGAAGTTTTAATATTCATATATGATGTGGAAATTTATAACAGTTTGATAGCGTTGCCGCTGCCATAATTATCATCTCGTTATCTCTGTGGTTATCCATATACATTGAGAACAATTTGTACAGGCATAATACATGTAGTAATAATGAGGTGATTCTAATCATTAATCGATAGTGCAAAGGGAACTGCGTCGCTGTCTCGTCGCCTTCGTTTTTCCAAGCCCTCGCGTCACACATAGTACAAGTCCAAATGAAATAAAAAAGCGAGGCGTGTACGAAAGCCACGAGATCGTCGCGCGCAAGTCAATCGCAACGCCGTTACAATGTTTTTAATTTCTAAGAGAGAGAAAAAAAAATATCCATCAGTCGCACAACACGAGTTTTCATTATAATCTTTTTTTTTTAGAAAAGAGAATTAAAACAAAGTAATTTAATGGAACGAACGACGCGATAAGGAGTCGAGTCGTTCGTCGAGTGATACTCTCAATCTTGCCAAGAAGTAGAAAGTTCGCCTGAGAGTATCGATAATGATATATTTCTAGAATAATTATCCCAAAGTTTTCTCAACTTGCAAAGAATGAAAAAAAAAGAAGAAGATAAAGTAGAAGCGGAAACAATCAACGCGCCAGACGTCTTTGATAATGTAGTGATCGTGTGTTATCGGGTCGAGTTGTGTGTTATCAATGAAATTGTTGTAAGAACCGGATATCGTGATTGAGGCATAGCCGTTTATTGGCAATCAAATCGATCTCATGTCATTGTGTTCATCGTCGTGCGTTCGGGTGCAGTGGTGGCCCACGTTCAGGTCCGCGAAATCCTGAGGGAAAAAATCACTGCCCGCTGAATCGTAATCGTAGCGATACGAAAAGTTAACAAAAAACAAAAAATTGTCACTACGTAATAGAAAACGCGAATCGTCGATAAATCCCGGAGCCCTAGATTCCTGGACCATCGCGATTTCTTTTTTACATTACGAAAAAGAAATCAATTGTATCTTATAAGTAATAGTACCAGCGTAGATTTTAATCAACTCTTTTTTTTTCTACTCTAATACTACCGATAGTCGAGAATTCGGAGTAGCTATAGAAACCCGTAACGTTTTCAATCCCACAGTTTACACGATCTGATATATGGTATGTACACGCCCTGTGTATTATACTGCATATTGCGAATACCCGTATACATATTATATTGTATATGTCAATCAGGCTTTTCTGTACATTGCGATATTTCCAACGTCTCTGCAGATTCCGTTGGCAGTAATTGTACATACTGTACGAAGTATTATGTATTATTCCATTTGTTAAGCATTGATTAAAGTATTGTGTAAAAAAAAGTCGGTCTTATCTTTATTATTTCAAATTCGAACGCGCAAAGCCCCAGCCAATCGCAAAAAGCTGGTAGTTCGTGCGTTCGACGTCGATTACGGCGCCGTACCCATATCACAAGCCGAATTGCGCGCCGCGCGGAAGGTTCGCCTTCGACCGCCGTAGTATGTAATCGAGCGAGAATAATGCTGCATCGCGTGCGTCCGCGTCTCGTGACATTCGACGTGACGGGCACTCTGCTGATGACGAGGCTCGTCGAGCACTACACGGAGATCGGCCTGAAACACGGCGTCGCAGTGTCGAACGAGCACGAGTTAGCGCGAAGTTTCAATGCGAATTTCGCCCGTTTGGCGCGCGAGCATCCGATCTACGGGAGGCACACGGGCCTCGGATGGGAGAATTGGTGGCGGCAAATCGTTTACAATGTTTTCAAGGATCAGGATCCCGGGATATCCGACGAGAAGCTCGACAAGGTTAAGACCCCGATATCATCCCCACCACTCCCACGCATCAATTCCGCCACGCGCGCGCCTAGCAGTCTTACCGACCGAGTCACCACGGCCGATAACGAACAACCCGCGTCGGTACAAAGGTACCGACTGCCGTTTTCATTACCGACCGTGATAATATTTCAAGAACATCCAATAGTACCGCAAATCAGCACCCAAAAGGCGTCTCCACTCTCGCGGATCCCGACAAGCCTCTATTGCCGCGTTTTATGAATGAAATACCTCGTCTCCCGACTTCGGCAAACAACCCGAATCCGCGTACATCCGCCCCACGTCCCTCTTGCTTATTATCCCTCTTCTCATCATTCCCTGGCCCAGGCGTTGCGCGGTTTTCTCGTTTCGGAAGCCGCGCGACGCGATCGAGAGCGTTCTCTATCAATGACCCCGTCTTTATCGCCCGACCCTGCAGGTTGCCAGCAGCCTGATAGAGTGCTACGGCTCGAGCGCGTGTTGGCACGCGTACCCGGGAGTCGTCGACATCCTCGAGTCGCTGAGCCGCCGCGGTGTCGTTCTCGGCGTCATATCGAACTTCGACGAGCGTCTCGAGGCGATTCTCGCGAGTTCGAGGATCCGCCCGTACTTCGCGTTCGTCCTAACCTCGTACGCGCACGGACGCGAAAAGCCCGACGCGTCGATCTTCGCCGAAGCCCTGAGACTCGGGCGCCTCGCCGCCGGCGACGCCGACCTCCGGCCCGAGGAGGCCGTCCACGTGGGCGATACCGTCGAGCGTGACTATCGGGGCGCCCTGGACGCCCGGTGGACGTCCGCGCTGGTGAATCATCACGGCGAGCGCGCCGACGAGGCCGAAGTACCGGCGTCGCATCAGTTCGCGAGTCTCGCGCAGCTTCAGGCGCACTTTGAGACTGTACTCGACGGTAAAAACGACGAGCGAACGGCGTAGACTGTACCACGACTGCGAATCAGAGACGAGCGACGGGGACTGTATATAATAATGTATATGGTTCTGGTGTAGTCAGCTGATTTACCGAGATTGCGGAGAGGAGTTGTAAATGTACATATTTTGCTGGAATTAATAAATGGACTTGCATTGCAGTCACACGAAATGATTTGGCTTATTGTTATGATTATTCGGGAATCGGGTGTTTGCTTTGAAGAAAAAAAACTGCAGTTTGATTAATTCGTTTTTTTTTTTTTTTTTTTTTTTTTTTTTTTTTTTTTTTTTTTTTATAAAAGAAAGAAAATTGTTTTCAGACACCTACACGTTTCCGCCAACATAAATTATCGTGCGCTCTGGAAAAATCTTGGCGGTTATCTGGATGATTGGAGGAAACTCGTAACAGTGTTTCAGTAAGAATTTTCCGCTGTACTAACCTGTCGTAAAATCGCGATTCGTTCGGCGCGATTCAGTGCATTGGTCTAATTCATTAGTTGCATATGTGTTGTTATTGAGATAATCATTTCACGGGGAGAATAATTGTAGTGCATCGTCGAGAGTCGCGATTTGTCGGGCGCCGACAATAATACTATTAAATTGTATAAAAGAGAGATAAAGTCTGGTCACGGGTGTGCGCGTAGGCGGCTCGCGAAGCGCGCGCGGGTATCGGACAACGTTTCCGGGTGAGACACGATACACGCGGTATCGCCGTCGCCGCCGCCGCGCGCGCGGCTCTCGCGCATCGTCCCGGTGCATATACACTGCATTCTCTGTGCACTCTCAAGTGTAAAGTCTCGCGCGGTGCATAACAGACTCGTCTTTTTAGTCCAGTCAACGCTCGTTCATTAATGCACATTATTATCGCAATAATAGTAGCCAAAATAATCGTACAATAATTCTTTATTTTCATATTTATTTTTATGCCAAAACAAATTAATATTTTGCAATGCATAATAATTATGAATACCAAATAAATACATTTTCACAAAATAATTAAAATCATTATAAAAAAAACATTATATTCGCGAAAAGTCTGCACTTATCGATATTAATATAATTTATTTATTTCACCCGCAATAAATAACCAAAAAAATACGTAGTTGCTGCATTTTACTATTATTCAACATATTAAAAATCCGCTAATCTCTCCAGATTCTGGTCGTCCCTCCAGCCGCGCGTCCGTCCTGCGGCAACAAAAAGGGTTGGGGCTCGAAACAGCCCGGTACGAGGAATAGGGCCCCGAGAAAAGCGTCGAGAGTCTCGAGCATCAAAGGGAGAGAGTGCGGGGGCGGGTCCGAGGAGCCGCGAAGCCGCTGGAGAGGGACAAAGACAAACTACCACGACGACGACTATAGCCGAGACACTGGAGAGAGAGGAGTGGGGGCGCCTCGAGAGTTCCTTCCATTCGAGAATCGCGCAGCGCGTGGAGGAGCCGAGCGCCGGGTCCGCGCGGAGGAATCAAGTGGGTAAGAGAGAGAGGGAGACAGCAGCCCGGCGTGAGGCAGAAAGAGAGAAAGATAGAAGGAGTGAAAAGGAAAAGGAGAAAAAGAGAAAAAGGGAGTTGAAGCAGCGACGAGAGAGAACGCGTCGAGCCGAGAGATCTACCGAGTCTCGGCGAAGCCCAGTTACAGCCTGCTGGGCAGACGGTCGCGACTGCCCGGAGTGTTTCTCGCGCTCCACGTTTTTCACCGTCGCCTTGTTTTTCTCCGTTTCATAATATTGCGATTATTCCAGTGACGCGATTACGTTCGACCGGGACGAGGCTGGGATCGTCGGTTCGATCGACGTTCGAAGCTGAAGGAATTTCAGCTGATTTTTCAGGCCTGGAGTTCCTTGGTATCTGCGTCGAGTGACCCGCGAGTGAAGGGACGCCGAGAGAATTTCTTCAGCGCGACGCCAGGTACGAGATCTGTGATTTACCTTCTTTTTGCTCCTTCGCTCATCAGCTTCAGTGGTCTGGGCTTTTTTATTCCTGGAAATAAAATTACAGCTGATTATTTAACGCATATTTTAGGAAGAAAAATTGATGATGATTATCTAATGCATTTTTTAGGAAGAAAGATTCTGAGGAAGCGGAGAAGTGGACTGGGAAGGATAAGAAAACCCCAGGAATGTGGCCGAAGACACAGGAGTGAAGTGAAGATATATAGGAAGATACAGGGAAGAGTGGAATCACTTCCGCGAGCGGCCGAAAGATACCGCGACGAGGGACGCGAAACGAGGGAGAGAGAGAGAGAGAGAAAAAAAATCTCGGCTGCTCGGCTGAGGCACCGAATCGTGGGAGGGCAGAGGCCGGATAGTCCGGCGTCGAGTAGTTTTGGTCCTCAGTGAGACTCGGGACGGCCTGGCGAACGGATGTGACCGACTGACCGAGCGCGTGATTTTTTTTTCTCAACGAGGAGCAACTTCGACTTCTTTCCCCGTCCGGGGAAGCTCCGAAAAAAATGAGCGGGTTAATCGCAGGGATTTGTCTTCTGGTCGCTTTGGTGGCGACCGGAAGCCACGCCGAACCGGATTTGTCGGACGGGCAGTTCAACAGGATCAACAAGAATCGCGACGAAGTTCGATGCTACGACAACAATGATAAGCCGCAGGTGAGTCTTGGGTCTTGATTCACGCGTTGATTTTCCTGTGAATTGTTGCAGAGCGAGAAAGAGAGGAGATCGAGCCGGCGACGCGGCTGAAACTCGGGAAGAAACGATTCGGTGAATTCTATTTTCGTGTCCGTGAACGACGACGACGACGACGACGACGACGGCGGTTTTTCGATTTTTTCGTTACGAAGAAGCCTAGCGGGCTCTCGCAGTGGGTTATCGCTCGCGCCGGGTTCGAAGTAGCTTGAACTTTCGGCCGATAAAGATTGTGTGTGGTGCGATAAAAATGGATATAGATAGATAGGTTTTTATTTTTCGTGGAGATTCCGGACGGGAGACGAAGGCGCACGAGGAGTGAAAGAAATTTTTACGGAGTTTCCGGGAATTTGTTTTTGAAGTGTAAAATATGTCTGTATACCTGCAGCTCCGAGCTTCGCCATGGGAGGTCCTGCTGGGTGGGCTTTGAGAATTTTCAGAATTTTGTGCAGCGTAGAAATGTTCGCGTGCAGGACAAGAATTTTTTAAAAATATTTTGCTACTGTGAACTCAAGACTTAATGACAAATTATTTTATTCAATTTTTACTAGAATGAATAAAATTAAAATATAATGAAAATTAAATCTTGGGACTCTGATCATACTTCAATAATATTTTTTTAAAGGTAGAAATTTTAATAGTGAGCTGTAAAATATTTTTTAAAAACTTCATTCTCCGTTTCCTCAGCCACCGGAGTCTCAAATCGATGGAAAACTATTTATCTCGCGTTCCGCTCTCGCTCTCTCTCCGCACGCCGGCCGATCCGGTACACGCCGGCTGCTTCCAAACGGATGCTTCGAAAGCAACGAACTCGCGTAACCGGCGGCTCGTGTGACTCGTGGCTCTCTCGCTATCTTCGCTTCGTGATATCGGAACGCTTTATGGCGTTTGGTCCATTGGGCTTCTCGGTATTCACCGACCGACCGGACGAGAACAGAAACGGCCACTGTGTCATTTGTGTTGGCGAGCCGGACGTTAATATCCTCGCCGATATCCAATATTTTGCTCTTTTTATTCCCATCTCTTTAATTTTTCCTCCCAATTATTTAGTTCATTCTCTTTTTATTACTTTTATCTCTTCTTTATCGTTATATATTTTTTCATTTTCAGAAATGCATTCCACCCTTCGAGAATGCTGCCTTCAACGTCCTCATGGAGGCGACCAACACGTGCGGCCAGGACGGACGACCCACGGAATTTTGCAAGCAGACCGGAGTGCAGAAAAAGCCCTGCGAGGTTTGTCACTTCGGCGATCATCCGGCGTCGTTCCTCACGGATCGGGATAACAACCTGAACGCGACTTGGTGGCAGTCCGAGACGATGCACGAGGGCATCGAGTATCCGAACAAAGTCAACTTGACCCTTCACCTCGGTACGTTCGCCAACGTGACGAAACCCTTCGTCGCGTCCCCCTCGTGACGCTCGGCTCGTCTCTGTCCCGCTTTCGTGGGATCCGGGAAAAGATAAGGGCGAAGCTGTTCATTCATCCGCTCGCCGCACGTTTCAGAAGCCGACAACTTGAACTCTTGACTCCTCGACGCCCAAAGCAAAAAGAGCGACAGAGAAAGAGAGAGAAAGCAGCCTCGTTCATCCTCTGATAATTATCACGCTGGCGATTGGACGTCGGTGGGGAAACCGCGTGTCTAGTCACGTATCCCCCAAATCGTCTTCCTTCCAGTAAACATCAGACGAGACTCGTTAAAACGTAACTGAAGCTCACAGTGCGGTTCACTGTTCCATCGAGAGATAACAATTTTACTTATCACCCCCTAAAAAGGAGACTACTAAAACATAAAAATTCTACAATACAATTTTTGTTTAATATCACCAATTTGATCAATTTAATTTATATATGTTTTACTTTTGCTTTGATTTATATTTTTTAAATCAGATTTGATCTAAAGTAAAAGCGTGGTAAAATCTATTTTTCTTAGTTCTCTGCTTTGATTGAAAACAAAAATAGTCTCAAGCCTCGAGCTTTGTTTGAAAACCGAGGCACAAGCCTCGCCGAGGCTTCATGAGCGTGGAACGGGACGACCGAGGCTGCGAAGGGATAGAAAATCCATCGGTGTGAGACGTCTGTGAGCCACATGTGTCTCGAGATCGTAAAGGAGCCGAGAGCACGGAGCGAACAGGCCGGGGCCTTTCCCACTGATCCATAGGCGTAACGAGCGTCAAATAACGCCCAGAGACTTTTCTCTAATGCTGCATTTTATTTTACAGGAAAAACCTTTGACATCACTTACGTGCGAGTCCTGTTCGAGTCTCCGCGACCCGAGAGTTGGGGCGTCTTCAGGCGAAAAACCGAGAACTCACCGTGGGAACCTTACCAATTTTATTCCGCCACTTGTCGCGACACCTACGGACTTCCCGACACCAAGGAGACGGTTCGAGGCGACGACACCCGTGTGCTCTGCACCTCCGAGTACTCGGACATCTCGCCGCTGCGACGGGGAACCGTCGCGTTCTCCACCCTCGAGGGTCGTCCTTCGGCTTACCAGTTCGACACGAATGCTGCACTCCAGGTCATTGCCCTCGCCATTCACAAATTCCTACTATGCAACAGAAACTTAAATACTACTTATTGATAATCTTCACATTAAATTCATCACAAGAATTAATTTAAAAAATAATTTTTCAGTCACATAACTTTGATACTTATTTCTTCAAATTTTAATTCAAAAATATTTACCAGCGCCACTAGCACTAATAATAAATTTTATTAAATGAATTTAATTCACCAAAAGGTCGACAGACTTTTAATTACATTTTGTACAAAAATTCAGTTCCACTTAAGCCAATTCTCACCGCACTTTTTCTCTCCCCTCCAGGAATGGGTCCAAGCGACTGACCTGCGGATCAGCCTGGACCGTCCGAACACGTTCGGTGACGAGCTCTTCGGCGACGACCAGGTGCTCAAGTCCTATTACTACGCGATTGCGGACGTCGCCGTGGGCGCCAGGTGCACTTGCAACGGCCACGCGGGCGAGTGCATAGAGAGCCCAACCCAGGACGGAAAGTCTCGTCGTGTCTGCCGGTGATTTTTCACTTCCCTGCTCCGAAAAATAATTCAACGCCGGAACGATTAATTAACGAGATGTTTTTTTCTCCACAGATGCGAGCACAAGACCGCGGGTCCGAACTGCAACGAGTGTCTGCCGTTCTACAACGACGCGCCCTGGGGTCGCGCGACAACCACCGACGTTCACGAGTGCAAACGTGAGGGCAACTCGCATTTCTCTCCTTTATCCCGCCGTCGCTCCGCCGCGACGTGTCCTCGCCTTATTTGGACTTAGTCGCGACGCGCCGTTTATAAGTGGGGGACACCGACTCGTCTCCTCTTCTTGTTTTTCCTCCTCTTCGTCCGTGCGGCTCGCGGCAAATTCACTGGCCAATTATTTTTATTTTATTTAAATTGTTTTTCGCATCATTTACGTTGTAATCCCGAGGGACTCGTTGTCGATTGAGAAATGGTAATCGCGATACCGAGTGACTGTTAAGAGCCTAAGGGCCGCTCATGGCATTGAGTGGGAGGTACTTTACCTTCTACGTGAGTGAAATTGATTCGCGAGGGGGGATTCGCGGTGACCAACTGGCGCAGAGTCGACTGGGAAGCTCAGTCGCCTTGCGTTGGCGACGAGATCCTGAGGATTCTCTCGACATGCGTCTCCTCGTTTTATTCGCGCTCTGTCTCGGTGCTCCGATTTGCTTTTGCTATCGTTTCAAGGGATTTTATCCTCGCCTTACCAGTTGGCGACGTGAGTTAAAATTTCGAACAACTTCGAACCAAGATTGCATTTTTTTACTTTAATATTCCCTCTCCATTAGCTACAACAGTTCACAATTTGAATTTTATTTCCCATGAAATAAAATTATATTTTTTTTTGCAGCCTGCAATTGCAACGGCTACTCCGATCGCTGCTTCTTCGACAAGGAACTCTACGAGCGAACCGGTCACGGTGGTCACTGCAC
This sequence comes from Itoplectis maculator, assembly GCA_964034905.1. Classification (NCBI taxonomy): domain Eukaryota; kingdom Metazoa; phylum Arthropoda; class Insecta; order Hymenoptera; family Ichneumonidae; genus Itoplectis; species Itoplectis maculator. The sequence continues at coordinate 5,373,467 of OZ035860.1, forward strand.
GGAATGCCGTGCCAATCGGGCGGGCGCCAACTGCGAGCGATGCCGGGATAATTACTACCAGCGAGCCGAGGACAAGTACTGCGTGGCTTGCAACTGCGACGCGATAGGTTCGCGAAGTCTTCAGTGCAACAGCGCGGGAAAATGCCAGTGCAAGCCGGGAATAACGGGCGAGAAGTGCGACAGTTGCATGGCGAATTTCTACAACTTCGACTCGCTGGGCTGCACGTCCTGCGAGTGCGACGTGAAGGGTTCGCTTGACAACGAGCCGAGCTGTGACCCTGTGACCGGCGACTGTGTCTGCAAGGAGAACGTCGAGGGCAAACGATGCAAAGTGTAGGAACATTATTTTCATAATTAATTAAAGTGACGAGAAAAAAAGTGTAGTCGAATATCGTAATTTTTTTCTTTATTTGGTTTCAGGTGTCGCCCTGGATTCTTCAATCTCGCCCTGGACAACGAGTTCGGTTGCACGCCGTGTTTCTGCTACGGACACTCGTCCGTCTGTCAGCCGGCCAACGGCTACTCCAGAGTCACCATCGAGAGCATGTTCGTTCGTGGAAACGAGCGTTGGACCGCGAGCGTCGTCGGCAATCCGATTCCCGTTCAGTACGACGCGGTGACGCAGACGATTTCCGTCGTGGCGCCTGATCGCGACAATGTTTACTTCTTGGCTCCAGGTGCGTTGGTAAAATAGTTGGAAAAAAGTGGTAAAAATATTAAACAGGTTTTTTTGTTTCTTACGAATTTATTTAATTTTACTGACGGACTTTAATGTTTGCAGAGCGGTTCCTTGGTGACCAACGAGCTTCCTATAATCAGGACCTCACGTTCTCTCTGAGAATAGCAGAAAACGGACCCGCGCCGACGGCCCGCGATATTATCCTCGAGGGTGGCAACGGTCTACAAATAACTCAGCCGATTTTCGGCCAAAATAATCCGACCCCCAGTGTCATGGTAATATTCGAAGCTTCCCAAGGGTTGCCAGTGTTCAACTAGTTTTCGATGAGTATCCTGCAACTAATTTGGTTTTACTTTTTCCAGACTCAAACCTACAAGTTCAGACTCCACGAGCACGCGGACTACGGTTGGCAACCGACTATGAGTCCTCGCAACTTCATTTCCATCTTGTCGAACCTGACGGCCATCAAAATCCGAGGAACCTACACTCATCAGGGCAAAGGTTTCCTGGACGACGTGGGTCTCGAGACTGCCCAACGCGGAGCTGCCGGCCAGCCGGCCGACTGGGTCGAGCACTGCCAGTGCCCCCACGGATACGTCGGGCAATTTTGCGAATCCTGCGCCCCCGGCTTTCATCACGATCCACCGAACGGCGGTCCCTTTGCTCACTGCGTTCTCTGCAACTGCAACGGACACGCCGACATCTGCGAGGCTGAGACCGGTTCGTGATCGGAGTCTCAACTTTATTTTTATTTTTGTTTACGCTGAATTTTTATTTTTATTGCCACAAATTGTACAATCGACTCATTGGCACGTTACGTCATTTCAGGTCAATGTATCTGCCAGGACAACACCGCGGGCGCCAATTGCGAGCTCTGTTCTCGCGGTTATTACGGTTATCCGTTGAAGGGCACTCCGAACGACTGCAAACGTTGTCCGTGCCCCGACAACGGTCCCTGCATTCTTCTGGGCAACGATCCCAATCCCATCTGCTCGGAATGTCCGTCCGGTCGCACTGGTTCGTTGCCATTTCATTTTTTAAATTACAATTAATTTAATTATGTTCGTCTGTCAATTGTAAAAGAATTCGTTAACTTATGTCGTTCCGATTTTCTTTTTAATTAGGTGCCAGGTGCGAGAGGTGTTCTGACGGATACTTCGGAAATCCCGACAAGGGCATAGCCTGCAGACCTTGCGACTGTAATAACAACATCGATCTCAACGCCGTGAAAAATTGCGACCACGAGACCGGCGAGTGTCTCAAGTGCGTCAACAATACTGCTGGATTCCACTGCGAGGATTGTCTACCAGGTACAATTCGTTCGCGAAAATAGAATGAACTGTGGATTACAAATTGACATTACTAATTTTACGATAATAATTCAGGATACTGGGGCGATGCGCTCTCGGAACGCAAGGACGACGGCTGTAAATTGTGCCAGTGCTTCCCAGCCGGAACAGTCGAGTTGGACGACGGATCTGTCGCTCCGTGCAATCAGCTAACCGGTCACTGCACCTGCAAACCCCACGTTACAGGCAGAAACTGCGACAAATGCGAGGACGGATATTACCAGATTCTCAGCGGTGAAGTAAGACTACCCTCTGGATTTAGAAAAAAAAAAATTCGATGCCTTGGCGAAGGTTCTTACAAACATTTCAAATTTTTTTCGCAGGGCTGCACCGCCTGCAACTGCGATCCCGAAGGATCTTTCAATCGAACCTGCGACGCCACGACCGGTCAGTGTCAGTGCCGACCCGGTGTGACTGGCAGTCGGTGCGACGCTTGTCTTCCGTTCCAGTACGGATTCGGCCGCGAGGGTTGCAAACACTGCGACTGCGACAACATCGGCTCGCAAATTATGCAGTGCGACGCCAGCGGTCAATGTCCCGTAAGTGCAAACAATTTACTGGATCTGCGAGCGAAAAATATATACAAAAAATAATAGGGATTAAAAGTAATAGTTTTATTTGTTAATTTCTTCGTCTACAAATTTCAGTGCTTGCCCAACGTTGAGGGAAGACGCTGCGACCGTTGCAAGGAAAATAAACACAATCGTCACTACGGATGCGTCGACTGTCCGGCGTGTTACAATCTCATCCAGGACGCTGCGAATCAGCACAGAGCGCGTCTCGCCGAGCTGGAGGGAACTTTGCGGAAGATCAACAACAGTCCGACGGTCATCAAGGACGCGGACTTCGAGAAAGAGCTGAAGAACGTCGAGAATCGCGTTATATCTCTTCTGCAGATTGCCAAACAGGGTTCAGGAAGTGAGGACGATCACAGATTTATTTTTTAATTCGGGTCACCCTAAAAATTAAAAAACACTGTCATTGCATTTTTTTTTTTTTTCAGACGAAAATAAAACTCTGGTCGAGCAGCTGGACGAATTGCGCGATCAATTGAACGAGATCGACAAGGTATCGCAGAGCGTGGTGACGACCGCCAAGGAGGCTCGCAGAACGACCAGCGAAGGTCTTATCAGCATCGAGGAGGCCGAAAATGTTCTCGACAAGATTCACGATCAACTTACTGTGAGTCTTTCGTCGGCGTTCTGCAATTTCTTTCGTCGAGACAAGGAAAAAGCTTCGGCTTTCTCAAATTTAAGACCACGCGTTTTCTAAATCATATTAATTTTTTTTTGATAAACAGGAAGCTGAAAGTTACTTGGCAACAGCTGGAGCGACCGCTCTGGCCGAGGCGAAGGCACGCGCGGAGCAAGTTGGACAGCAAAACAAGCAGATGACTGAGATCGCCCAGGAAGCCCGAGTCCTCGCTGATCTGTACGTGATCGTCGTGTCTCCACGACTTAGAAATAATCTGTCGTTAACCGAACTCATTATTGTATTTGTTTTTTTACAGCAACACCAACGAGGCTATGAAAATTCACGAGCTCGCCGAACAGGCGAAGAACACGTCGCTCGAGGCCTACAACTTGGTGAAGAAAGCTATAACGAAGTATTCAAACATTAGGTCAGTGTTACTCTTTTATTCGTTTAATAAATATGTACATACTAGGCTAATCACACGCGCTCGCGCGTGCCCGAGATACTTTTGCGCTGCTGCGCTCTTATAAAGTTTTAAAAGGGTAAATCGCAACTGAAAAACCCTTGTTCAGTTACTTTTGAAAAAAAAAAAAAAAAAGGAAATTTGTCGTTTTGCTTGTCAGAAATCTTAGATTTGGCCGCCGGGCCGAAAACCGCCCAAATCGGGGTCACGAAATTTATATTTTCAAAATATCGACTTTTAACCTATACCATCGTTCTCAAGTCGCATATTCTACCCCTGAAAACACCGGTTACAACCCTTTTTTAGTTGAATTTGAAAAAAAAAATTTTTGGCCGAACAGTTTGTCAGAAATCTTAGATCTGGCCGCCGGGCCGAAAACCGCCCAAATCGGGGTCACGAAATTTATATTTTCAAAATATCGACTTTTAACCTATACCATCGTTCTCAAGTCGCATATTCTACCCCTGAAAACACCGGTTACAACCCTTTTTTAGTTGATTTTGAAAAAAAAAAAATTTTTGGCCGATCAGTTTGTCAGAAATCGTAGATCTGGCCGCCGGGCCGAAAACCGCCCAAATCGGGGTCACGAAATTTATTTTTTCAAAATATCGACTTTTAACCTGTACCATCGTTCTCAAGTCGCATATTCTACCCCTGAAAACACCGGTTACAACCCTTTTTTAGTTAAATTTGAAAAAAAAAATTTTTGGCCGAACAGTTTGTCAGAAATCTTAGATTTGGCCGCCGGGCCGAAAACCGCCCAAATCGGGGTCACGAAATTTATATTTTCAAAATATCGACTTTTAACCTATACCATCGTTCTCAAGTCGCATATTCTACCCCTGAAAATACCGGTTACAACCCTTTTTTAGTTGATTTTGAAAAAAAAAAAAATGTTTGGCCGAACAGTTTGTCAGAAATCGTAGATCTGGCCGCCGGGCCGAAAACCGCCCAAATCGGGGTCACGAAATGTATTTTTTCAAAATATCGACTTTTAACCTGTACCATCGTTCTCAAGTCGCATATTCTACCCCTGAAAACACCGGTTACAACCCTTTTTTAGTTGAATTTGAAAAAAAAAATTTTTGGCCGAACAGTTTGTCAGAAATCTTAGATCTGGCCGCCGTGCCGAAAACCGCCCAAATCGGGGTCACGAAATTTATATTTTCAAAATATCGACTTTTAACCTATACCATCGTTCTCAAGTCGCATATTCTACCCCTGAAAACACCGGTTACAACCCTTTTTTAGTTGAATTTGAAAAAAAAAAAATTGTTGGCCGAACAGTTTGTCAGAAATCGTAGATCTGGCCGCCGGGCCGAAAACCGCCCAAATCGGGGTCACGAAATTTATTTTTTCAAAATATCGACTTTTAAACTGTACCATCGTTCTCAAGTCGCATATATATATTGACTCTCTGAGTATAATTTTTACTCGTGAATGTACAGCAACGATATACGAACCCTGGAGAACCAGTTGGAGCATCTGGAGGACCGTTTCAACGAAGTGACGAATCTGACGAACACGGCGGCCGCGAAATCCGCAGCAGTTCAGAACGAGGCCCTGCAACTGTTGATCATCGATCTGAACGCGCCGCAGGTGGACATCGAGGCGCTTCGAAACGAAGTGGAAGATCTCAGTAACGAAGTACGTCGCGAATAAATTTCCATTCCTAAAATCGGCTGCTTGGGACAGTTTGGATATTGAAATGTATGTTTTTTTTTATTCGTTCGCCAGGGAACGCATATAAAGGAGCAGGCTCAGCTGATGCTGCAGCAGAACGAGCAGCTGCTGAAGACGCTGGCAGACACGGCGAGCTCGAGCGAGGATCTTTTGGATAAGGCCCAGGATCAGCAGGCGGCGACCGCAGAGTTGCTGTCTGAGTTGGACGAGGCGAACCAGAAGGCGGAGGACGCGATAAAGCGAGGAAATCACACGCTTCACGAGGCACTGAGGACCCTGAAGGGATTGAACGGTTAATATACACGAGCCAAGACTCCTTTGCGGTCTTCAAAGGCAAATTATATTGATGTGCCACTTTCTTCCTGCAGCATCCGACGCCGAAGTGCAGAAAGAACGGTTCAAGGCTGACGAGGCGCTGAAGAACATCGACGAGATCAGGAATATGGTGAACGAGGCCATCACCAAGGCCAACGAGACGCAGTACGTTCTGCGGGACGCTGAGAACGACGCTATAGCGGCGAAGGACATCGCCGTCGAAGCTCAGGTATGTCTTGAATTGTTTCAATGCAATTGTAAATTATTTTTAAAGGTTTTGGTAAATTAAAAATGATTCCAATGCTTTTTCTGTTTGTTAATAGAAACACGCTGATGCCGCGAGCGCCAACGCCAACGATATACGCCAGGAGGCGAACAAGACGAAGCTGGACGCTCTGCGACTGGGCAACGAAGCGGAGAAGCTTCATCTCCGGGTCGAAATAACGAACTCGATAGCCCGCGATCACGAGGCTCGCGTGGCGAACGACGTGAACGTGACGAACGACGTGAATCATCAGGTGAGCCAGGCGCGAACGAGCGTCTCGCTGGCGAATCAACAGGTTGACAAGGCGCTCGCCGAGGTCGACGAGATCATGAAGGAGCTCAACGCTCTGCCCGAAATAAGTGAGTGACGAGAAACTTAAAAAATGTTCAGCTGCGATTTAGCAGATTTTCCAATACTAACGAGATTTTTTCTTCTATTTTTCATTACAAGACGACGCCGATTTGGATCGACTCGAGAAGCGTCTACAGGCCGCGGAGAAGGAGATTCAAGCGGCGAATTTGGATCAGCGAATTCGCGAATTGACGGAGGCGAAAAATTCACAAACGCAATGGGTGAAAAATTATGAGGACGAGGTGAGCCGATTGCGACTCGACGTGGAGAACATCGACGAGATCCGGAAGGCGCTGCCCACCGACTGCTTCAAGCGCGTTCGACTGGAGCCCTAAGGGGCGAATTTTTTTCCCCACGTGCCATACGATACTTACGCAAACGCAGAAGGAGTCGCTTTTTTCTCCGCTTGTTCTTCGTAAAAATCGGCGGAGCCTTCTCCCGATGGGACCAATTTTGCCGCATGAACCTCGAGGTCGCCGCCGTCTTCCCCCCTCGCTACGACGCAGCCTCGCGGAGGAGACAAATATCCTCGTCAATTATTATTTTTTCTTTCGTACGCATTCTGCAATCTCATAGTTGACGCATAATATTTCTAATCGCAATAATGAACCTCATGCCAAAGATTACATAACGAATGAGAGTCGTTCTGCATCGGCCGAAAACCGAGCCCACCATCAACGAATTATATTATATATAAAAATATTTTTTTTCTCCTCCGTCTCTCGACGCTATTGTCTCTTAATCGTATAATTCAGTAGCTGAAAAACAATCACTGAGAATCGAGACGCGTTAACTCGCGAGCGTCTCGACTCTCGCGGCCTTACAAGAAAAACGTCGACATTTGCACGTTCGCAATTGCAAAAAAATAAAATAAAAGAAAACATGTTTTTATTGTATAAAATAATATAATAACACAATTTTATACGATCTAGAGTAGTACAAAATGTAGCGTTAAGAATGAAAAAAATAAAACAATAAGGACAACAACAACGACTATTGAATGCGCAACATGACGATTCCGATCATGAAAGACAGAGAGACACAGCTGCATGGAGAGGAATAGTAGCGCAAGAGATTATTCCTATTGCTCGATAATAATTGGATATATATTTATTATAATTAATACCGACGATACTCGTCGCCGATAGAAACAATCGTGGAAGCGTGGGATGGAAACTTAACGTATCAAATTACATTGAATTCCACGAAGAATAAAACGGGGTTCGTATTCGTAGATTAGGCGTGTCGAGGCGCTCTCACTTGATTATAAACAAAATAATTAGTAACACCAATATAGCAGTCAAGACTCCAATGGCTACCCATTGTCTCCGATCTAAAACAAACGGAAAGTAACATCACATGCGCACACTTGTAAAATTATTCGTATCATTGTGTTTGTTTTTCTTTTTTATTTAAATGTTTTATTTATTTTACCTACAGAAAATTGTAACAGGGAAAGAAAAGTTCTTTGTTGATTTTTTTTTTCGTAAAGTTTGCCAGTTGATGCAATGCTCAAATCGTTCCATCTTCTCCGTCTGTTTTTGTATTTTTTTTTGTTTGTTTGTTTCGTAAGAAATGAATCGAAAGTTTCAGTTAATACAACAACAACAAACACTACGTAGAGTACATTAGTTCTATGTCACAAATGAATAATGTACGAATACATTTGGCCCTCAGTTTCGTGGTAAACTATTTACTCTTGTCTTTTTGTATTTTTGTCTTTAAAATGGAAGTACAGATCGACCGCACCGAGCACATTTTATCCTGAAGGATCAACCAGAGATCCTGCAGCAACAATCTATTTTTTTGTTCAGTTTTTTTATTCATTCTTTTTTTCCCGAAGATATATATACTATATACTACGTACAACAACGGCTTTATGTGCTCTCGTTTGTCACGCTTTTTTTTTCGAGTACACGCCAAGTCATTAATTGACGTTTAATTATTTCTCTTTTATAACTTCACAAATCCCTTCCCTACATCGAATATCGATACGTTGTTTTATATACGATTCCTTTTGTTCTTTTGTATTTTTTTATTTCCTGTAGTAAGTCGACAATATGTTTCTAAATTTCATCTAAAACAACATCTACAATCGGTGGTCAGTAAAATCTCTAGAATATTCGTCAACAATTATACTATAATCATCGGGACGAAGGTGAAACAATCTTTTTTTTTTTCTTTCATTTTTTTTCCAGTTTACAACCGTATACAAAATTTTGCCTCTCAACCGTCTATAAATAACGAATTGGAGCGTACTGGACGCCGCTGTTTTGTCGATCCTCGATAAATTCTAGTGCTCGCTCTTTACCAAAAATAATGCATTTACATATTGTGGCTCTATATTGTCAGAATTGCAAACAATTCAACCCTGATCCGTGGTTCACGGTTAATTCCTGCTGAATCTAGTGTCTAATTGTCACTGGTTGGCATTTTGTGGATCATTTGGCATTGAGTATCCCGAGGATTGCGCAGTGTGGGAGAAAAGTCAGTGACTGGGATTTGGCGTCGAGGGACTCACTTAAAATGTTGAGTTAATTATCTAGGAAAATTAAGTGTACGGAATGTGAAAAGTAACAAGGAAACAGACGAGGTATTTTTTTTTAGACCGACAGGCGAGATTGCTCGCGCTGCGAAAATTCCGATTAATCCGCGTAACATAGGAAACAGTTTGTGATGGTGGTAGATAGAGTAGATAGCGAGGATGGCTTGGCCGTAAACTCGGCGGCGCCAGGCAGTGAAGCCGTGGGCGCCGGAATGTAATTGCTATAGTTACCATTGCTCATGTGAAGAACTTTTGCCATTTTCTTCATGGTCGCATCCAGCTTCGAGTCTGTGACTTCCAGCTCGTTACCAAAGTCATCCAGCATCCTGCAAATTGATAATTATAAATGCAATCAAACTTCCAAAAATGCAAAGTGTAAAAAAGTATACGGCAAGTCTAATTTAAAGCAAAGCTTGGATGACTCACACAGCTTGTTCATCGAGCTCCGAATTGATCTGGTGAGAGACGGTCTTGAGGGTGCCGATGCTCTCGCCGATCATGTCGAGCTGTTCGTCCTGCTGCCGCATCATGGTGGTTTGTTGCTGCATCGTAGACTCGAGAAACTGTCTGTTGGGACTGTCAATCTCATTTTCCAATTTGCTGTACTTGGTCGTTCCATGATTGAGCGGCACTCGAGCGGGACTGTTGTCGAGCAGCGGCTACGAATCAATAACAGAAAAAGCTGTGTATAAGAAAATGCGAATAAAAAAGGCACCCGCGATACTCAACGAGCCCGATCAATATTACGCATAATAACCGCATAAACCATTCTTCCTAATGACCCATCGACGATCGTACGCGCTGCACGACGAAGACCGAACTACGAGCGACTGACGCTCATCGAATTGATTCGATCGCTCGAGCTTTCAACCCCTCCCCCAACCCCGAGCGCTGAGCAGATGATTAGACAGCTGAGCGACTGCAATCCCGAGTAGATGGCGCTGCTTCGTTCAAACGAACGAAAAAGTGTTCGAGCATTCGCGATTTTTTTTTTGCTCCGTACGATCGATGTAGCATTAAAATTAACTCCAAACATTACATTTTAACTCCAAAATTATTTGCGCTATCGACCTCTCAGCGGTCAGCGAGAAAAAAGCTTTGCGGTAGATTTCTATCGAATGTAAAAGTAACGTAAAAATATAAAAATGAAAAACAAAACCAAAACATCGAAACGAGTATAATAACAGTGGCAGTACAAACCTGCCTCGCAGTGCGATCGCGGTCTCTTCCACGGCTCAGATTCATCTTGTCTTTCATAATCTAAAACGTAACGAGACACTCCGTTTAATTGGACGGACGAGCCCAGTGGCTTTCAAAGCGTGCCAAGCGTCATAGCGTCTCTCTATATATATGTATGCACATATAAATACGCCCACAGACACGCAAAGTTTACGCGGGTGTGGAAATCGCGTGTGCGAGGAGGAACGACTTGAATTACCTTGACCTCCTCGCGCGTGTGTTCGATGAACGTTCTGCGTACAGTGAGCTCCTTGTTGTCGATCTTAAACTTGGTCGGATTCTTTTCTACAATACGTGAAGACCAAAAAGTCAAGGAAAAATCCAACTCTAATTAAAAAGAAAAAAACCACGCCAAATTCAAAATTCCAAAAAAATTCAAAATTGCCGCGCCAAAAGCGTCGGCCAATCGGAGCGCCGCGAGAAAAGGATATAGATGGTATCCTCGAGATCCTCGAGATCCCATTCGATCGATCGCAGCGCGTTACGCAGCTCGGTCGTCGTCCACGCGAGCTCCTCGCGCGACACCGGAAGTCCTCCGGCTCCGAGGGCTGTGGGGGTGGAAACGGCGCTGCCGTCGACTTGCGACTCCGACCAACGACCGTAAAGTCCGCGGGTCTTGTTCAGGGCCTTGCACACCTCGCTGAGAAAAGATAAAGACACGCACTGTATTATCTCGCGCTCCCTTATTCGTTCCCCCTTCCTTTCTCTCTCCCCCTGCCATTCCGATCCCTTTGCGCGAGGCTATTTCACCGCAGCCGTCGCGGTGCGCCGCACTCTCCCTCAAGTTGGAGCGATAGAGACAGAGAGAAGGGGAGAATCATAAAAAGAGCGACAGAGAGAGGGAAAGACGTCGCTCGAAGCACCGCGAGCTACGTGTTTACACGCGTCGCGGATAAATTTGGAGCAAGGCGTGAGTAAGCGCGTCTCGCGCGAGAAAGGGGAAAGATGAAAGTGGATGAAAGCCGCGAACAATAAACCCACAGCTACGTATCAGCTGTGAACCGTCCGACATATCTATATGCGTGCATAGGAGTCGCGATTACGGACGATTACTATCGCGTCGCGCGATAAACATTGTTTTCGTCTTCGCGGCGAGACAGATGAATAATATTTTTGTTTGCGCAATCGGTCACTCACTCTTTGACGACGAAAAACGGATCCTCAAGCGTCATTCCTCTCCCTCGGGTTTAAAAGGGCGGCCAGTTCCGCGGCCTCGCGTCTCTCGCCGAGATCCTCGCGTTTGATTTGCCAAACATCGGTGATTGCTTTTACGATTCTGGCGCGACTCGGCTCTGTGTCGATGAAACGCAACGACCGGGGGGCGAGTTTTATTACGCGTTGCCGCGTTGATCGGTGAGAAATTTCGTCGATTCGACGAAATCGTCGACTGACCCGCAAGCCACCGATAGTCTCGGATGTCTCGCTGCCCTCGGAAATTGCACGGCCGTATTATGACGTCTGCTCGGCTTCTGTCGCTCCGTCTCGGCGACGACCCCGCTCTGCAGACGACTATTTATTCGATTTTGACGTTTGCGCGAAACGTGCTCCGCCAGGAAGGCAGTGCACTATTGATCTTCGCAGTGGCGCCAATCGCAGCGCCGCCTCGAGCGATTTTCCCTAGCGTCGCGCGCGGCCCGGTGTGCAGACCGGAAGTCAGCGGTGGGAGAAGCGGGAACCCGTGGCGGGAGATTTGAATTTTTCTTTTGCGTGTTTCACATTCAGACTGAATTTATGCATGATTCATTTTGCTTGTAGCAAATTAGATTTAGTTTCGTATATTATTGTTATTATAATGATTGGCGATATTGTCGACACGAGATGTCGCGCGATTCGCGCGATCGTCGGAACATTTCTGGGCGATTCAGCGAACCAGCAACCTGGAATGCAACCTGGAATCCGCGTGCGATTAGTTTTAGTTCAGCCGGCGACGGGGCAGAGGTGACAGTGTAGTGTTTACGTCGTGTTCTGTCACTATCTGCGCTCGTTCTGTTTGCTTTCGTTCTCCGTTTCATGGTAGATTGTTTTTTTTTTTATTCCAATCGCCAGCAGAATCAGTGTTTACAGGTCAACAGCTAATCCCGGATTCCGTGACGTTCAATGACAAAAGCTGCGGTTTGGTGAGTACAACGAGCGAATGAAAAGTACACACGGTCTAATATATGTAGTAATTGTTATGCACATCAGCAGCTTAGATAAAAGAATTCGACCTCTTTTTCGACGTTATTCCAGGGTTAAGGACATTCTAACCTATACAGAAAACTAAGATAAAAAATGGGGGCCGTTTTTACAATAAATCGTGCAAAAAGCGTCGCATACATTTCGTAAACTTTATTGTGTCGTGAGATATAATTCGATAATCTGTACAACGTAGTTATTTGTACATTGCATTCTTGCCCGAAGCTCGATATACGTATCGCGTAAAATCCTTGCAACAAACACAGGAAGCATATAGATACATCTCTCTATAGAAATAACGATGAACCGAGTTGGTGTACGTGAGTGCTTCGCCAGAGTGTGAGTGAGTAGCTCTTCAAGAAAGACACAAGTCAAAGTCGCAGGATCAAAGATATATATATATATATATATACGTATACGCTAATCTACATCTTTTTCTTTTTCTCCGTCGTCGAGTCGTGGCTAGAATATCAGTTGATACTCACTGAAATTAAATGCGCGAAATTCAATGGCTTGCGAGATCGATCGAAACGGATATTTTTTTCCATTCCTATGATCAACAGAGACCCTCGTCGTAGTCGTCCTCCTCCTCCTGCGGTTTGTCCACCGGAGTTTGGGCCTTGTGTTCCGGAGTAGCGGCAGCTTCGGCAGTTTTGTGCTCTGCTTCCACCTCCTCCTCTTCCTCCTCCTCCAACTCCGACCTGGACGGCATCGCTCGCACAGGAGTCGCGGGACTTGCTTTGGCCTCCTGTTAACGAGAGGAAAAACCAAAAAACAAAGAAGAAAAAAAAAACCAGAATTAATTGGTGTCGCAGTTGATGCGAGTAGAGCACCAGAGACAATATAATTACGTGATTGACTTCTGCCTCTACAGTCGCCTGACCCGAGAGATTATTTGGATTGGGAGATATATAAGAAGGTGCTGCATTGGCTCTTACACCAACGGGTGGAACGGCGTACTCCGTGGAGGCCGGAAGCGGCAGACCGCGCGCGAGCTTCGCGTACTCAACGTCCATGTGCTTGATGAACGGACTGTTGAGCGCGGCCCGCGCCATGTTCGCGTCCTCGTTGTCGTACGCCTGCAGCAGCATCTCCAGGGTCTGGACCTCGGCGACCTCGCAGTAGTTGCCCCACTCCTTGAACGCCTTCTCCGCGGCGACCTGATCGCCGCGCGCCAATTGCACGAGGACTAGGACTACTGCCAAACGACCGACCGACGGTGCGTGCTCGATCGCTTGGTGCATTCCTATCTCTCGGCGAATCGCGTCCGCCGCCTGATCGTACATCTTCAGCTTCACGAGAATTCGCGCGGCTTTGCTCATGTACTCGGCCGCCTGGCGCGGACTGTCCTCTCCCTGCAAGTAAAATACGATTTTTAGTTGGATTTGCGCGATATTTGATTCGATTTTTTTTATCAACTTACCATGACTATATCAGCCGCACGTTGAAACAGAGGCAGAGCTCCTTCCGGGTCGGTACTCTCAATCATCTTGCCTGCCTTGTCCAGGACCGTAGCGCCCGATTCCGGAGATCCGTGCTGCTGGTACAGAGTACACGAGGTGTTCGCGAGTTTGGGGATCTCGGTGTAATCGCCGGTGTCTCTGCATATCAGCAGAGCTTGCTCCAAATTCCTGCAAAATTCAAATCCGTCAATCAATGATGTTCCAGTGATCATCAAAAATATTTATTGAAGATCCAACTTACTTAGCAGCATGAAACCATCTAAAAAAATTATTAAGGAAAACCCAAATTCCAGAAAATTCTCAAACTACACTTAGAATATTCCAAACTACATCAGACAAAAAAGGATACGATCTGTTCTGCTTGTAGCAATCCGAAGCCTTCATCAGAGCTTCCTTGCACTGTTTGTAGGACTTGGCGATGCGGAAGCAAGTAGCGGCTGCGGTGTACTCGTCAGCGGCGAGTTCATAGTCCGGTCTCCACTTCAGCAAAGTGGTTTTCAGGCTGAAAACACGTTTTACATTTTCATCAATCCAATCTTCATTGTCACCAACAAACGAATCCCGTCGGCTCAATTTTTTAGTCAAAATTTCTCATCTTTTCTGCGAACCTTTCATACATTGTCAACAGTTTTGCAAATTTCAGACAAAAATTCACCAAAAATACTCGAAGCTGGTTTTTAACGCAAAATCGCGTAGAAAGCTTGTAAATTACCAAAAATTGGTGCTTGACCCAAAAGGGTTAAGCCATACGAATAAATACGTGTCGCTCGCGGCAAACAAAGCTACGCATATACCTTTTCTCCGCTTGCCTGATGTGCGCATTGCCTTCCTCGATCTTTGACATTTTTCTGCGAATGGTGCCGACCGAGTGTAGCCGCGCGGGTGTCAAATGGCTCGACGCTTCGCAACGTCAAGATTAGCTTGAGCGATGGCAGATTTACTTTTCGATACGGTTGTCAAAAACTCTGTGGCGTGCAGACGACAGTACGAGCGAACTGTCAGACTGTGGCAGATCTCAGCTGCTGCGCCCTGCGCTGCATTATTTCTCTTGCCCCTCCCCCCCTCGCCCTACACCACTTCCCCCACTTTTCTGGGGGAATCGCGAAGTCACCAGGTGTCGATTTCCGGTGACGCTGCGAGCGCCCGCAACGTAGTGAACTTCACGTCGCACTCCGGCGATCGAAAAAACGCGCGGAATTGATCAGTTCCACTTTGTTTATACAACAAACCGGCTTGATTTGATCTGCCTGATTTGTCGTGATCTGCGAGGATCTTCGAAGTTTCCATTGCGAAGAATTTGAAGGAGCTACGAGGATTAGACGTAAGTAATTTGATAATTACATTCACGCGTGGTTGAATGTCGATAAGCATTTTACTCACCTATGAAATCTTAACCTCTTTTTGCTGGACGCGCGACTCTTACTTTTGCAACTGACGGGAAATAAGCGCGTTATTTAATGTGAGAAGTCTTAATTTCTGATGTCTCAAAAGATTTTCTTTTGGTGAAGCCAATCAGTAATTAAGCTGATTGTAAATAAATGAAAAGCCATTTTTGAGGTTAGCTTTTTTGGAGCTGAAATATGGCGACGTTAGCGAACGTTCAAATGATCGAGTCTGATTGGTCGTAATGGTTGACTCGATTTTCGGTGAATATATAGTTCGCTTGTAATGCAGCGAATCTCAAATGCGCGTAAATATTCAGTGTTAATTGTTATTAAACGTGATTGCGTTGTTTTCATAACCTAAAAATTGCTTGAATCTAATTTTGCAAATGACTGCTATATTGATGGTAGTAATCGTGTAATATTGTCATTTATTTTTTAAATTCTCATTTGTTCCCTCAATTTCAAATATTCACAGATGGCCGAGCGTCTGGAGGACCTGAACTTGCCAAATGCTGTTGTGACAAGGATAATCAAGGAGGCTCTTCCCGACGGCGTGACGATCGGCAAAGAAGCCAGAGTGGCGGTTGCAAAAGCTGCCTCTATATTCATTCTCTACCTCACATCGGCGGCCAACACAATAGCAAAGAAGGGAAACCGCAAGACAATATCGGGTCAGGATGTCATCCAGGCGATGGAGGAGATAGAGTTCGAGCAGTTCGTCGCACCCCTCAGAGAGGCGCTGGAGACCTTCAAGAAGTCGCAGAAGGAGAAGAAGGACGCGACAACGAAGCGAAAACAGCAGAGAAAAGACGAGGACGGGAACGACGTCGCGGAGGACGATTGATAAGAGGCGACGACTTAGCAGTAGGTTTTTTATATGTGATATTTGTCAGGAAAACGATGAAAAAACAAAACAAGCAAACTGTACTCTTAAAACCGTTTTTATAAGCTTCTGCGTAATAAATTGTCGCGTCTTGCGAACGCGGGCGTTTATATATATATGTATACATATATATACTGTTTTTTTTTGTTTATACAATCAATCGAACGCTATGGCACAATTGCCAATATTAAAAGTATGAGACTAGAACCCTGGGGACGCTTGTGCCGTGATTATTGGAAAAAATCGGTCCGTCAAGGTCCGTCGCGAACACTCGGTGAACGTTTCTCGGAGAAAAAACCACCGGGAGCGATTGCGATAACGTGCGACAATGAACGTCGGAACAACGGAGTTAAAAACTTAGCAACTAGATAGAAAAATCTGCAATTATTTAATAATAATAATATTAATATCATCATCTAGGGAGAAAGGACTTTTGATTTGTTTCGGCGCGCTGACGAGTTCAGGCGTCGCTTAGGCTGTGTGCATCGAAGCTACATCTTTAGTACGATTGTTTGTGTGAGATAAAAGGAAGATTCCGTGGGCTCACTCGAAAATTGCGCGTATTGACTGCTCGCGCGTTCGGCTCGCCGGCTGAACGCGCGAGACTCGAGTATAGAGACGTGAGCGCGCGCGTTGTGCTAGTCGAATATATAACAGTATATAAAATGCCCTTTAGGCCTTCATCGCCTGAACTTTCCGCTCTATGACGCCGCGACACATCGGGCATTCGGTCGTCACCATTCCCGAGCAGGCGGCGCAGCAGCAGAGATGTCCGCATGGAAGAAATATCACCTCGCACTGCAACGAAGAAAGTCATTTTAACCACGTTAATAATTCAGCGTCGACGTTCCATCGATTTTTTTTTTTTTTTTTTTTTCAACGTCGATGGAGACAGAGATACTCACGTGCGAATCCATACACACGACACACTCGGTTGTACTTATACTCTGAATAATCGTAGGCTCGTGCGTTTTAGAACTTGTACAAGGCTCGTCCGTCGGTGCCGAGGGGTAGACGGACGGTTCGCATGAATTCATCTTCTTCTCCGCCAGATAATTCTCGGCGGCGAGCTTTATCGCCGCGCGATCTCGCTCGCAGTGGATGCCAATCTTTTGCCCAGGTGAAAACCGTTGATTAGGATTTTACTTTTTTTTTCACAAAACAAATTCTATCTCAGTGATTGAACTTACAGATTCGAGGCACTCGTCGTCGAGATCCGGCAGCAACGACGGCAAAGTCGCCAGGAAAGGCAGGCAGTGTAACGCTCCGGCGATGGCAACGTGACGCACCAGCATCGGCTCCAGTCCCTCCAGAAGGCCCTGCGGCCTCGCTTCCATGAGAGACTGATACTGCACCAGCCAGAAGAGGCTGTCTCTCCTCGAGCTCTGCATTTTTTTAACTCATCCCGTCAGGCAAAAGAAAATATTGTTCGGTTTCGAATTTAAACACAGAAGAAGAAAAGACATACGTAGGTATCTCTTCGCTGCTCAATCTGTTGAATGGTGTCCAGCAGCTGCTCCCTTCGCTTCTCCTGTTGCTCCAGCAAATTCACGAGAATCGCGCTCAGCGTCACGCGCTTGTCGGCCAAGTCATTCTGGCGTTGAAAGTGAAACGAGAAAAATTTGTTGAATACAGCATTGAAATTTCGCTCGCGGAAAGTTTCAACGAAAGTATCCTCACAATCTGCTGATTTATCTCCAATTTTTTTCGCTCGAGCTCGATGCTGGTGAGCGCGGCCAGTTGGGACTGCACCAAATTCACTTGTTGCACGATGCTCCACGAACGAGCGTCGCTTCGCTCGAGAAGAGCGGCCACTGCTGCTCGCTGGAGAACCTCGTCCTTTCGCAGTCGGTTGACCAAGTCCTCCTGGGTCCTTTTTTGGTCCCTCACCACCTCGGCCAAGTGGTGGTTATTTCTTACCTCTCTGAAATCATTTTTTTTAAATCATGAGTCTTTTGAAATTCATTGCCTCCTAAATTTGCAATTGTATATGCGAATTTTACTGACAAACTTAGTAAGGATTGTGCGTTACAGTCCCGGAATTTCGTATACTCTTCGATCTTCCTCTCCGTCAGCAGTTCCTCCTCCAAGAGCTCCTCCATCGCGACTGTAAAAAAGTTATAAATAGCCCGTGACATTCCTCTTCGGACGCTCGAAAACCACACGCGAATCTGACATTATTTTCAGAACTTACGCAGAGTCTCCTTGGTTCGGAGCATGAATTGTTCGGAATGGCTCTGCGATAGTAACTTCATCTCGTCGCGTTTTTCCTGCTCCAGCAGCTCCGCCTGTGTCTGACGTTCCTCCTCGCTGCTTCGCAGAAATTCGGTTATCACGTTGTCCGCCTCCTTCTCAGCTGCAATACCGAATTAAATTTAACTCGCACGTTGCATCGTTGGATCTCGATGAGTAACAAAAAATAAGACTCAGCTCACCATTGTGAATGAAGGAGAGTAACCGCGCTCGATTCTGGTCTCTCTCCTGCTGCACCTTTTCTATCTCGTGCTCTAGCTGCGTTTGCTGCAGTGCCAGGTCGTCTAGTAGCTTTGAAAAAAAAACCATCGTTTCACCTATATTTGCTTTTTTTAGGTAAACAAAAAATACATACCTTCTTCCGGTGATCTTTGAGCATCGATTGCAGTCCCAACTCGAATTGCTGCTGCTCCCTGATGTTTCTCTCGACCTCGAGAAGCGCATTCTGCCGTTGTTCCTGTAAATAACAAGTTTTCTGTTACACAATCCTAAAACTGAAAAAAATTTGCTCCGAGACAGCAGATGACACGATTTTACGTCCCAAAATTGTGCAAAAATAAATCCAAAAAGTGCGAAAGGGCAAAGCGATAAAAATGGAAGAAAAAAAATCATAAAAATGCCCACGTGCCTTTGCTCTTTCTAGCTTCGTTAAGGTAGCCTGGAGAAACAAAAAAAGATAAGCAAAACGTTAAACGAATCGAGCGAATGAGCGAACGACAACGTCGACGAAGGGTGATGAACCTGCACGTCGGAATCCTTGTCGCGATACGTCTGGTCATTCCGTCCGTTGCTGACGTCCTCGCGAAATTCTCGCTCGGCCAGCGACTTCTCCGGCGAGTAGTCGATGCCGCTCTCGTTCGCGAGAAAAGCCACAATGACGATAGCACCGCCGGATACGACGTCTTCAGGCGGGTAAACGATGTTCAGTCCCGCGAGATTGATCTCCATCAGCAGTTGAGCCTGGCCCAGGGTCTTGGGCAATTTTTGCAACGCCTTGTTGTGACTTATGTCGAGAACCGTGAGGCTCTTCAGCATCCCGAGGCTGTCGGGTAGCTGCTTGAGCTTGTTGGTGGACACATTGAGAATTGAGAGATTCGTCAGCTCTCCCAACTCGAGGGGCAACTTGCGAATGTTATTATCCTGCAGATAGAGTTCCTGAAAGTAAAAAAAAAAACATCATGTGATTTCTTTAATGTCAATTAAATAGTAGAATGCAGCACAGAGATAGCTTTTTTTCTGATACAATTTTTTTGGAGCAACTCACCTTGAGTGAAACCAGATGAACAATCTCCGGTGGCAAATGTGTAAATTCATTGTCGTGTAGGTCTAATACAGTTAAGAGCGAGAGATCGCTCAAGGCACCTCCACCCAAAAGGGACGTCAGTCTGTTGGACTGCAACAGCAGTTCGCGCTTTCTGAAAACCTTGCAGAGCGAGTAAATACCAGAGGGCACCTGTTTCAGCGCGCACTCCGAGACGTCGAATACTGGCTCAGGATTCTCCCTAGCCTGAAAAAAAAAGAATTAAAAAAATAAATAATGCAGACGACATTGCAACGAGGATCGTGACGACACTCGGGACGTTGTAGACTATGCATCGCGTTAATTAACGTGAATTACGCACCAAGTACAGTTTGTGCTCCAGACGCGCTTTGTAATCGACGTTAACCCGGGCCCCATGCCTCTTGGTGAATGACATTATTGGCTCAGCGTCATGACAGCAGCGACGAGTCGCTCGTGTCATCGCAGCGCGTCGAACATGTGGACACCTCGTCGGACAGCTCGCGCTAATCGTCGCGCGATGCGGTCAACGCGTTGGAAAAATACCGAATTATGGTGTCGCGACGCGCACGGCGTATCATCCCCGTACGATATCTTATCAAACACTGGCTGATTCACAGCAACGATGGCTCTGCTGCTGCTGCTGCTGGGCTCGTGACGTCATTGGCCCCCAGAGAGATCTCGCGTGCCGACAAAGCTGAGCCTAGGCTTTGCGAATTGAGAGACAGATCGCGCTGCTCTGCAATTCCTGGATGGATCGAAGCACCTTCGCTTAGATAAGATGATAATTCGCTCCGGATTTGCTCGACAATTTAATTTACAATTTTGAAATAATTATCAAAATATTTTGGAGTAAATAAGAATTCAAAATGAATAAAAAAAAATGAAGGGCAAAAATAAATTAATTTTTTTTTTCTTATATAGACTTAGCTTCTCTCAAGAAAATTAAAATTTTTTAAAAATTAAAAAAATTGTTAGAAAATTGTTTATTTTTTTAATTAAAATTAAAGAAATTGTAAGTGAATATTCGGGATTTTCTAGTAAAACGTGACAACTCTTTATTGGCTCGAGGCGCGACTCGCGCCGCGAGTGGTAAACTATCTGTCAAAAATCATTGTACAACTCTTGGATCTAAAAAAAACCGAACGTTGCTCTTTAGTTCCTCAGTGTTATTCGTGTGTTGACTATCGTCCGGGACGAGGGGGGCGAGAGGCGACGAGGCGACGGGCAGTACAGGGAGGAATGTATGTTGTCACGACTATTTCGTGATAGAAGAAGCGCCGTTCTCGTGTCGGCAACGTTGGCTCGCAAATCCGCCGGGCTGGCACGCTACGTCTCTGTGTGTACGTGCGATTCGATCGTTCGGCTCGTGCGAACATGATCGAAGTGCACCGAGGGTGTCGCGACGATCCCGTGACTGTCGCTCGTCGCTAGGTCATCTCCTTCCTTCGCATTCTGTACTCGGTCGGGGTGAGCATCCCTCTGCAAAAAAAAATTGTAAATCGTATGGATTATTCGTAAATTTATATATAACATGACATTTCTATTTGCAGAAGCTTTGCGGAACTCGGGACGAACCTCAGGACAGTGTCGAACGAGACGCAGACGCCCTTGTCGCACATTCTTCGATACAGATGCCAACACTCCTTCTCCTTAGTCGTCTGAAAAGCCGGCTCCACGGACTCGACGTCTCCGTCGGCTTCATCCTCTGGTTTTGAATGCACGACGGTCTCCTCGACTAACTGTTCAAATTTAAATCATTATTACAATTATTTTCCACAAAATATTCTGCTCCAATACATTTTTTATTAATTTATTATAATTCATTTATTGCAGTTTCCTTTCTGGACGGATCAGGGATTTTTCAATTTTTCAAAGCAGCCAGGAATTCGTTCTGTGGACGAAGTCCTTCTCGAAGTCATTTTCCAATTTACCTTAGTGACCGAGGCTTGCAGTAAAATCGAGGTAGACTGCTGAACGGGAAGACCATTCTCCACCGCAGTCGAAGCTCTGGGACGCGACGCCGCTTCCCTCGTTTCGTTCTGGTGCATCGTCGTCGGCTGCTTCTCGACTCCGCTGAAAGGCCAAGAGGAAAATGCATGTCGATGGGATATCGAGCCGGTGTACTCGAACTTGGGAAGACACACTCGAAGTTCGGGGCAGAAGCTTGAAAAACGAAGAAGAGAAACGAGGAGTCGGCGGAGACAGCGAAGCGAGTCTGTTGACTGCTGTATTCAGCGATATCGATATGTCGAAGCCAATATCTTCTGGTCAGGCACACGATGGTACCGGGGCGGGCGGCGCGCCTTGGCCTTCCTCGCGTCTCGCGTTCGCGAACCCGTAACCGCTCGTACCCTGTCGCCTCTCGCTCTCGATATAATAAATCCCCCGAAGAAATCGAAGCCGACTCTTCGTGTGCCCTCGGCGACTATCCTCACGGCCACCTCGATGCAAATGCCTCGAAATCGAATGTATCGGCCCGCGAGGATACTCGACGCTCATCGATCCCCTCGGGATTTAAAATGCAAGAAGCTATTTGCATCTCATATCGGATTGAGGAATATTAATCGTGACCGTCGCGTCGAAGGGTCGAGAGAGTTCGGGGTAGGTAAAAGCTATTTTTTTTATTGGCAACAGAATCGATAAGAAAATTTAAATAATTTTGGTCTGACAACAACCTGAAATTTTCTTTTGCAGAGGAAAGAAACTTACTTCACCCGAGGCGGCGGAGTGCTCCGCGTGCGCAGGAGCTTCCTCTTCTTATCGGACCGCGGATCGCCGATGGGCACGACGAGGCATCGCTTCTCCCGGTCGGTGAGCGAAGTCTCGCCGATTTCCTGGCACTCGTAGAGCTGTCGAGTGACAACGCTGCCGCCGGTGGACACGGCGAGACTCGTGAGCTCGGTTCTCCAGCTTCTGGCTTCCTCGGGGGTCGGCAGGGCGCTTCCGTTGACCCGGCCGACCTGGACGCTCTGCGGTCGGATTCTCGCGGATCTACGGTCCGGCTCCTCGACGTCGATGGAATCCTGCTGAAACGAGACTGCAAACGAGATTTCCGTCGACGGTCGAATACTTTTGGAGCGTCTGTGCAGTTATTGTCTATCGAGTAACCCGGTTTCCAGTCGTGCGTGCGCGACTCGTCGCCGGCTGCGATCCTAGCGGAGCTCCGCAAGGGCCTGATTTAAGGCACTTTGCGAAAAACTAGGGCAGATATATAAATCCCAGAGTCGCACATCGATTCCCCGCCCTTCGCGACGAGAGAATTCGCCGGGGCTCGTCTCTTCCATCCTCCGCCGTTAATGGGTTTCGTGCCTCGTTGCGAATTCGCCCTTGTCCCCGCGAAAATGTGTGGAAAGAAGAGGCGAGGAGGAACAAGGCACGAGAGGACGAACTATTCGTCATCGAGAATCGACCCGCGAGCGATGACTTTCCGCACGAGCGGGACTTAATTCCTCGCTGTTTGGAGCTCAATAACAGCGATGAGCTCGCTAATTGCACGACTCGGGAGCTTTTAAATCGTTACCGTGGAAATATTTTTCGTCCTCTGCTGTTGGAGAACAAAAAACGTGTTTGCATCGACTCGCCGATCCTTCTCGTTGATGAAATATCGATTCCGCCGCACGGGCGACGGATGTCCACACGCAACGAAGGCGCAGTCGCCTTTGGCCTCGCGGTGCGTATTGCAGGAAAAAAGTCAAGAAAAAAATATAGATTTTCGCATTTTTCTCGTCGTTTTTTTTATTTTTCGGACAAAAATCGGTGCTTTTCTAGAAGCAGCGAAAAATATTCCATCGGATTAAACTTTGAAAAATCGATTTTTTTTTGTTTTTTTTTTCTTGCACAGGAATATTTTTAATAATCCATTTCACGAGATCCGTAAAAAAGTTAGAAAAAAAATCGCGACAAAAGCTCCTAAAAATACTAAAACAAAACGTCAAACATCCCCGACGAGCTAAAAGCCGTCGGTTACCGGCGCGACATTACGCGCCAATTAAAACAGCCTTTCGCATGCGGCGACTTGAATGGAAACAATTTGCACGTGCGAGCGCGGCGCGCGTCGTTTGCACGAATCGCATCACCCTTCGAGCCTCCCTCCTCCCTGGTCTCGCGTCGTATCCGTATTATTCCAGGAATGCGGTGTTCGCGTGTCGCGTCCTTCCTAATTAACGCCGGTCGATTGTGCCCCCTGGTCCCCCTCCCCTCTGGCCCCCCTGGGGCGCGTGTATCTGTTTCGCGCTCGTCCGCACGACACTTGAGAAATACCAGCGCGGTGTCGTGCGATTTCCACCTTCCGCTAATTATCAATTATCATCCGCAGGTTTACCTGACTTCACGGGACGTCGAGGAATGGAATTCGCCGAGGATGCACCGGTGACGACGGTGCTCTTGATTATCGGCGTCGTCGGCAGATTGCTCCTCAGCTGGCTGATGAGTTTGTCGTCGCGCGGTGAATTCGCCGCAACGTCGCTGTCGCTGTCGGCGTCGCTCACCAATGACACCATCGTCACGACCTCCGAGCTCTTCGCCTCGACGACCTTCGCGCGGGCCTCCTGGTCCTTCAAGGCTACGCTGTTGGCTCGTCGCTTCGCGCTCCTGGCTCGCCTCTTCGCCGGCGCCGACTTGGCCGGACGTCCGGTGGGACCTTGACCTCTGGCCTGGAGGGAATTGACCTCCGGACATGCCGAAGACACCGTCGAGTCCTGGTCAGCTCCGCCGATGCCCGGCGCCTCGATGATGATGCTGACTTGAGTCCTGCTCAAGGCTCCCACGCTATTGG
Organism: Itoplectis maculator; assembly: GCA_964034905.1. Classification (NCBI taxonomy): domain Eukaryota; kingdom Metazoa; phylum Arthropoda; class Insecta; order Hymenoptera; family Ichneumonidae; genus Itoplectis; species Itoplectis maculator. The sequence goes on from OZ035860.1 coordinate 5,397,765, forward strand.
CTCGTCTCTGCGGTGGCGCCGAGCTCGTCCTTCGCGCCTTCTGCTCCATCAAAGTAACCGCCGCTCCATTCGCCTGGGGCGAATCCCTATTCGCCTGTGGCGACTCCCTCTTCGTGGTCACAGCTGAAGAATCGCAGGGCGTTGATCCCATCGCAGGTTCGTTCGCCAGCTCCAGGAAGGCCGAGTTGGTTGCGCTGCGGAAGCTCGCTCGCTTTGACCTCGCCGCCTGGAAGGCGCGGGTCGTCGCGTCGACTTCCGGCGAACAGCCAAGCGCATCGCTCGAGGTTACCGCAGATTTCGCCAAATTCCCACTGGCAATTTTGTCAATCTTCTCACTGGAATTCGCATCCTTTGCAGAATTTCCCTGACGCGCCGGCGAGGATCTCCCAGGGCTGCGTTCGACGCTGCTGCAGCTTGAAAGCCTGGAGTCGCATCTGTCGTCCGTCGTGCCGTGAGCCAGAAACACGTCGATATTGGACTTGTTGGCCTCTCGCTGCTTCCACGCGAGTCGCAGACGCTCAGCGAGCTCCTGACGCGAGTAAAGCAGAGTACTGCAGGTTTTATCCTGACCGGAGTTGCGTCCGGCAAGTCGCGGCTGCTTCTGCGTCGCCCGGTTCTTCGACGCGGCGATCTGGCGCGCCACGACCTCGACTCTGGCGTCGTCTTCGTCGCCATCGTCGTCATCGTCAGCCGCGCCGGTCGTTATCGTCCTCGGGTCGTCGCTCCAGGCGATGCGAACCTTCGGCCTCTCCACGTTGGATCTCTCGGCGTCTCTTCTCGCTCTGATCGGATCAGTCGTTCGGATCTGCAACGCCCGATCCTCCTCCGCCGATCGCTGCCTCCTCACCTGGTGATGTCGCCTCGGCGGCTGCTGCAGCGAGTGCTGTCTCACCGGACCGCTTCCCCGTCTCGGATGGCTCGTCATTGTCGGACACGACGACCTGCAGCAAAATTTCCAATGAGAATCGTCGTCGCGCTGCAATGAATGAAAGGGGGGCGAACGGACGCTTCGTCGATTCATCCTGAGAATCGCCTCTCAGTGTGTGTCTTGTACCTGAGAAGCGACGCGTGCGGGAACGCGACGCTAGCGTGACGAAGGAGGCGGTAGCCGCAGCAGCAGGCGGCGGCGAAATCGAGACGCCCACGTTAGGAGGCTACGTGCGGAGGCTCTCGACCCACCCGGGACCAATGAACCTCGTCCTCGGGGGATGGAGCGAGCGAGCTGTGGCTCTCGGCTGGCCTCCGGCCGAGCGGCGAGGAGAAGCCTCGAAACGAGCCGTCGACGCTGGCACACGCCGACTGACTGACTCCATCCGAAAGGGCCGCTCCGGTGTGCTCGGTGTTCACTCGCTTTCTCGCTGCCTCTGTCTCACTCGGTTCTCTCTGCACATTCTGAGGGAAAGTTATAAGACTCATACTGGTACCGTCGACCCTACCACCGTCTCCGCCGCCCGAGTCCGCCACCCGTACGGCGAGTCAGGGGGAGGGCAAAGCTGGTAGCGTAGCTACCGTTTCCTCCACCCTCTCCCGAAACGGCATCGCCACCCTTTTTACTACAAGGCTGATCCGTGTTGTTGGCCCTGATAGTCGGGGCGCGCGGGCCTCGATGGAAACAACTCCTCCGCTCTCCCTCTCCCTCCCGCGTTCGCCGCCTCCTGGATGATTTGGCCGTGTGTATTCCATAGCCTTCCTCGTGGCTGCGGTGTATACGACCGAACTCCACTGAACTCTCCCGGTAGTCACCAGCTGTTATTGATCAAAACTTTGCCTATCATCTGACAGCTTGTTGTCCGCAGTTGCCATGGAGTCCCACGACCGATCATTCGGAATCGTACCGCCGCGGCTACGCGATACAGAAAGCAGGGAGAGAGACGGAGCGAGAGAGAATAATATGAGAGACGGAGGGTTAAGAGAGAGAGAAATGTCTTCTGCGGTCTCCGTCGCTCACCCTGGAAGGGACGATCGCTCCTCCGGGCCGCGGTTGGGTCTCGCACTCCCCGGAGCCGCTGGCGTACGGACGGAGTCGGCGCTGCTGCTGCTTCTGCTGCTGCTGCGATACCCTGGCCAACCCTTGCCAAACTTTAAATGGGTAACTTTTAACTTTGGCGCGCGGTGGCCGAGGCATCGGGCACCCCAGAAACCGAGAACTCAGCGCGGCGAGGGGGCGCGGAAATCCCCCGTCCGCTGCTCTAGAATGAAGAGTCCGCCTATTAACCGAGCCACCTTAATTGCCACCGCTTATCTGATAGATAGGCGCAACGCCGCTGCTGCCGCTGCCGACTTGATCCTAGGAAATTCTCTCCCTCTCGCTCTCTCTGTTTCGCTTCCTGTCCAAAACTCCGGGGGCGCCCGCGATAACTTCTACTCGACTGTGCCAACAATGCCGCCGAAGGGCGAACTCGGTTTTTCGTGTCGCACGTTATTTCGCGGAATCGGTTGCCTGATTATTTGCTTTTTAGGCGAGGAGGAATTTCGTTTTTTTTTTTTCTTTGGGGGGAAGTTGAAGTAAAAGTTGGAAAGATCTTACGAAGAGAAAGCAAAGTTTTCGCGTGGTATTTTATTTTTCGTTGTTGAGAGACAACAGAGTTAGTGAATATGAAGCGCTATTCTTTTGTTTTATTTTTTTTATATTAAGGTTCATGAAAATTTACGTAGCTATTCTCTTGGAAAGAAATTGTAGAAAATCGTTTTTGTTTTGTTTTTGCAGAAAAATGCCTTCCGTTCTCGATGGTGAGAATATTGCCGACGACGAGGACGAGCTCCAGGCGTGTCTGGACGATCCCTCGCTGGCGTCACTCATGCGGGTGGATTCGAACGAGCTGAGCGTCAATGTGAACCTGGACGCCGTGAGGATGAGCATGATGCGTTCCTTGTCAGCTTCTCACTCCGCCGAAGCGGTTCTGACGGACAAAGTCTTGCTGGATTCTCTGCCGCTGGCCTGCAAACTCCTGATCGAGGTTCCTGTTCTGAAACACAATTTTTTCTAAATTAAAAATGAATTTTTTTCATTCATTTATATACAAGTTAAACAAATAAAAAAATGTTAATCACTAAATAGCTTACACGAATGTTTTCTTTGCAGAGCTTCGAGGAAACCGAAAAAGCCCTTTCAACCGGCGATTCTCTCAACGTTGGATCGCGTCTGTCGCTGTGGCAGAAATCGTTGGAGCCGTGGCACGAATTTTTGAATCACGTGAGGAATTCCGAGTCCGTGGCTGCGTGCTCGATGTCGGGTCTTCTGGACGCGCTGCCGGAAATAATACGAACGGTGTTCAGTCACTGCAAGAGAAGGTGAGCCGCGTCAGCTTGAACTCTGAGTGCTGGCGTGTTTTTTTTTATTCGCCTCTGCGTCCCCTCGTCGCTCATGATTAACGGTGTTTCAGCGAAAGTTTGTACGGTCGACGGTTCAACGACCTCCTGCCGCAGATAACGGCGCTTTTTCGTCAGACCAACGCGGTCCTCGAGACGTTCTTCGTGGTCCTCGAGAGCTCCATAAGATTCGACGACGACACGAGCAGCGGGAAAAACGTCCTCCAGACGACACTGAACAAAATCGGCGATATAGCGGCGCTGACGAATGGAATGGATTTGAGGACTCTGCTAAGCACATGGAAGGCGTTTGCGAAGCTCGCGGCGGTTCATGAGACCCTAATCAAGAAGTTGGCCCTCGCGGGCTGCATAACGCGTCGCTACGTCGACGTGGCGAAAGACATTCGGACGCTTCTGCACGATTCCTTCCGAGTAATTCAATTAGCCGGCGAGGCGTCTTCGCCAGCCGTTGCTCGCTCAATGCGCAACCGAAACTCTTCACCGGTTAATTGTTCGTTTGCTTGCTTCGCAGGACAAGAGGGAAACAAACTACGAGAGGGCGATTAAGTGCGCGGGACTGCTGTTGAAAATTCTCGGCAGACTGTGCACGCTTTATCGTGGATATTGCGAGAACAAAGTTTCCGACGCTCTCGTTCAACTGCTCGCGAACCTCTATAGGTGAATTCGTGCTTCCTGCTATTTTTTTACCGTCTTCCTTTTTTTTTCTTCTTGCCTCTTCGCTCGCTCGCGCTTTCTTAGTATTTTCTCGACTCAACGACGCTCACGACTTTGCCTTAGATACTCGCCGCCGTTCCCGACCGAACGTATCGCCGCGGTGCACTCGAAAATTACCGAGTGTTCGGAAACACACGTCGTTCCCGCAACTGCCGAATTATTGAATACGCTCGTCGAGGAAAAAGACTTTAGCCGGGTGAGAAATTAGGGCCGAGTTAGTTTGCAAGATAAAAAAAAATATCAACATATTTAACAGAATGTTTCTTTGGTTTTCTTGAAAGGTTATAAATAAATAATAACTTCCTAATGGAATATGAATGAGGAAGTTTTCACAGATGCATTACATTTTTCCAGGCGTTCTTCGAATACGACAAATCCGAGGTGGAGGAACCAATCTGCTATCACCTCTTAACACTGAGAATCATCGAGGAGTTAGTTAAACGCAGGAACCTGGATCTGTCTTCCTGGCTCCGAGACGACGGCAACATAGTGGAAATCGCTCTCGACAATGCGAATTCCTGCTGCGCGAAATTTTTGCTCGACGATCTGCGAATATCTATACGTTCCGAGGTGACGTCGGGAGCATTACAACTGATGGGAGTGTACGAGGCGACTCTGCGACTATTGTGTTACCTTGTGGCTCAAGCATCGAGTGAAGAATTCGCGACGGTCGAGTCGGCGCTGCTGAGGCATTTGCTGAGCGGCGAGTTTTGGAGCTCGTTGATCAGCTGTGACTTGTGGACTTATTTGGCGAGGTACGTTTCGCATAAACTCGGTGCAAATATTTTTTAATCCTGTAATAATTTTTTTAATATTTGCAATGTGCTATTTTCTTTTAGTATATCCTCGTCAAAATATTGTCACGAACTTCTGTCGTTCCTCCTGGAGGTCCTAAAAAATTTGACGACAAGGGACAAGAGCACAGAATTCGACTTCCTCTCGAATTTAATTGGAAGGTTGTACAAGTTGCTTCCCGAGGAGACGAAGGAATCAGTTTTCAGAGACCTCGACGACTACTCGAATCGTCGGATCGTCGATCCCTTCAGAGCCTCACTGCCACCTCGAGCGAGGCTACATCTATCGCGACACCCATCGATCGATACGACGAGCAATCTCGCCGTGGTTCTTCAGGACCTGCGTCGTTCTCCTTCGTTGAAAAACTGGACTCAGCTGGTTCGTAAACTTGGATCACATACACCTACATTTGTCAATACATTTTTTAATCGCTATCGAACAAAACTATGCAGACCTCCCTGTTGAAATCGATCGAAGTTGCGGCGCTTCCGATCGACCAGCGAGTCTGCGCCATCGCGCTTCGAGACATTTGGATCTTCAACGCGGCGAGCATCTCCAGAGCTCAGGGTATCACCCGAGAAATGCTGCTCGAGCTCACCGCGCTTCTCTTCAATTGCACTCGGTTCGACGGCTCCAAGAATGCTAACAATACTCGGCTGATAGTTTCGGTAAACGCGTTTTTTCAATTATCTCGATTGGTCTTTATCAATTGCTTCTCAACTCTTTAAATTATTTTCTCGTTCAATCGAATGTGTATTTAACAACAACAAAAATTGCATTCGCTACTTTCAGGCTTACAAGAGCATGTTGGAAATTTCCGAGCACGTACCGACCGAGCATCGAATAAGAATGAACATTTATCTGCGAGACAACCTGGAGTCGTACGATAACGAGTGCATCAAGCAGTGTCTCCCGGTGATGACGGAGCTTTTCTGCTGTCTGCTGGACGACGAAAATCCGTGGGTGCGCCAGGAATCCTTCGAGACCTACACCGAGCACATCCTGAGCTGTCCGAGTGGTGAAATCGTCGACAATGTTTCCAAAGGAATCATCAATCTGGGTCTCTACAACCAGATGGCTTACTACGTTTCCCACACGAAAATTCACGCTCTCGAGCACCACGAGTCGTTGGAAACATATTTGCGCGACCTGGCCGAGGCATCGAGGCGTCGGCCGACCTCGCACAAATGCTACGAGCCGGAATTCCGTCAGCGCGACGAGAAAATGCCGCGTACGGAGAAGGCGAGTCTCGACGAACGCGTCGCCGATATTTGCGACGATCTGCGATGTATCGTGTCTAAGAAGAACGAGCTCAGCAACGCGTCGATTGACAGACTGCGTGCTGTATTGCTGCAATTGCTGGAACCTTAAAGGGCCGCATGACTGCCGACGTTTTTCGAAAGACAATAAAGATTTTCTACTTTTTCAATAATTCCAAGTTCTCGTTAACCCATTATTTTTTAAACTGTTTTTATTTATTTGTGTGACCTATTTTTGTATACAATCAGAATTGTTATAGATTAAGCGCAGAATTTTTATTTAAATACGTTTTTTTAAGTTTGAAGTAGGATAAATGTTTGTCATTCAGTTACTTGGGAAGAAATTAATCATTTTCGGTTCTCTTCGAATAGTAGAATATTTTATTTTGAGTTTTTGTAGTTTGAGTTATCTTGTCGAGCTTCGCCACTAGATAGAGCCACGTCTTGGCGCATTTGCGAAGGGAAACGCGCGGTCCGTCTTGCCGGCGACTCCATTCACAGTCTCCCCACCACGTTTCGCTCAATTGCGACGAGCAGCTGGCAACAATCGTCCGTGCACTTCCGCGTGCGTCGGTATTTGTGCATCGGACACATGGAGCGCATTCACACGACTATGCGGTCGGGCGCGTCGACTTGAGAGGGAGAAAATACGCGGCGAGACGTCGTGCGTCCTACACAGACTTCGTTACAGCCGGGAGTAGCTGGTGCATACATGGAAACTTCACGGAAAAACTTCTGATACGAAGTATCGTTATCGCTTTTATCTCCATTGCGGTCTGACTGACGTCAGTGTCCAGCCGATCTGTCTAAAAAGCAATTTAGCGGCTCCGCTGCTTTGTTTTCGGCGTATTCTCGGCTGGAGGTGATCGTGTACTTGCTCCGAATCGAAAGACAGAAAGTACTTGCAACCCAAGTGACAAGATGAACGGCGACAACGTTGGCAGAAAGTTCAAGGACGACCGGGTTGTCAACCTGATCAATAGCAACTTCATATCCTTGAAGGATTCGGATATGAAGAGAAACAACGAGATTTTGCATGGGGTACGTCGTCTGCATTTAAATCCCATCCGAACGCTCGATGTGTTCGACTCGATTGAAATATTACGCGTGAATTTTCTAATTGCAGATAATAAACGAGGTCGTCGAAGCGGTGAAAGAGAAGAACGATTTTTTCAAGGACCACTATCGTAACATTATGTTCTCTGGGAGTTTCTACAAAGGCACCAAAGTTGGGAAGCCCGAGGAATTCGACTTGGATCTGATTATTCAGTTGCCACTGAAATACGAATCGATCGAGGTAACGACGGAAACGATCTGCGCGCCGATAACGTCACGAGATTTGCCTGGAGACGTTTGAATACAATTTGTTCTTTAAACAGTTCAGCGGCGATTTGCCGGGCTACACGAAGCTAAAGCTCAACCCGGACAGCTACAAACCAGGGTGGGACCGCTATACGTAAGTGCACAATTTATTTTTACACCCACGTACGAAGAGGTAACGGTGTTTTGTACGTTAAAGCAAAATCTTCGCGAAATGGGTGACCCCGGAGGGATATTTGAACCAGCAAGAATTTTTCCAACACATGGAAAGCACATTTAGCAATTTGCCGAAATCGGTGAACGTTGGTAACGAGATATACGAGGTAACGAACTGAGAACTATCGTTGAACTTCAGAATGAAATTAAAAAATGATAACTGTGACCATTCGATAAATGCCAGTTGAAGAACTAAATCTCGGAATTGATATTTCAGCTGAGCAGTCGAAAGTCCGGACCTGCATTCACGTTGTGCGTCAAAGGCTCCGACTCCCTGGAGATGAGTGTGGATTTAGTCCCGGTCCTGGAATTCCGGAGTCCGCCTCCGGTGCCGGGAGACTTCAGCGGTGGGGTAAATTCGCGCTATTGCATCGTAACGCCGTGACGAAAGCGACGAAAGCGACCTATTTGTACTCCGGCATCTCGCTTCGCACATTGCAGACTTGGTTCGCCGTGCCGAAGACCCCGAAGCACAAAGATGGCCTGCGAGATCCGCATCTCTACTGGCGAATGTCGTTCTACGGTTATGAAAAACCAATGCTGAGGCAGCACGGTGTTTTGAAGCCTGTTATCAGACAATTGAAAGTGAGTGAATTGCGCATTGGAGTCGCGATAACGGGATGAGATCATTGAGCTTATAAAATCGTTCTCTTTCCAGAAATTAAGGGATACCGAAAATTGGAAGTTGATTGCGAGCTACCACATCGAGATGCTGTCGTTGCATCGAATAAAAACTATGAAAGATAATCCCGAGCTGCAAAAGTGTTCATTGACGGAACATTTCGTGGACGTACGAAACTGTCGACCAACCATAGCGTCCGATTGCTTTTCGAATATTTTTGATACACTGAACAAATTAATTAACTCGCAATCTACGTTCGCAGATGCTCGGCCAACTGAAAGAAGCATGCGAGACCAACAGGATCGTCAATATTTGGGACACCAATCACAATCTCATCGAGGACGTGAAGCCTAAGCAGTTAGCGAGCATCAAAGGACGACTGGAGAAGATAATAAAGCACATTGAAAAAGATCCGTTTGCCATTGCCGAATACGTCCGTAAGTCGAGAGCTCTGTGATTTCACTGTCTCGAGACGAAATTCGAAAGCGACTCTAGCCGGTTTAATGTTTCAGTGACGAAGGACGAACGAGCCAGCGTCGAGAGCGAGCTGAGTGGCTACAGAAACGCCGGTAAATCCGCCAAAACTGACGAACAAAAGCCTGTAAACTCGAATGACGTCAAATTGATGCACAGTAAATCATGCAACATGACCCCATCCATCGAATCCGGCGCAGTTCCGTTTCCGATCCGTTTTCTTACGGGTCTTTCATTGTTCGACTCAAAGGAGAAGAGAGAAACTTCGAATTTTATCGACGCAGCAAAGACAAAGGATCCGATCTCCGCTGTGAACGATGATAAAAATTCACTTGCTAACAAAACGGAGAGGAACGACAGCTTCGCCGAAATTTTAAATATCTTGAAATTAATGCAAAGCGATATTGCTGAAACGAAAAATACGGTCAACGATTTAGTCGGACGCGTGGAGGCCGTCGAACAGAAGATTGCGGCTGATAATGCGGACACCAAAGACGCTGTCGATTTTTTGACACGTCGCATTGCTGCAGTCGAGGAGAAGCTTGAAATTCTCGTATCGCGATCTTACTCGAGAGCCGACGAAGACAGCAAACCTATTCTATCAGCTCTGGACCAGTTTGACAGAATGGGTGACTTTTGCCGCGCTCAGAGTCAGCAGCTACTCCAGTGAATCGCATTCTGTGATATTTTTATACCAACGAACAATACACTATTTTAATACTGGGTTGAATATAATAAGAAACATCACATTTGCTTCATTTTTTTTAAGTACTCACCTTATTCCAAAAACGCGTTGTCGTTTTATTTTAACCTCGCTGTCGTCCTCTGCATTCTTACTGCATTATACAAAACCGTCAGCCTCCATCGAAACAACTTATTCTCAGCTTCACTGAGCGAAGAAACCGTTTGGGGTTTCTGACTAGACCCAAACACGCAGCGTTGTGCGAAACGTGATCCATCCATCTAGCCCGTTGAAGCTCTTCGTTATCGTCATCGTCGCAGCTGCCACCATAAAAAAAATAGGCGAACGATTCGAGGCCGATTTTTCGGAGTCGTATAACGAATCTTCCGCAGCATCTTTGCAGACCTTTGTCGTTGATTTCTCTTGTGATCCTGTGAACTGTAGATAGAAATTTGCAATTCCGTCGATTACAACAAAAGATCAAGCGAATCATCGTAATTAAAAAAAAACTTACTCAATAATCTGACGAGGCCCAATTTCCGAAAATCCTCGAAACGCACTCCACCCGGAATGTCTTGTGCAGATTTGTACGTTGTGATTGTAGCGATTAAGCGAGACATTTTTCGCTGCTTTGATGTCACCCGCTCCGATGAAATTATCCATGGTTAAGCCTGCAAAAATTAAAATAAAATAATGCATTTTCATTTTGGAGCAACGAACCGCAGTTTGTCCGTACGCGCTCCTCCGCTGCATCAGCGATATCGCCAAATAAATTTTTGCCAATAGGTAGAGCCACTTGAAGTTCAACAGAGTTTCGAGCAAAACTCGCGTCTAACTTTGAAGCACGTTGCACGCGGTACAAAAAATCGGACAACAAAAATGTCATTAAAAAAAGTATCCATCTCTGTCCAGAAATATAAATAAAAATCAGATCGATGTCAAGAATTTATTCCAAGGGACGGAAACTACGGAGTCCTGTCAAATCACTCCACGCGAACGTCGTCCAGGTAGCAGTTATCATTTTGAGTATCCCGTGCGATCGGCTTTACGGAATCCCCCACGACTCCCCCAATCCAACACGTTTCTCGATAACTTCGCTGATACGCCGGTGTTTATATATATGTCTTACGCGATGAGAAGTGCTTAGTGTTCGCCTGGCAGCTGACGAGTGATGTTTTATTTTGCTATTTAAAAAAATTATTGATAATAATTTTTTCTTCACATCTCGTCGATCACCGAGAATCCCTGATAACGTTTATCGATGTTGGTTGAATCTAGTGAATCTGCGTCTTATTCGAGCCGAGTAATTGCATTTGCAAGAATTGAAATTTATCTGCGTCTTTGTTTCAAACAAATAGCAGTGATCGAGAAATCGATTGGCTACCACCGGAAGCACTGGCATGTCGTGGGATCACGTCTACGAGTCGGACGACGACAGCATTGGCGACGAGACGGAATATCCCAAGGACGAGCGGATCTTTCACATCATAAATCAATTCATATCCCTGAAGGACGACGATAAAAAGAGGAATAATGCCATTTTGCAGGGGGTTCGCGAACAATTGAAATTCAATTTCTCCCACCATTCGCGAACAATTTTTTCAATGCGATACGTTTAATTAATATTTTTCGCAACTGAGACATTTTATATATTTTTTTTTCCAATTTTTCTTCTTAAAGGTCCTCGACGAAGTCATCGAATTTCTGGAGGCCAAGGATTCGTTCTTCCGGGATTATTTTCGGAATGTCGTGTTCACGGGAAGTTACTACAAGGGCACGAAAGTCGGTGCCCCCGACGAGTTTGACTTGAACCTCGTGATCCGATTGCCCGTAAGATACGGATCCATCCAGGTAACAATCAAATATATAATTATATATTTTTTTAATTATCGTCAACTCCGCTCGGATGAATCTCAATGTATTTTTTCACCGGCAGTTCGAAGAGACTACACCGGGATATGCGAAATTGAAATTGTGCGACGACAGCTTTTTACCCGGGTGGAACGATCACAAGTGAGTTTGTGCATTTTTTCTATTTATCATGATGTTGTATTTTATGTTTTTTTTTTCTTTTGGTATTTTTTTTATAAAGGAAACTGCTGGCGAAGTGGGTAAATTGTGGATGGTTCACGTCAGACAATTATTTACGCCAGGACAAATTTCGACAATGGATGGAGGGTCTGTTCTCGAATCTCCCAAGGTCAACGACCACCGGTTATCAGGTATGTTTCTATTTGCAAATTTCGCAAAGAAACTTTTTTTTTTATTTTTTTTTATATAAAATATGATTTTTATGCGATTTCCATAATTCCAGCTGAGGGTATCAAAAAGTGGTCCCGCGTTTACGCTGATAATCGAGGGGGGCGAGTTGTCGAGCCCAATCAGTGTGGACTTGGTACCAGTGCTGGAGTTCACCAATGGAATATCCTTGAGACGTTCCGGGGTATCTGAATCATCGGTGAGTTCCGGTTTGCCACGAAAGTCACGCAGAGTGAATAAAAAAAAAAAAAGAAACAGGTATGTTCGGCTTTCACAGTGTTGGTACGCAGTACCAAAACCATTTGAGGCCAATCAAGACTTGATTCAGTGGCGAATTTCGTTTTACACTCTGGAAAAACAAATCCTACAACAGTACCGTAACGCCTTTGTCAAACCAGTTATCCGACAAATAAAGGTACAATTATTTTACCCCTTGTAATTCCATATTGTAACTTGTGCATACAATATTAATTGTTTTTGCAGAAACTGAGGGACAAGTACAATTTGAGTTTCGCAAGTTACTACATCGAGACGATTTTTCTAACTGAGATCAAGATGCAACGGAGACTGGACAGGCTGCGTAACATGAGAGCTACTCAACTGTTTCTTCATGTACAAAATTGCATTAGCGAACAATTGGATTAGGCATTGAATTTCAATTGACTATTTTTCACATGGTTTGATTTTCAGATGCTGGAACAAGTGCAAAAAGCCTGCGCAGCAAGGAAACTACCCAATTACTGGGACCCAGAGAACAATTTGATATCGCACTTGCCATCTGCACAATTGTCAAATATCGCCGGTCAACTGAAAAGAATAATTTCACGGGTGAAAGCAGATCCTCTGAGCATTGCCAATTACATATGTATGAGTATTACACGTTCTGTCTGACTTGGAGAGCAAGTGAAATCAATTTTAAGATTTCAAATTCTTACTCCATGTTTGCGATTATGTAAAGGTGAATTCTGTTGTTAAGTTTAATTGAATTTCAGTGACTGATCAGGAGCTACAGATTGCTAAACCTATGATCGATTGTATCAGAAGCGGAGAAGAATATGCACCCATGCCAGTCGTTGATATAAAATCCGAGGAACCTTCATCGTGCACTATCCTGTAATCGCTCCGTCTCCTCCGTTTCAAATGGATGAACAAAGATAACAACGGCCTATGCAAAAAAAAGTTTCTCAGACAACTCTGACAATGTTATCAGAGTTGAGGGAAGCAGAAGAAAAAAAAATATATACAAAAAAAAGTGACCTATTCTTACGAGACTAAAAAACATGTTTTTTTTTGTACCGACAATAAAAAATACTATCGTTACCTTTTTACTGAACAAAACTTTATCACCAGAAAATTTTCACCAGGATTCTCGAGATTCCGTCTAGCAGACGAAATTTTCTCCGCGGCCGCCAAAACAAACCGCGACATAACCTATAAAATCGTCACTTCGTATCCGATGCGCACGATAAATCGATATCGAATTGTCAATGTCAATGTCAATGTCAATTACCGCGAAATCCATCGACTCTATCGATCGTCGATGCATTCCACGAATGTCATAATCAACGTCCGACACTCACCAGTTTCCACATCCGGCGTGATCGGCTCGATCGCTCGGTCCCGGGTGCCGATCGACGTTTCTCCGCTCGATCCTCGCCGTCAACGACCTTTATTCCGCTCTATTAATTTCCGACTCACTCGAAAAACACCGGCGAACGTCGAACGCCGAGGAGGCGGAATCACCGGTTGCGCCTGCGGGAAAAACGAATTCGAATTGCGGCGCCGCCAACGCGACGAGACGAAAAAGTGTAACCGCGGGCGCGTCGAGCGCGACTCCGGGGGACGCGCACACCACGACGACGTCTCGACGTGCGTGTGGCGTGCACGGAGGGGTGGGGGTGAGGCTCCGGAGGGGGTGGGGGGCAACGTCAGTCGGTCCAAGTCGGTCGGTCGCGCTTTGATCGGTTTGGAATGCGACTTTCCTTCAAAAAGTCCGACAACGCGAACTTCGAGGTCTGCGGCATCGAAATCTGCTCGTCGCCCGGGTGGTTCAAGAAGAAGCTCGGCTGGTATCCGCCCGTCTACGACGACGAGTGAGTCGCGATCGCCAATTCCTTCCCTCCGTCTCGCCCGAGTTTGCGTGTGCGTTGTTGTTTCTTTTTTTTTTCCTCGCCTATCTCGCGCCTTCCGGACAGCGAGACGCACGTCCCGCGGAAACAATGGAAGAGGGTTGTTTTTTTTGCCCCACGTTTCCCTGTCGCTCACCTGTCACGAGACTCTCCGGACTCTCGCGTTGTTCACCGAGACGGCTGAGACGACTCTGAGAGATCGGCCGTCGTCGCGCAAAACGCATTCACGTGTTTTCACGCCGCGGAATCTCCGTCGCTCGGGTTCGGCGAGGAGAGTTAATAATAGCGTTTAACTTCGCGAGGTTTACTCGTAAGTCGAGTGTAAATAACAACTAACTTCATTCAACGAGCTAACGGGGTTCGGGCTGTACTTTTCTCATTTTCGTTATTATTATTATTAGTATTTTTATGATTGCTGTATGGAAAATTTTCGCTAACGAATTTATTATTCATTTATTGTTATTATGATTATTTGTGGAAATAGGATTAAACCACTTTGACCCAGGGAATTTGCTACGATCTTCGCGTGTTTCATTGACACGGTTTATCCTTCTTTTGTTTAGCTGGTCTGACATGTCAAATCCGGCGGATCGTCTAAATTACATGCAAGACAGCAGCAGCGATACAGAGACTGACGGTAAAGAGACGGATGGACACGGACGGCACAGAGTTTACAGCAGCAGATTGAGGTGAGGAAAGTTTTTGTGGCAATTTCGGGTTGAAAGTTTTGGTACGTATTTCACCCGATGATACATATATACGTAGCAGGGTGATTCTAGTTTTTTTTAAATTTCTCTTCACTTTTACTGCATCCATGGAAAACACAGATTAGTATTGATGCAATGATTTCATCATTGTTTTTCATGCAGCGATATTTTTTGTCGCAATGTTTTCTGAGTTAATCAACAAAAATTGTGAAACACACTGCTATTTATATATCGCCAAATATACAACTAGATCGCTATACTCTTCTGTAATATAAAGGCTGTATCACATACTACGCAAGCGTATTAACTATTTACCTCAAGTTCCCAGCACCCAGAATTTGTTCTTACTGCGACTCAAAGGACTTAGCTTGTCTCATCAGTTACATCGCATATACATTTCGATAAGCGTATTATCTATCGTCTATATAGATTTACAGCATGCACCTAGGTCTATCTATTAACAAGTTCACTGCTTAAATTTATGCAGTTCTCGCACAGCTTTGTGTACATCGATCATTGAGCACCAATTCTAACGTCAAAAATTTATTACACTCTGAAATTCTCTCCTGCTTCATTAACAACTAAAGAAAACGTTACTTCGCGAAATCACTCATCGCTTAGGCAGTGAACATGTTAAAAAAATTTGTTAGTGCATGCGAAGACACTTTTTCTCTGGAAAGAGTTTTGACGCTGGAAAAACATTGCGTGCAGCAAAGAGAAATTTTTTATCTATAACTAGAATTGGCTTTGGAGTAACATTACGGCTTGAAGTACGCAAGATAATCTGGACTAAATCGAGAAACTCTGTTCGAACGTTGCGCATTCAAGCATTGCTCTCTTGGTTGCCGGTCTTTCGAGTCTCCAATTAATTCTGACAATCAGGGGAAAGCGGGAAACAGATTTTGCCCATGAATTCAATGACTCATGGCTGAACTTGTGGATAAGAGTATGAGATAAAAATTTACCTAGGATCTGGTAGACAATTAAATTATGCTTGAACCGAGGTAGACAGATTAGTAAGGACATGTGGTTGTTTTGCATGTAGTTGTGGTGGCTCGTCCAAACCAAAATCTTGTCTGGCACAGAAGGATGGAAGCGGCGGGCGACATTGCCATACCTTCAGTTCGAACAGGCAAAGCGCAAAGCTAGCTCATCGGAACAGGTAATAAAGGGGAAGGTGTGACGCCGCGAGCGATAAAGTTAGAGGCCTCGTGTTAGGGCAACCGGAGATTCAAGATGATCTCAGTAAATTTTCGTCTTACTGACATTTTCACGCATCACGATCAATCTTTTCTTCGGCCTATTGAAATCCATTCGCGCGACCCTCGCAACAAGTTGTCAAATGCCTAAGGTAGGTTCTCGCAGAGTAAAATACAAAAAAAAACTGACTAAAGAAAAACCAACAAGAACAAAAACAACTCATTACGCCTAATAGTGCGCTTTGTATGTCCGCTGCGCATATCATCTCTAAATCGCATCTCGCAAAATGAAACGGAGTAGCCAGTTTTGGCGCCGTGTCGGGCTATCCGGCAGAGCGCCTGGTAACCGCGAGGAACACGCTTTCCGATTGAAACACATTTGTGATTTATGTTTAGAATTCGCGCGGGAATAACGATGGGAAAGAATCAGCAAAATCCGAGTCGCGACGGACTTGGATCTTCCGGTTCGACCCTCGGCCCGAACAATCCTCAGGTCAGCGACGAGAGAATCACGCTCATAGTCGACAACACGAGGTAAGAATTCCCTTCCTATTAAAATTTCGATAATTCGAATAACATTTTTTTTAACTTGATATTAAATAACACTAAAATATGTTGCTTTCAGGTTTATTCTGGATCCCGCGCTCTTCACCGCTCATCCGAACACGATGCTGGGCCGAATGTTCAGTTCCGGCATCGAGTTCGCGCAACCGAACGAGCGCGGCGAGTACGAGGTCGCCGATGGAATTTCAGCAATGGTTTTTCGCGCGATTCTCGAATATTACAAGGGCGGAGTGATCCGCTGTCCTCCGACGGTGACGGTACAGGAGCTGCGCGAGGCCTGCGACTACCTTCTCGTGCCCTTCGACGCGAGCACCGTCAAATGCCAAAATCTGAGTGAGCAAACCAAACAGCTAAACAAGAGCACCCTCCCTCGTCGTTCCCATGACCTCCGGAAACTAGTAGAACTTTGTCGCAGGAGGATTGTTACACGAGCTCTCGAACGAGGGTGCCCGCTGCCAGTTCGAGGTGTTCCTCGAGGATCTCATCCTGCCGCTGATGGTCAACAGCGCGCGACGAGGCGACCGCGAGTGTCACATCGTGGTGCTGCTCGAGGACGACGCCGTCGATTGGGACGAGGAGTATCCGCCGCAAATGGGCGAGGAGTATTCGCAGAGTGAGTAATCGTCAACCTTCTCGCTCGCTCGAGTAAAAAGAGGTTAAAAAAAATCGCACAGGGAAAAAATATACACGAGGAGAAAGTGACAATAGAACACGTGGGCCGTGCAGGTGTTTTATGAATGAAAAGAAAAATCAATCGAGCCCACGCGCGTGGCCTTTCGCGAAATCTCACGCTCGCGCACTTCGACGCTATCTGCCGACATTAATCGCTGTTGTTTTTTTTTTCTTTCGCACGCGCAGCGGTCAACAGCACGGCGATGTATCGATTCTTCAAGTACATCGAGAATCGCGACGTCGCGAAGCAGGTGATGAAGGAGCGAGGTCTGAAGAAGATACGGCTGGGCATCGAGGGCTACCCGACGTACAAGGAGAAGGTGAAGAAGCGCGCGGGCGGCCGCGCCGAGGTCATCTACAATTACGTGCAGCGACCGTTCATCCACATGTCGTGGGAGAAGGAGGAGGCGAAGAGTCGCCACGTGGACTTTCAGTGCGTCAAGTCCAAGTCCGTGACGAATCTCGCCGAGGCGACGGCCGATCCGGCGCTCGACGCCGGCGGAAACCCGATAAACGCGATCGCGCTCCTCCAGGCGGCGGAACCGGTGCCGCAGCCCGAGGCGTCGCTACCAGCGGGCGTCGATCCCGAGGCCGAGGGCGCCGTCCTCTTTCCCGATCCCGATCTGCGACGACTGTTGCCCGACGAGATAATATGAGGGAATCGTCGCTGCTGCTAATGCCGCCGCCGCCGTCGCCGTCGCCATCGCTGCTGCCGGAGAATCCTCGTCGCATGTCCTCCGAAATCTCCCGCATTCCCAGCAAGGCTGCTGCTGCTGCTGCTTCTTCACCGCCGCCGCGTCGCGCGTCGAGCTTGGCGAAGCGCACGACAACCGCAAACACTAGCCTCCCCCCAATGTGATAGCCAGCGCAAAAGTGGCAATTGCCTTAGATCGTAAACGAATAACTCACGTCCGTGTTGCCCGCGAAGCGCAGCCCGAGGCGGAGACGCGACGCTGGCCCGCCATCTCCGCAGCGCGCTGCAAAGGGACAGTACGCAAAAAAAAAAGAAATTGATGAAAAACGAAGGAAGGAAAAAAGACAGAGATAACACAGGATAACACACACACACACGACGCATCGATCGTTTTTTTGTATATAACTCGGTGTCTAAAAAAGAACATGTGACATATCGCTGCGAATTCGCTCTCCGAACGATGTCATTTATCGGGCCGGAGGGAGCGGCTTCTTTTTTTTCTCATTTTATACCGTTAATAAAGTTGGGTACCACGACGCTTTTAAATGGAATCTCTGAGTTGAGTCTTTAAAAAAAAATTGTCCTCAATTTCCTGTTTGTATCGCGTCGCGCTTGTAACGTCGAATAAACGCGTTAAGTTCTCGGTGATCGATTTTCCAGCGTGGAAAATCGCGCCGCAGCTGGTAAACGGGTGTGCCTCGAGGCGGCCGATAATTCCGTCGAGGGTGGAGCGCGTCCTTAGCCGCGGCGAGTCTCGTCCCCGACGTCGGTGCCGAGGGCGCGTTCGACGTCGCTCCTCGTCTCTCGTCGCGTGGGTGGTGGGCAGGCGACGCGGCGGCACATGCGTAACGCTCCGGTCGACGGTGGTGGTCGACGATAGCGTCGCGCTCGCGCTTAACGCAGGCGCCGCGCGGATCAATAAATACCCGTGGAACAGGGCGAGTGGCCAGTAGCACACGGATTCGCGCGGAGTGAGCGAGAATTTTCCGGACAAAGCACCCCCGACGGGCTACCCCAGAGTGGTGAGGCTGCCCGAGCAGCTCGTACAGCATGCAGCCGCCCCCGAGAAAAGTAAGCGCACGACAACCGAAATTTCAAAACACTGTACATTCTCATTAAGCGGCAGAAAAAAATTGTTCCTCGGTTCGCGCGAAAAATCAGTGCTTTAGTTTATTTTTTCAATTTTGTAAAACGCGGTCGATTTCAGCCACCCGCCGAAGTCGCTTCCGGGTTCGTCGGTTCTATGTTTACGTTCGTGTCGCATCCGATTGTCAACGAAAAATTGTAACTCGTCAAATTGTAATCGTTACTCGTGCTTTTTTTAAAATTGTCATTCGCTCGTTTTGTAAGAATGAGGTCGTGGGGCTCTCGGTGCGCGCTGCACGTCGCGCTCTGCCCAATCCGCGGGTGCACCTAGGGCCCCCCGCGCGCGCGAGCCGAGCGGGCTCGGGGAAAATCGATGCGTGTGCGGTTCGGCGCCCGCGTACCGATCGAATCGGCGACGAAACTTGACCTGAAAACGCGCGTCCAGGGGGGCAAAGCCCCTGGCGCGCTGCTACTGCTGCTGCTGATGCGGCCTCCCCCCAGCTTCTTCGCGTAACAAACTCGGCGAATGCGCGCAACTTGCGAGTTAATTGAACTATTGATAATCGCGCGCTCACGGAAATCGGATTACTGTCAGCCTCGCGAGAGAACATAGGCGAGTGTTACGTTCCGCCGCGCGCGCCGAGTCGGGCGCGTTCCAATCGAATCCTCTGCGGAAGGGGCAATCGATGCGAAACTTCCGAAGGGCGATGTACGGCGACTTTGTAAAGCCAACGACCCTGTGTCGAGGCGTTAAAAAAAAAAATAATTTACAAATTTTTGTTATTTTTTAATCTCAGGGAAATTACGCGAAATTCCTTAAAAATGTGCACACGGAGCAGGCGGCGAAGCTGCAGGCGAAGAACCAGCACGAGTGCGACCTTCTCGAAGACATTCGGTAAGCTTGTGAAGCACGCGAGTCCGCTTGAGTGTCTTAAGCTCCTTAGTCTCTGAACGTAGCGCCTCAGTCGTATTTATGTAATTTATATGTATTTAGCTTTAAAATGTTGTGTTATAGTATTATGTTATAATCATAGTTCGGCTTCGAGGTCATTTTCGTTCCTCTTGATGAGGAAAAACAAAATTGTAATCGCGAGCGTTCGCCTCCGGGGCCAATTTAATGTCGAAGACCGCTTCGCCCGGAAGTGTCGAGGAACCAGACGTCCTCCCCCTCCGGTCGAAGCGCCGGGAGGAGGGCGGTCTCTGGCCTACTTCGCGTTTTGCCGTTCGCGAACGCTCGGCGATCTTCCCGCAGGACCTCGAACGTTCTCTCCGGATGGGATTCTCGGTCCGTCTGGTCGGAAGCGAGCCGCGAGACTCCGGGAAATTCGAGAGCGAAGGGATCGAGGCGTCGAGCGTCGTGCAGTGCGCAATACGGTCCGAGGCGAATCAATGTCATCGACGCCATTTTCAAAGCCGAGGGCTCTCTTGCACTCTTTAATCTCGACGGCCTTGCACATCGCTCGGCGCTCGATGAATTCGTTGTCCTCTAGTTTATATTTTGGCTTTTTTTTTTACTTTCGTAATGTGCGATGAGATTATATGGAAACTGGGTCTTGTCCTCGGGTTCGCCCCGTGCCCCATATCCGGACTTTGTGTACCACACGCTAAGTGTTCCCCCCGATGAGCAGGAACTTCGGTATTGATCTCGGATTGATCGATTGACCGGAGCGTTGATAGTTGTTAACCGGAGGCGATGAAATTTTGCGATTGCTCGACGTTAATTTATATATTTTTGCAGCAACTTCACGCTTAAAAAATCGGCCATCGAAAAGTCCTACTCTGAGGTAATTTCAGGAGCTTTTTTTTCTATTGTAACACGGGTTTTTATTTTTTTTTAATATTTATTTTATTTATTTGTCTCATTGCAGGCATTGCTCAAAATATCGTCCGCCTACCTAAACAAGAAGATACCAAACATACCGGATCTAAAGGTCGACGGCTCGGACGAAAGATGGCAAGCGGCGTTTTTCTCACTTACACTTCTCCATCGTCGTTGTCGCCCAAGTGGCCTGAGACTCGAGGATGTAATTTTACCGTGAATTAATTGCAGGAACGTGTGGAACGTCTGGCGAACCGTTTTGGAGGAGAACGAGAAGCTGGCGAGGGCTCGGTTAGCGGCTGTGGAGATATTCCAGACGCAAATTGTGGACGAGGCGAAGGTGCTGAAGATGCACAAGGTGCAAGTCGCTAAGAAGGTACATTTTATAATTTTTATTATTATTTTAATTTAATTTAACTTTCTTGTAAAATAGTAACTTGGTGTTTATCGAAATCGTATGGTTTTATCCACAGGCCATCGACCAATTGTTGATAGTACAAAAGGAGCTGCAGACATGCGTACAGGACGTCGACAAGACGAAGAAGTTGTACTTCGACGAAGAGCACAGCGCCCACGACGTTCGCGATAAGGCGAAAGACATCGAGGAGAAGTAAGCGACCGACGTTCCATGTCTTACACGTTTTACAGCCGTTCGACGATATCGCGTGTGCATTGTTGTCAATTCTCAATTACGTCTGTGCTTCGCAGATTGAAGAAGAAGAAGGGCTCGTTCTTTCAATCGATAACTTCTCTGCAGAAGAACAGCGCCAAGGTGACGTAACGAGCTCCGCACGCGGCGTTGAAATATTAATCCGCTTATTTGCCACGTTCGATCGACGTGTTCCGATGCACCGGTAAATTGATATTGATAAATTGGCTGTTCGCAGGTGAGTTCAAAGCGCGACGCTCTCGAGGAAAAGTCAACCGGTGCGCGAAACGACTACTTGCTCAGCCTCGCCGCTGCCAATGCCCATCAAAACAGATATTACGCAGTAGATTTGCAAAATACAATGCAGGTATGCTAATTTTTTTATTCATTTTTCTTTTCAACGAGGTCAGTGGGATCAATTTAATTAATTGGATTTTTTTTGTTTGTTTGTTTCAGTATTTAGAACACGGTGTATATGAAAAAGTAACAGAATATTTAACGCTTATGGGTCGCACAGAGCTTCTCACTTGTTTAGCATTGCAAAACAGCTTTACGAAAATTCGCGATCAGGCGCAACAGCTCACGCGGGAATACAATATACAGTGTTGTTGTCTATATTATCCGGTGCTAAAATTGCATATACAGTATGACTTCGAGCCGTGCGACAATGATCCTGTTGATAGGTGAGTAATCAAGTCACATTGATAATTCTAAGGACGGAAGAAAGGTCAATTCCAATCAGAAACGACTGAGATTTTGAGGATAATATTTGTGATCATTATTTCAGAGTCACTGCCGATCATTCGGCCGCCACGACGCTGGGAAAAGAAGCTCGACGTTGGTCCACGAGAATCGCGCGTGAGGTCAACACCATAAGGGAAGGTACACGAAAGTTGCAGGCGCTTCAGCAAATCAAAGACTCGGGACACAAGGCTTGTATTCTTATTCCGAATTTAATCAAATTCAATCAAACTATATTCCGCTCTTGCTGATAATTCTTATTTCTGCAAAAATCATCAGACCGATCCGAATGATCCGAACGGGCCTGATGTGGACACAAAGATAGACGAATTGAGACAAACTATTCGACGAGCCGAAACCGCGAAGATGGTCGCCGAGGCGCGAATCGAGTGTCTCCGATTGGGCGGAGGTTCGTGTCCGAATATCCTCCTTTTTTTAATCAACTAAAAAAGCCACGGAAAATTTCGTAGCGTAAATTTCGTGTTATAAATGATTCTTTATCATAGCCATTGAACATCGGAGTGAAATCAATTCTGTTTGTTCCCAGTTAATGTGGATGAATTCATACAAGAGGCGGAGACACTGAGCGTAACGGATATGCCGCGCTCCGCGAGTTCACTTTCGGTGAGGACCGATGCATCTGGCGCAGCGGTAACTATATCACCCTTTGGAATTTATCGATGCTTCTGCGAACAAAAGCATCGATGCTCACCAAGATAACGGCTGCATGTTTGCGCTTCCCGTTTCAGGAACATCCGTCCTCCGACTCGTTCTACGACAGCGACGGGGACGGCGGAAGCGACTTGACGACCGTCGAGAGACCTGGAAGCGGGCGCAACATGTCGCTGCAACAGGAGGAGGACGCGGCTACGGAAGAGAGGGAGCGACACGATAGCGCTGAAGTCGACGGTACGAATGATACGACAGATAAATAACGAGTAAATGTAAAAAAAAAATGGAGCGAAGATTAATGTGAGCGTGCGTTTTTCGTTTAATGCAGCGCTACTGGAACAAGAGCAACAGCGGATAGAACAACTAACCGTTGGCTGGGACGATCCCACTTCCGTAGACTGGGACAACGAGGATAAGGACGAAATGGCCGAGGCTCCGGAAACGTCGGAGGTGCCTTCCACTCAGCAGCAGATTTACAAATGCACAGCACTCTATTCATACACTGTGAGTATCCAATGAATTAAATAATGCGATACTTTCTCGTCCAAACCGACAAAAAAAAAGCGTTTAATAAATCACGAGTAACTATTTATAAGTCTCTATATTAGTCATAATTCATGCTGTGCTTACTCACGACCAAAAAATACTCTTCCGCGATATCTAAATCAGCCCGTCGATCCGTTTCAGGCACAAAATCCCGACGAATTGTCAATTGTGGAGAGCGAGCAGCTGGAGGTGGTGGGCGAGGGCGACGGGGACGGTTGGCTGCGCGCCAGAAACTATCGGGGCGAGGAGGGCTTCGTGCCGCAGAATTATCTCGACGTGGAGCGTGAGCCCGCAGCCCCGACAGGTCTGGCGTCACACGGACCCGGACTCGTGCAGCAGATCTCCTTCTCGTCCGTCGACTACACGATCGACGATCACGACGCCGTCGATCCGGACGCTCATCTGCACGCCGCAGTCGCCGCCGAGGAAAACGCCGCTCCGGCTGCTCCCGACGAACCCGAGGTCGCGGCCGCAGTGCGGAACAGCGTCGCCGACACTGGGCTCACCGAGGTCGGACAGTTGTACTGCATCGCACTGTACGATTACGACGCCACTTGCGACGAGGAGCTGAGCTTCTTCGAGGGCGACGTGCTGCGGGTTCTACGACAGGAACCGCACGACGTCGACGACGGTTGGTGGGAGGGCGAGCATAATGGTCAGCGCGGACTTTTCCCTTCGCTCGTTGTCGAGCCTTGTGCACCGGACGGTTCTCCGCTCACTCCGCAGGTTCGGGAAGACGATTTTTGTTTTTAAACCATTTTTTTTATAAATTAAATAGCTTCACATAATTGATTTATTTCTAAGCCAGGGAAAACGTCTCTATCTCTATTTTTTTCCCCGCGAGATTTTTTTAAACAAAAAGAAAAAATTCTTCTTATAGGAAATCATGACTCCGCCTAGTTCAGCACCCCCGGTGTTCACTCCACCAGATGTTCCCGAGTACGCGCTCGAGGAGGAGCTCGCCCAGGCAATGATGAACGGTGAGTCATCTCTCATTCCTCTCTCGAGTTATTCTTACCTACTGACCAATGCTAACGCGCATTTTTTTTCGCACTCGCCAGTGTCGGGCCAGGATCCTCCGATTCTCGTGAACGGCGAGCAGCCAGAAGGATTTGCCATCAATCTCACGAAGTTCCAGAAGGATCACTACGGTCAGCAGTTCGGTGAGGACGAAGTTCCGCCTCCGGCTCAGGCTCCGCCTCCACCTCCACCAGGAATAATAGGTAAGTCCTCTGTTCGATCGATAATCCGCTTCTCGATGGTCATTTAATTCACGTGCTTGATCCACGAAAACGCTGCGCAGTGGTGGAAGTCTCGGACGAGTCCGGCGACCAGGTAACTAACGATCAAGTCGAAACAATTCCGTGTATCTCGCAGAAAATTCGTTCACGCACTTTGTTCGGAAATTATTTCCTTCCAATAAATAACGACTAGACCTTCTGATGCTCCCAGGTGGCTGAGCAGGACGAGGCGAAACCGTTGAAAGCGGTCGAGAAGAAAGCTCCGCCGGGTCAGGAGGACGACTTCGGTCTGGGCGTCGCGCAGATCGTCATCACCGCGGCGACGCCGATGGAGGAGATCGAGCGTCCGTTCCCGGGCGAGGAGGAGGCGGCTGAGGCGGCCAAGGACGAGGTAGCCAAATCCACGGAGGGCGCCGAGGATACCGAGAAAGAGCCGCCGAAAGCGGAGAACACGGAGGAGAGTAAAGAGCCTAAGGAAGCGGCGGTCGAGGAAAAAGAGGCGCCGAAAGTGCCGGCACCGGTGGCGCCGGTGGTGCCAGTGGCTCCCGAAGACGTCGAGGAGAAATCCACGGTCGACGATCTGCCCGCCGACTCGGCGCCCTTTCCGATAAGCAGCAGCTCCGGCAGCGAGGCGGACTCCACGTCCGGCCCGAGCACCGCTGACAACTCGCAGTCTCTGCCGTCGCGCGGCACCGTCATCGAGATGCAGACGAGCATGTCCGACGAGCAGCCGGAGATAATACCCGAGAAGATGCTGATCGGCGGCCGCGCGAGCATCCCCGACGAGCTCCAGCCCGATCAGCTCGAGAAGCTCCAGAATCTCAAAGAGTCGAACGCCTAGGATTGACCGTGCCTCGGCGAGGAATGCGAACTCGATCCTGCCTTAACGAACAAATTGGCTCTTCCGAAAAATCATCAGAACCGATTTCAGCATCTGTTGGAATTCTGGAATTCTCCCGAGGTCATCGGGAATAAAGACTAACCGGATATTATCCCCCCCGCCGCGACCGCGTAACTCAATATTTTTATGTTAATATTATGTACACAAAAATGAAGAAAAAAAAAAGCGATAAAGAAGATACCAAGACGAGAAGGACGAAGATGCGAGGAGGTGCAAAAAAAAACGAGAACACAACAAAGCAAAACAAGAACTTTTTGCTAGGCGATAATCTAGTATCTAATCGAAGCGTAAGTTGCGATTTTTGCAACCTTATTTACAAAAACCGAGAACAAAAAAAAATGAAAATATACCGTATAACTGTACAGTCGTAAAGTAATAAAGAGAATTGTCGATACCTGTAAAAGCGCGAGAGAGAGAGAAAGCGAGAGAGCGAAAAAGCGATGCGAGCGTGAAAGCGAGCGGAGAGCGAGATGCAAAAGAGGCGTGAAACACACACAAAACAGACACACACATTTCGCGTTGTTCATGTACATTATTAGGGAATTACAGTGGTGTTGCGTGTGAAAAAAAATATCATCTTCTTTTTGTTTTATTTAAAAATTACTTCGTATGATAACAACTGGGCGTAGAAAAAAAGAAAATGCGATTCCCTGTGACGAATCCGACGGGACGTTCAAGGCTGCATGCGAATGGCGCCGTCGAGTCTGATGGTCTCGCCGTTGAGCATGGGATTCTCGACGATCGCCTGGACGAGATGAGCGTAGTCGTCGGGGCTGCCGAGTCGCTGGGGGAAGGGCACGGATTTCGCGAGGAACGTGCGGACCTTGTCGGGCAGCGACTGGAGCATCGGAGTGTCGAAGAGACCCGGGGCGATCGTGACGACTCTGATGCCCTGGCTCGCGAGATCGCGCGCCATCGGCATCGTCATGCCGACGACGCCGCCCTTGGACGCCGAGTAGGCGCACTGGCCCATCTGACCCTCGAACGCGGCGACGCTCGCGGTGTTGACGATCACGCCTCGCTGGCCGTCGACGTTCGGCGTGTTCTGGCCGATCAGAGCGACCGCGAGCCTCGACACATTGAACGTGCCGACGGTGTTGACCATCACGACTTTCTTGAAGTCCTCCAAGCCGTGCGCGTGACCCTTGTTGAAGTTGTAGATCTTGAAGGCGACCGCGATGCCGGCGGCGTTCACGACGACATCGAGCTTGCCGAATTTATCCTTCGTCACGTCGAGGGCCTTGAGCACGTCCTCCTCGGAGCAGACCTGCGGGAAGAAGCAATATTACCGTAATTTTGTGTGGATACGGAAAAAAACGAATATTATTTGAAGAGGAATGAGATAGCAAAAAAAAAATTGAAATCATTGAACGATAACAATTATATTTCCAAGTCATTCCTCGACTATCAAATTGCACATTGACCACGGGTTTTGCAACGAACAAAAAAAAAACAAGTGCATTGATTGGACTTTAATTTCGATTCCATCTATATTCGGACTCGTTAGCTGAAATGTACACAAGAGTTATGCAAATATTGCGCTACGCGTGGATCACGAGAATATAGCTGATAAAAAAAACGAACTCACATCGAGGGGAGCGAAAACGGCGTTCTCGGCGCCCAAATCCCCAGCCACCTTGTTTCCCTTGGAGCTCGGCAGATCGGCGACGACGACCTTGGCGCCGTGTTTGACGAAGCGCTCGACGGTGCCGCGACCGAGGCCGGACGCACCACCGGTGACGAGAGCGACAACACCCTGACCGTGAAAATAAAATAAAAATTAGAAAAAAAAATACACCCGTTGGTGCTGCGTGCATCGCCGGCGCCGCCGGTCAAAGTCCAGTTTCCCAGACATCGATGATATTCGCTGCAAAAGCCGGCGGCGCGAGAAGCCGGATAATCGACAACTTCCCAATCGCTAAATTATATAAAAATTTCCATGTGAAGAACATACCTTAAGCATCGTGATTGTTGGAATAATCGGCAAAGTAGCAAAGTGTTTTCGAACGAATCGTCGAATTCTCGAAGGTTCACGATGTGCACGGGACGGTGGCTCGTTGCCTACTGACTACCAATCCGCGACTCCGGGTTGCGGCTCGCTGACTGCGATCCGTTGATTCCAGACATCAAGGCCAACTTATCGAATTGTACATTGAACCGGTGTGCGACTCGTTGTTTTTCCTTCTCTCGAGATCAGACCTCGTGGTCTGACTCGCGCGAGCTCGGCCGGTGCGGCGAAAACCTGCATTACCGACGATCTCACGAAAACTCGCGTGTGACGGGGGAAAATATACACAGAGCCTCACAACCGGATGATAAGTGGGTCACTGCTACCCACAGTCGAGAATCCTCCCGTACTCTCGCTTCGGCCTCGGCTGGCCCTCTCGGCGCACGTCATCCCGTGTGTGTCATCTCGCAGCCCTGAGATATTACAGAAACACCAGTTACTCACGCGCGCGCGCGCCGAGAGAATATTTGCGCGAGCAGGGACGACGTCGATTTCGCGTTCTCCCGGCAGAAGAAAATTTATGCTTACTCATTTTCGCTTTATTGTACTTCATACAAATTTCTTTCAGAATCTCCATAGTATAATCTAAGTATATATCATTTTGCATCCTCATCCCCGGATGGAAATAATTTTTTTTAACTATAGCTACGAAATCGGTGGAGCTCACGGAAGTCAATTATAGATATTGGATACCAAAATTATTATATTGTTGATATAATGTATTCGAATTTCGTCTCGTCTGTTGCTCTGGCTGCGCGCCAGAGCGGTGAGAGGGCTTTTTCACGGCTGTCGAAGTGCCGCCTCCAGTGTCCGCTCTGCGTACCTCACTGACTCTTCTCCCGATTCGTCGTCGTCGTCCTGCAAGTTTACACTGTCATTCGCCGTCGCTGCGCGTATTCGGTACCCAGGGCCGCTCGGTCGCGCTCGCGCGCGCGTCTCACGGACCAACCGAGCGCCGAGCTCGCGCACTACGCTCGCGCGGACTGCTCGGGGGCTCTACGACGTCCGCGCCTAGCAAAGTTAAGTTAAAGGTTAACCTCTCGCGACATTTCGTCGTTGCGCGCTCTTCGCGGGTCGTGTACGTCGTCTCCGTCGGCCGTAAGACGCCCACCCGGGGGCGGGGGTGTGAGTCACCCGCTAGAAAATTGTCGCGGGTGCCGCGATGTCGAGGATGGAGTGCGAGGAAACGCCGCAGCTGATGACCGAGCTGCGCAAGTCGCTATCCCTCATCGTTTCGGGTCGCAGCGACGAGGACGTCGAGCGCGGCTGGGATAATCTTCGCCGTCTCGAGGACAGCGGCCTCCTTCAGGGCTCGGTGAATCTCGCGGACGCGCAGCACATTATGCGCGGCATTCTCCGCGGCAGCATCGTCAATCTTCACCAGGTGCCAAAGCTCATGGGCTACTTCGCGAAGTACGTGAAGAAAAAAGGCGTCGGGGACAGCGGCGTCGGCGGAAACAGCGGCGGCAGCTCCCTCGACGAGGACTTCGACTTGAGCGACTATGTGTCGTTTGTGCAGCTTGCATCTAGCAGGGACATCGAACTGCTGACCTCAATGGTGGAGATACTGCGCGATCATCCGGTGTACAGATCCACCGCCGGTGATGCCAGAGCATGCCGCGCCATTGTCGCCAGTCTGGGCTCGTTTCCCATGCCCTTGAACCTGGCGGACATGTCTAAGTTTCGCGCCAACGTTGTCAGGATACAGGAGGCGCTGCGAGCGATATGCAGAAGTTTGGGTGGCTTCAGCAATTCGGATTTGATAACGGTTTGCTTGCAGACGGTGGATAGCATGATCAGCGACACGGACAGGACGACCCATCCAGGTCCGGGACTGATAGCGGTTTTGGAGCTGGTGGAGGACAGGCTGATATCGCCGGCGGTCAAGTGGATAATGAGGATGGAAATGAGGAGCGATGCGCAGCTGGAACGAGCGCTGGAGGTGCTCTGCAACTGGGTGCCGCGTTGGCTTCAGGTCGAGCATCTCAGCGTCTGGATCATGAGCTTCATCAGCAGCCTGGAGTCTCGCAAGAAGTACGACATCCTCATGCGAGTCTGCAACGCGGCTTACGTCAAGAAGCTGCTGAGCTGCGTCCAGCTTCCCATGGCCAGCGAGCAGGCGACTCTGCTGGCGACGATTATTCTCTGCAAGCAGCCGACGCGGGATATATTTCACGAGAACATCGCGATGCTGAAGACGGTGTTCGCGGTGCTGAAGAAGTTGGACACGGAGACGTCGCGAAAGTGCCAGAGGAGCCTGGTCGACGTGACGAAGGCGCTCGTCGAGAGATTCCCCGGTTATAGCTTCTACGAGAGCCTGGAGAACGCGTTTCCCGTCGCCCCGGATATGGACAAGGTGGCGCTACTGCGGGACGAGCCCGTCTGGTCGGATTACGACGAGAGACACGCGTGTCCGGAGATCAACGTCGTACCGCCGAATGATCACGGGAAGGTCGGTCTCACGAATCTCGGCAACACCTGCTACATGAACAGCGTTCTCCAGGCGCTGGCGATGACGCGACAGTTCAGCCAGGAGGTGATGAGACACAAGTCAACGTTTCCCAGCGCCGAGGAGGAGGGAGGATCGGCCTGGGTGGCGTCGGCCGAGGAAGCCGCGTCGATCATGCCGAAGCTGCAGAATCTCTTCGCGCTTCTGTCGTACTCGCGACGACGGAGCCTCTCGCCGACGGAGATTCTCGCGGCCTCGAGACCCGAGTACTTCACGCCCGGCCAGCAGCAGGACAGCTCGGAATTTTTATGGTGCATAAGCAATGACATTTTTTTTTTATCTAAGATAGTTCACCTTATCGAATAGCAGTAAAATTGTGGGATTTAATTTATTCGCGCAAATTCATAGTTAATATTCTATACTGTGAATATATTAGTAATGAAAAATGTTAATTTATTTTCCAGTCATCTTCTGGACGTTTTGTACGAGCAGGAGAAGAGTCTGTCGCGTCAGAGCGCCGGCACAACTGAAGTCTCGTCGGGCGCGAGCGGGAAGGGCAAGCGAAGCAGCGACGTGATGTCCCCGGACCGGGGAGTGATCAAGCGATGGACGACGGAGGAGGATCTGAGCGAGGGAATCTCGCTAGAGCGAAAAACGAGTCAGTCGTTGGGCGATTTTCCGCAATGTGAGTCAGAGACGCGAGGCGATTTTTTTTTCCCGTCCATTGCGAGCGAACGATGCGCGTGATGTCTGACGTCTGTTTTTAATGTCAGCAGGCGAGGACGAGGAGCAACTCGGACAAACGCAGCCGGGCGAGTCGCTAAGCGATTGTCACTCGGACTCGACGGACAGCGGAATTCAGTCGGTCGACGGCTGCGGAACCAGCGGGAGCAGCGGCGGCGGCGGCGGAAGCGGAGGAAACAACGAGGAATCCAGCCAGTCGATCCTCGTGCATCGAGTGTTCGGCGGCGAGTCCGAGATCACCTATCAGTGCGCCCAGTGCGACACGAGTTCGCACAACACCGACCGGTTTCGCGACCTTCAGCTCTGCTTCCCGCAGGAGATCGCCGACAATCAGGACGTCTCGGTGCAGGATCTGATGAACTACTATCTCACGCCGGAGAAGCTCACCGGCGACAACAAGTATCGCTGCGACAAGTGCACGAAGCTCTGCGACGCTCAGAGAATCATAAAGATCCTCCGGGCGCCGATTCACCTGATTCTCACGCTTAAGCACTTTCACTACGACCCGGAGACGCGGTTGCGAACGAAACTGCGTCACAAAGTAACGTACAACGAGACTATACAGCTGCCGGTGTCGCAGAGCGACTCCCAGTCGTCGTCGTCGTCGCCGATCGCCGAGACTTATCGACTCTACGCCGCGGTCGTCCACTCGGGTTACAGCATGGACTACGGTCACTACATCACATACGCTCGGGATTCCAAGCAGAATTGGTACAAATTCAACGACAGTTGGGTGTCGCGAACGAGCCTCGAGGATTTCAACGCTCTCGAGCCGCCGGACACGCCCTACATCCTGTTCTACGAAAAAACGACGCCCGGCGATGCCGCGGACGCGGACGACGAGAGCGCGAAGCCGGAATTGTCGACGCTTAGTCGACACATTCAGGAGCTGGTGGAGAAAGACGGCCGCGCGTACGACGAGGAGTCGCGGCATCAGGCGGACAAAAAACGCTCTCAACGCACGAGCCCCGGGGGAGGACGCGTCGTCGCGCCGTCTCTGCGACGTCACGACAATTCCGACGATGAGAATCCCCCGCCCAGCAGCTGTCGCGGTCCCATCGATATCCCGGCTAATCGCTTTCTTTTTTAACCCACCCACCCAGCGACTCCCATCCCCACCTCGCGGCGTCTCCCCCGACCCAGATCCGTAAACTTCACAAGTGCTTCCTACGTTTGTCTCCGTCTCCCTTCGCTCCCACGTTTATCTCTTCCCTCCGCCCTTCTCCCCTCGCTCCTCGATTACCGGCGGGACAGTTGATACCCGCGCGTTAAATTACGTTTCAACGTGAAAACATCTTTGGACGCGCGCGCCTTTTTCGACCTCCGGGAAATTTTGCTTAGACGGAGGCGAAGTAATGTTCGAACAAAGAATTGGGTTGGCTCGAAGCCCGTCCGATACGGCCTCCGTTTGAGAAAATTTCCGTCGGTGCTTTGAAAGATGTTTTCACGCCTCCTAGTGAGTACACGAAGTTTACTCATTACGTTTTCTCTTTGTAAATACTATACCATAGTTGTAACGACTCTAACAACAACTAAACAATTATTAATTTAAACAACAAAAAAAAACACCGAAAATAAGGAAACAATTGATTGAATATGGTTGGAAATCTGTGATACATGTAACATTTGTACTGTCACAATGACAATATCGAGATCTTATAAATACAGTATTCGATGCGAATGTTGCAGAATATTCGACCGAGCCGCTGTGATTTCGTCGCGAAACCCTTTCGACCCATTTTTCGTTTCGTCGGTTATCGCACTTAGGCTTGTTTTTTTAAGTTCAACTTGAAAGCGAAGTTATTGGTTTTTCGTGTTTATCCTCGCAACGCTCGAGCCGTTGTAAGTAAAGTGAGTAATATTTTCTTTAATACTCGACGTCGGGACGCCGCCGCGTCTCCTGATATCCGACAGATGAAATGCGAGCGATTTTTCGCTGAGTAAGCTTCGCCCGGTTCGTTGAATCGTTCAGTCATTCGTTCGCGAAGCCCCGTTTACTCGCGGTCCGGATTAAACGCTGACGGTGAAGCTCGTTTAGAGGAAAATTCGAGCGAAGAGGGATTGAAATTAAAAAAAAAAAAAAAAAAAAAAAACAACGCCCACAATATAAACTAAAAAATATTACACGGTAGGAAACATTTCTCGCCGGGTTTGAGACGACGCCCGTTAAATTCAAGATACCACTTAAATTTAACTCTGGTTTTCAAATAATCTGCTATTGATTTTTTTCTTATCCTATCAAAATGACGTTCCTGCGCGTTGACAGGAAGAAAACTTGGATTGATAAAGCGATTTGTCCGGTGAGAAAAAAGAACCCCGCACCAGCCCGCGTGGCGCAGTCCAAGCAACTTCGGTCATTTATCAGTCGCACGTTCTTTAATTGAAAAGATGACTGCCGTGTATTTCTCATAACGTCATATATATATATTATATATCCAGTCATCCCAGAGGGGATAAATAAGTAATTCCAGTGGCCCCGAAGGTGTATAATTGACAATGAATAAGATAGCGATGAATTTCCGATTACAGACGAATTGAGGGGAGAGGACGAAGACTTACGCCTAAGTTGCACGGGGGATACAGCGTAAATAATTATTGTAGCTCGCACATTAACAACTCGGTAAACAATTTGGCTAACGACTCGCAGTATTCATTCATCACCGTCGACTTGTCTCTCAATCGCGAGGGGATATGTCGGTGACGCACCTGTCTTACAAAAAATGTCTCGGCAAACTTTGCAAAGTACCAGCTCTGTATTTATCCTAGAAATTAATTTCTAATTATCTCGCCTAACAGGTGTTTACCGCGGAAATTCCCGCTCGAAGCCACGCGAGCTGTAATTTCAATCTAGGACCTCAGTGTCCGTCTAGGAGAAGCCTGCGGAAACTTTCGGCGTATGCCTTCGAGCGGGAGGACGTCCCAAAACGCGCGCGTATTAACAGCACGTTCGTAACGCTATTATACAGCGGCGCTGCGGCTACGGCGATTTGACACGTCTAATGCGTTTAATCACACGACGTGCTCGTCTCCCCCTGCTAAAGTAATTAGCGGTGTAGTAATCCGTCGTAGTAGGCCCCGTACGAGCACGTGTAGGCAGCTGAATCATGTAATTTCCCCTGGACGCCACGACCGAGGGGGATCGTCGTCGAGGAGGCACTCGAAAGTGCATCTGAGGAGGGTCCGAGCGTCGAGGATGACGACCGTCGAGGGCACGTAAAGGACTTGCACAACCGACCGTCGGTGGGTCACGTTGCCGCTTGCGTAATGCACATCCGAATGCGTATATTGAGTAGATCTGTTGATAAAAGGGTTGTATTATTTTAATCTCATTGATCCTAGAGATCAACTTAAAATATGATGCAAACAATAGTACTGCTTTAAAAAAAAAGACACACAAAAGTACATTGTTTAGTACTGCTTTAAAAAAAAAGTCAAATTTTTTATACTATTACATTTACTAAAAAAAAACCCTTTCTTCAACAGGTCTAATATCGAGATTCCGCAAATCACCCCTACGACGATTTCAGTCTCCTCGAATCTTCAACAGCGCAACCGATGTGAACGCTAATTCGCCCATCGGTGTCGTAATACAATCTGAACGATCTTTCATGACGCGAATCGGTGCGACGTTCGGCGCTTATGGACTACACATCGGCGTGCACATCGATCGATGAGGATAACGACGGGCGAGCGGGCAAGACAATCTGCGAGCGACTTTAGGACCTACGCGAGGGTGGGGCCTTCGAGTTAACGAACGCGCCGTATATCGTCTTATCAAGATTGCGCCTGCTTTCTCGTCGTCTCGAGCTGAATTTGTGTGGCCGTCCTCGGCGGCGATAGGAGCGACGGCGTGTTGCCCACCGTCGTCGTCGTCGTGGCGTTTGTCTTCGCGATTGTCGGCAGCGCTGCCGCCGTCCCGATGGTCTCTGAAAGAGCAACCGTGACAAGTTACTTCTGTTGTTTTCACAAGAATCATGTCAGTCTGGTCCGGGAATTTGGCGCGGATCAGCGTTGTAACCGCATCACGAATTACATTCCTGGCTCGATCGATTTGTCTGATCATATTTAACCACAGACGGGCTCTAAAAATACAATTTTGTTGAATCACTACATGGGCCCTAGTCTATCCAGTTTTAATCTCCAACAATTTAATTAAGTCACATAAAAAAAAAACCGAGGAAAAATTCTTTAAAAAAACCACGCCAATAAAAAAATGTACCGTCAATTCCCAACTAATCTTCTATCTCTAACTTCACTCCCATTGGTAAACTTTTCGCCCGTGTAACTCTTGATGCGCTTACAACTTCCGCCTCCGATCGCTCCGCGTCGCTCGATACGCAATCGCCCCGAGAGAATCAAGACGAGAACAACCCTCCGAACCTTCCGTCGCGGCGGCCGCCGCCGCGTGACTCGCGGTGGACGCTCGTCGCGTCTGCAAATCCGGAAACTGTACGTGTTTCCTCACAGTCCCACCGCCCGGACTGACGCTGCGATCCTGCAGCGCGGATATAATTGGTCGCTGGTGCGGCACTGTTGGACTTTGCGACGGGCTCCCCGTGGCCGTCGTCGCGCTCGTGCCCTTTGTCTCGTTGCTGGCGACGTTGGCGCGTCTCGAACTCAGACAGGAGGTCGCGGTCGTCGTGGTCGGCTGGGCCGCGTATCGTATCGCCGGTACCTGCCGGAATTTCACGCGACTGTTAACTACTTCTGCGAGAATGGA
>OZ035860.1:6121451-6272168 GCA_964034905.1 Itoplectis maculator
TCAAGCGAATCGCAATAATTATGACGTTAAATCCTCCGTCACGTCGCTCATCCATGTTCATAATAATAAACGATCGCCGCTGGTTACGGATTTTTCTCGCCTCGCGAAACGCGACGGTTAGATCGGCCTCAGCCTCCGCTCTGCGACGGTTGTTGACTCCGAAGCAAACTGCGGCGCTCCACGCAACTTCCTCGCTTTGTGCTGCATCGAACACCCCCGTAGGTGTCTTTTTCCTCCTCCTCGTCTTCGTTTTTCCCCTGTGAACCATCCACCGATGCCGCTGCTTCCTCGACTCGTGAACACGATAAGCGCTTCCCGTCTCTTTCGCACCTCCAGTCGCTTCGCTGTTCCCGTTCCCGCCGACGCCGAGTCCGTTCTCGTTCGCCGCGATGTCCGACACGATGATGTCTTGATAGGCAACTCATCGTTAATCGAGCTTTTAATCCCGGAGCATAATATAGCGTGCACCGGCTCCGACCTGCGTACACGCACGAACCTGGGGAAAGATGTGTGTGAACTCCGTGTGTGTGCACATATATATTTTACATGCATATATATATATATATTTTGCGCACGTGTGTGGGACGAATGCTCGGCGTTCGGTAGCGCCCGATACGCGGCCGCCGCGTGTCTCTCTCGCCTCTCTCGTGCCGCCGGACGTTTTGCGCGGCGGCTCACGCGAGCGCGCGAACGTGGAGATGATAATCGCTGGATACGCCCGAGTGTGCCGGGCGCAAAACTCGTTGCTGCCGACGCCGCACGACGATTATATCTCCCGAGCATCGATGCTGTCCGCGCGAGGTGTATGTTATTATATATTATGCATTTGAAATAAAAAGAGGAAGGAAAAAAAAATAAATAAAACGATGTGATCCGAGGCGGAACATGTGACTCGTTAGTCGACGAGAGTCAACGGCGGATGTGGAGTTAAATTGGCGATTGAGTATCGATGGGGTAAATTGATTCCGGGAGATTTGAGAAACGAGCTAAGAATGATGATGATGACTCTGAGTGAAAATGAGGGATTTTTTTTAAAAGCGTTCCGGTTACTTTTTTTGGAGGCTGAGCGTCGCATTTCCGGGAGGATGATCAAACTTAGAAGGGGAACCACAGGTCGGTGTTTGCCGAAAGGTTTTATGGAGAAATTAAGAGCCTATGGACAGTTGGTGCATCTGTCGCGTTTCCGTCGACTCAGTGATCAGCCCAGGAGTCGAGTTGGGGATTCCCCTTATTGATAAAGGACTCATCCTTGAAACCAGAGAAGCCGGCGCTTCCAGCCCCGCAAAATGAATATTTGTCGGAGGAGAGAACAGTAACCAAAGTGGTGGATGACGGCGGCGTTGAAAGGCGACGACAAAGAGTCGGTGGGTCAACAGACTCGTGGATTTCCCACAAGAATTAGGAAAGGAAGCGCCGGGGGCTCGAGATGCAGGAGACACACCGCGTGGCGCCTCTGTCGACGTTTCAGGATCCTTGTCGATCGCTCTTCACGATCCTGGTGAGGCTCCCGGGTCGTCAGTTTGCTCGGCGATCCTGCAGGTCCAGGGGACCAGGATGGGGACCAGGAGAAACCCTGCCAGGCGGGTAGGAAACGCTTCAAACGCGGGCAGCTGGTCTCGCTATCTCGCTCGCCTATTCTCCTCTGGCTTTTATTCTCCTGTCGGTCTTTAGCCGCCTCTCGCGGCTTCTCCAACGCCGCCGCCGCCGCCGCCGTCCGCCAGTTTCGCTCGTCCAACGTCCAACGTCGACCGCCGTTCCCTCCGACTTGGCTCCCTCGCTCAGTTCTGGCCGCGTCTAACCTCCTCGTTCCTCCCTTCCTCCCTTCCTCCTTTCTCGGCTTCCTCAGTGTTTGCCGTCCTCGACCCATCGTCACTCTGTTTGTCCCTCGAACCGTCGTGTATGTCGGTTGCCGGTGCTCTCCGTGCATTCAGCCAACCTCGCCGATGGAGTGGCTGTGATTTTTTTTCTGGCTGGGAACTGTGCTGGACAGGACTGAAAGGCGATTGACGTATGCAGATGCGATTCGAGTTGATGACTTAAATGGAATCACATCTAGTTAATTATTCAACCAGAATTGCATCAAGTTGGTGACCAGAATTTAATAGAATTGCACCTAATAATCTTATGTCGACGTATTTTTTAAGTCGAATAAAATTGTGCAGAAAAAGATCCGTCAAAAATGTCACTGGCAGTGAAGAGCCTGAAGTCTTGATCTTGACAACTTCTTCGCAGTCAAGAAAATAATTCCCTAAGTCCCGAGACTTTTAGCTGAGATTTTCGTGATGCTTACGATGCGATCGGGAAAGCCGAGGAACTTGACTCGCGAAACCCACAGACCCCGATTTCCTTTCAGCGTCTGAAAAATCCTCAGCCATCTAGTGTCCCACTCGAGAGGCTGAGGATTTTTGCGGTGAACCGTCGCGACGCCTCGGAAAAGTGTCGCGATCGCTGAGGGATGAGCAACGGTGCGAGATAATAAAGAGCTCGTCATAGTCACCCGGTGAATGGTTTTCTCGCGCCACTAGCCACTTCCTCGGTCTAATGCGATCTCGCTCGGCCGTCGTCTCCGACCTCTTCCAGCGTCCCCGGCCAGAGCCCGGC
Organism: Itoplectis maculator; assembly: GCA_964034905.1. Classification (NCBI taxonomy): domain Eukaryota; kingdom Metazoa; phylum Arthropoda; class Insecta; order Hymenoptera; family Ichneumonidae; genus Itoplectis; species Itoplectis maculator. The sequence goes on from OZ035860.1 coordinate 6,124,053, forward strand.
CAGGTGGAGGCTGAGCACGAGAAGATTCGGGTCTATTAGCCTGGTGAAAGGGTTTTTTTAGCCCAGAAAATGCCCCACTCACGGGGCATTTTCTGGGCTCGTGAGCAAACGCGATCGCGGGGACCAAGGAAGGGGAAAGATTTTCCAGGAGGGTTGAGTGTGTAGAATCTGAAGAGTTCTCGAGGATCCGAAGACTCGCGAGGCGAATCCTGTTGCCACTCGTCGTCGGAAAAATCCCTCGAGGAAAAATCAACCACCAAAATCCAAACACGTCCTGATTTCGCCTGGAGGTATCGTCAAGCTTCCGACGTAAACAGGAGTAAAAGAAGGTTTAAGAGGGAAAGAAAAAAAATAAATAAAAATAAAAAACATATATGGAGCACGAAGCTGAAGTTGAAGCTGAAGCTGAACCAGGAGCTGGAGCTGCTTGAGCCTCAACGGAGCCTGCGGAGCCTCAGTCGGCCAGGGGAATAAGCGTCAGCGAGCGACAAGACGGCAGGAGCGAAAGATGAGGGAATGTGGGGGAGGGGTAGTAGGGGGTGAGGTGAGGGGCAGGGGGTTAGGGGAGGGGGGGTTAGTAGCGCGGGAGACGAGGTTTATATACCTAAATACGTGCACACCGGCTACTGGGCCAAAGGGAACGACCGAACGAGTGAGCGGTGGTTGGAAGTGAGGGCTAAGAAAAAGAGAGTGGCCTAACAAAGGTCGGGGCTGCCGCTGCTGCTGCCACGCACACACGGTTTACAGTACACCACACGCTGCACAGCAGCAGCAGCGGCAGCACAGCCATTGACATCGAGGCCGGGGTAAAGGAGGACTAGATTTCACGAGCCAGCGATGCAGGATCCGTCAAAGGACGCCGACGCGGCCGCAAAAGGGATTCGCGGAGAGAAACGAAGAGAGTGAGAGAGAGAGAGAGAAATCTGAAGAGAGAAACCAGGAGAGAGAAGTGCGGACCACGTCGCGAGGGAGGTTTGCGCCAGGCGAGGAACAACTAACCCGGACTGGGGGGGTGGCTAGCTAGCCACCGGGTACCCACGACCCGGGGGTGGTGAGCCCTCCACCCTCGTCGACTCTGACGGGGAGGACGGGGAGCGGGCAACCTCCTCTTCCTCTCCCCTCGGATTTCTCTAGGTTGGGGAACCGGAGAACAGAGAAACGGAGAAAGAGAGACAGGAGAAAACGAGAGAGTAAAAGGTTGGTTCTTAGGTTGGATGATAAAAAAGGAACCTGGAGGTTTGGGATCGTCGCCCGAGAAATTTAGATTGAAGATATTTTGAGATAGTCTTACTTGGGTGATGGTAATAATCACTTTTTTCGAAATCCCAATACTAATGTTAATTTTCAGTGTATCTGCATCCGGACTGGAATCGCTTTCGCATTACTTCAAAGTGAGTTTCCATCATCGACGATAATTATGGTAATAATAATCGCAGGGAATAAAAACCTTGACGTCGCCTGAGATATGCAACGATCGAAGCGAATATCTTTGTTTTATCTTAAGCTTATATGAATTATTGTTATTGAACAGAATAAGCTAAGGTTAATTGAAATTAATAGCTAGATACATTTTACTGATTATTTCTACAGCAAACAATTAATAAAAAATAAAAAACTTAATGACTAAGTAGTAAGTGATTGATTTGGTTGGCGTTACGTACAGTACTTACATAGCCGTGCTTGTCGCTCATGTTGTTGGTGAGCTTGAGCTTGTGAAAGCTCACGACCTTCTGCATCCACTGTTCGCCGCTGCTCGGCGAGTCCGGATGGATGTACATTCTCTTCGGCATTTCCGGGTCCGCCTTTCCCGCCACCATCCACCTGCTGCTCTCGACGAAAAAAACAAACATTGCGTTAATTTTAAAAAAATTCATAAGGTAAAAAAAAATTATTTTCTTCCAAGCAAAGAGTGAAGGCTTGCGATCCCCATACAAGTCGAAATAATTTGTGCTGTTTTTTTCTATTTCGCTGTCGTTTTTGCCGCGATTATCGAGAACAATGGCGCTAGTTTTGCGGTGATCGTCAGAAATATCTGAGCCGTGATCGTTCAGACAACAAACGCGAGTCGAGGAAGATTTTACGATCTACCGCGCCTTTTTCTCTCTCCTTTTCCCCATCTACATCTTTGGCTCTTTCCCTCTGCTTCCACCTTCCATCTTCTCTCCTTCCTTCTCGAGTTCTTTGCTTGGAGCCTCGAGTCGGGGCGAAAAAACAGACTCTACGGAAAAAAAAATCCCGAGCCCCTCGATAACGACCCTTGACCCTTTTTATTCTTGTCGTTATTATCATTATTACTATTTTGCTCTCCCATCAGCCTGAAGAGGAGGATAAAATCTCCGCGCGTAATTGGTAAACGGGGCCAATTGCCAATATTTCGACGAGTATGAGGAATTGTTCGCAGCGCACGCTCCACACTTTTTGTAAGAGAGGGAGTCTTAATTTTTTTTGTTTTTTTTTCTTATGCCTGTAAATTGCGTCAGGATAATCACCTGTTGTGAAACTTATATCGGTAATCGTCGGATGCCGCGATGTCCATCAGGAGTATGTAGCTAGCCTGTCTGTCTAACCCGGACACCCTCACTTTATAAGCGGGGAACATGCGTCTGCGAACAATTTGCAACAGCAAAGGGCAAAACACACAGCCGATTAGTTCACTTTCGTCCACAGCCTCGTTTTTTTTATCTCGATCAAAATCGATAGAAATTAAATGAAAAAAATTACTAAAAAAAATCAATTTTCATGGTGCACACAATTTTCATATTTTTCGGGGCCTTCTGTTAGCGTGAGACGATAACCGGAAACTGTGCCGCCTCGGACGTCGCTTCCACTCTTCACTTTTGCTCGGGCGCAGCCCAAGAGCGAGAAAGATCTCGCGAGTCTCACTACCTGTTGTGAAATTTGTATCTGTAGTCGTCGGCGGCCACGATGTCGAGTAGCAGGATGTACTTCGCCTTGGCGTCCAGGCCGGAAACTCGGAACTTCATCTGAGGAAACATCTGCCTAGATCCACCGATCAACATTTACATAAAACCCATTAGATCGTCGGTCGCCGAGCGTTCGAAGCCTTCGGGGGCTATTAATAATGATATCAGCAGCGTCGGGGATTAGAGATCGCAATGCGATCCAAGCCGAGATTTGCATGCACTCGGGGGACCGCGGAGAGCCGCAAGATAATTTATGTAACGCATTAAACGCTGAGGCCATTGATGGATATACCGCGAGAAACGATTAATCCACTAATTTATCGCGTTACCGTCACTAGGTGCGATCGTTAATCGCGCTTAGATTAACTTCTCGGGAATTGAATAATCGTGGATTTTTTTTTGTCACTTGGACGTGAATTTCTGAGATTAACGTTAATTTTACTTTTGTTCTTCAAATAAATCGAAAAGATTCTTTTTTTTTCAATTTTATTAGGAAGAAATAACAATTCTACTTTTGGCATTTGGTCACTCAATTTTTATCCATGCACTTAGAATTATTTTCTTAACAGTAAATTAATAATTCTACTGGTGTTAATTGGTCACTGATAATTTGTTCCATGCACTTAAAGCTAAAAAATGTCTCCGTTCTACGAAAGGTTTCATCACACTCCGCAAATCTTAAACGTTTCCTAAAACGAAAAGAAAAAATCATGTGGGAGCGATACAACGTTTTTCACCGCGGATTTGAGGGTGACTGACCTCTCTGTCCGAATTTTCCCTCTGGCGCATCTGCCTACTGTGACCGTCCATTGCGGCTTCGGCTACTTTGAATCCCGAAGAATACGAAGACGCGATCGTTCGCACGATCGCTGGACAAATCCGTCCGCAAGTATCATTCACACTCGTCGGGGCGTCTGAAGGATCTTAAGCCGGATAATCCGGGGGTATCGGTGTCCGTTGAAAGGAGCGAGAGAGACGGAAGAAAAAATAAAAATAAATCCTACACCTTCGGTGTTTGACTGGGGACCCTGGAGGCCCATCAAAGTGCATTTGCGAAAAATCGCTAATGGCACTTTAAAGTCCCTAACGTCCCAACTTATGAACTGACAAATTCCTGCACCGTTCGTCACATCCGTTACAAAATGTGCAGTAAAATTTCGGTTCAGCTCCTCGATTTCCGGTGTAATTAGCCGGTAATTAAAATCAGATAAGTTTATCAGATAAAACAATCTTTATTCCCATCTTCCCGTCTTATCAGCAGTGCAGACTTAAAAATAAACAGAGATGGAGTAAAAAATAGAACTCACAAATATTGCTCAAAATCGTGAACGAAAAAGGGGAAAAAGAGGATTTTTCTCCGACCATCATCTTTCATCACCGATTTTTTTTTCATCAGAAAATCATAAACCGTTCGACGCGGCTCGTTGGCCGTTTTACGAGCCGCTTAGTGCCGTTTCATAGACCGTCCGAGCGAACGGCGTCTACAGGCGCCGGGCACGCCCGAGATCGGTCGCAAGGGCGATCGCAGCGCCCCCCCCCCCTCCCCCCGGGCCCTTTCCCCGATTCCTCGGCATACCGGGCGTTCCGTTCCCAGCGGCCGCGCGTCAGCCACTGGATCCTCTCCGCTTAATGGCTCAAGGCTGAGATTAGACGAAGTCTCGAAAAAAAAATCATCAGACCTTTAGAAAATAAATAAATCGGTAAATAAATAGCCCACAAATTCTCTCGGTCTGCGATAATTCTATTTAAAAAAAATCGGAAGGGCATCGTATTACAAATCCACGTCCAGATAATAAATCTTCATTTCTCTCTTTCCCTCTCATCTTTTTTTTCGGTCTTTCTTGAATTTCGTAATAGACCAGAAAATAAGGAGCAAAGCAGGCAAAGCAGCTTCGCCCCTGGCGCGTCCCGAGCAACCCGGACGCGCGCGCGGCGGCGGAATTCGCCCGGCGCTGAGAATTCGACTCGTCCGGCCGCACTTCCGGGACACCCCGTATGGATTCCTCTTCGCTATCTTCGTCGCTCTCCGTGTTGTCCTCGTCGTCCTCCGCCGTTTTCGAGATCTACGCTTTCCGTGCGTCGTCGCTGTTGCTGCTGCTGCTGCTGCTGCCAGTATTGCTGCTGGGCAGGTGGAAGAATCGCTTCCACGAAACTCGCGGGTCCGGCCGCTCACTCCGCCTCTGCTGCTGCTGTTGCTGCTGTTGCTGCTCCCTCGATTTTATTCACGCTCGACGATTTCAACATCTCCCTCTCCCAACTCTCTTTCTCTCTCCGTGTCACGTGCCGCGTTGAGTACTAATTTTCGGCGTTACGTCTCTATCGTTGCAACACTTCAGCTCCAACTCCACCTCAGCTTCAGCCTCACTTATATTCCCAGCGTCAGTTGCAACCTCAGCCTCAGCCTCAATCCCAGCGTTGATTTTATATCGGGCATAAATACACCTAGGGTAAAATAATTCGCCTCCCCCTTCCCTCCCTCTGCCCTGCGAAAATAAAGTGCGACGCCCGAGAGGCACCGGCGAGTTATGCGCGTCCAGAAGCCGCGGCGCGCGACGCGCGGGCGAGTAAAAGGCGAGCGTTAAAATCACCGTCGTCGACAATGGCAACGCGTTACACGCCTCGGTCGCGCCGTCTATATATATTCCGGCAACATCGCGGTAACGCTCTCGCTCTCGTCGGTGTTATGCACGTGACGTGCCATAAGTGAAGGATAATAAACGGCCGGACAGCGCGAAAGCCTCGCGACTCGCGGTGCACCAGTCTTGGCCCTGCCACGCCGAGATCCCGATCGTTTCTCCACGTCGCCGGCGAACTTCGCCGATAAATCGAAGCCCGGGCGTTATTTACGGCGCGTCATTAAGTACCGAGCGAGAGAAGGAGCCGCGAGGGAGGGAGAGAGAGAGGGGGGAGGAGGTGAGAGGGAGAGAGGCGACGTTTGCGCGTCGTACAAAGAATTCCGCAACCCGGTAGCATCGCGGCTTAATTTATTTTATCGCGCCGCTCCGACGACTCGACTCCCGCGCCGATCACGGCGCGATTTCCTCGCGCCGCGCTTGCGGGAGCTAAGATCCTCGATCGACCTACGTATGGCTTCCTACGCGATGGTTGCTACTTTGTTCGTCCCGGGGGGATGAGATGGGGCATTCGAGGGCCAAAACGACACTGTTTTTAATTTTTTTATTTCAAAATCAATTAAAAAAGGGTTTTAAGGGTTTATACGACTTGAGAACGATGGTGTAGGTTAAAAGTCAATATTCTGTAATATGAAATATCGAATCAACATATTTCCACTGAAATACCTTGATAGTAAGAAAATGTCGAAAAACGATTGAAAACCGAGTTCCAAAGTCTTCCCGAATGTTTCCATCGCCGTTAAAACGTCGACTCAGGCACCGTGAGCGATGAAACAATTTTTTTGATAAACGACCAGTTCGCCCGGAAACCCGGAGACACGCGTCTCATTCCCTCGATTCGTTTCGCTTTGGCCCCGGACTCCGAAAAAGTCTCGACTCTACCGCGAAACTTTGTCGTCTCGCACGAATCCATCGGCGAACTTTGGAGACGTCGAAGGGACTTTAAGGACGACTGCGAGGGGGAAGAAATAAAACGAGAGAGAGAAAACGAGACAGCGACGCATGAAATAAAATATAAAATAAAATAAAATCGGGGAGGACCCCCTTCCAACCCGCAGAGGACGCGCACGCACCGAGAGGACACAGGACGAAGGACGAAGGACGAGGAGACTCGAAGCGCCGCGGAGCCGAAGGGATCGAAAGGACGAGACGAAGGGCGCGGAGAGAGAAAAAGGGGGAGGAAGGGAGAGGGAGCGAATCGGCGCTCTCGTCGCTCGCTCGCCGCGCGGACTCTTGTCGAACAAATCGGTACAAACGATCGTCGTAAAGCAGTTAAGGCCGAGTTTATATGTGGCTTTCGTTCTCTCGCTCTCGGTTCGGCTCCGGCGGGACGAGAGCCGAGAGCCGAGCGCCGAGAGCGCGCAACCCGAGGTCCCGAGGAGAGAGATGAGCAAGCTGATAGGGAAACCGATAGCCGGAGCGACCACGCGCGGCGCTGTTCAGCCTCCGTTTCTTCTTCCTCTCCTTCGCTCCCTCCCGTCTCGTTCTTCTCGTCTTGTCTTCCACGTTTCTTTCCTATATATATATTTATCGCTCCTTCTCTCTCGCTCCGCGTCCTGTCCGACTGTCCTCGCGGGTCCCGCTCGGTTCTGCGCTCGGCAATCGAGTCGGAACCCCCGCAGCGAAGCCTCGGTAACGTTGGCGAACGCCGCGCGGAATTCTCAAAGTCGCCTTTGAGAATTCCCGAGCTGAGACGATTTTCCACGTCTCGGGTTTTTCGATTTTTTTTTCTTGATTTTTTTTTAGTCGTGGCTGACGGCAATTTTATTTTTCTCTCGCTCGCGTCATTTTTCGCTTCTTTCTCTCGGCGAGTCCTGGCGCGGGTTTTCTCCCCTTTTTTTCTCTGGGCGTGCGGCTTCGCTTTGTCCACCGCGTGCGAGAAACGATTTAATCTCGCACTGCTGCCGCCGCTGCTGCTGCTGCTGCTGGCTGCGAGCGATGTAAACGACGGACAGCGCGGTCGTCGGTCTCCCGAGCGTTGCAAAGTCGGTCAGCGGTGCGAGCGACGCGAGAAAGGGAGACCCGGGAGAGAGGGAGAGTGCGATTAAAACGCGCGCGCAGCGCGGGTAATCAGCGACTCGTGCGTTGAGCTGCGATTCGAGAAGAATTTTAGCCACCGGAACTGATTTTAATATAATTCAATTTTTTTTTGTTTCACGAACCTACTAATAAAGAAAGATAAGAAAAATACAAAGCAAAGATGGTTCTAAACATTTTTTAAATTATTCTATAAGGCGTAATAAAACGTAAAAAAATACTCCGAAAATTCGTCGACCTTCCAAAAAGGCTGAAACAAAATCTCGACGCGAGACTCGACCACAACCGCTCAATTCGAGAAAACCAGCCCGTCCGTTATTTAAGCCTCGCCCTCCCCTAATCCAATTAAGTCAATAAAATCCAAGACGTTAATTTTTTTATTTTTTCGTCTTCTCAGACACCAACCGCGATCGCCCGGCCAGGAAGACTTTTCCACGGTCGTTGACTTTCCCGCCGAGTCGATTTGTAAAACTACTAACGAGTTCACCAAGAGAGGGTTCAGGGGGGCGGCAATTAGTGGGTCAGGTAGGCTGTTTCATCGTGACTCGAGTTCGGAAACGTCCGGGGTTTTTAGGGAAAGAAAAATGTATTAGAGTTCTCCCTCTAATTTTCCATCTCTCTTTTCCTCCGACTCGTTCGAGGTCTCCGAGGCCTCGAGCACGATAGTCACTTTGTTCGACTGCTCTCTTTCCGCTTCTTACCCTCGTGAAACTCGCGCTTGTCTCTCTCTTTCTCTCTTTCTCGCCCTCTCTCGCTCGCTCGCGAGTCTCGCGCGACTCGAGTGTCGCGAGTACGTGGCACGAATGGCCACGACCAAGAATTTCACCTTTAAGTCGTTACAATTACGTAGGAACGGGAGAGCCAAGGAAGAGACGAGGCGAAGGAGAAGGAGGAGGAGAAGGGGGGAGGAGGAGGAGAAGGAGGAGGAAGAAGAAGAATATACGGTACGAGGCGCACAATACTCGATGCACACGAGAGTCTTGCGGGTCGTTAATACCAGAAGCACCGCCAGCAGCGGCCTGCGAAGTGCAGGCCTGCAGTTATTGTTTCCCCCCCCGCTCGCGGTTCTCGGAACTCGTGTGCTGTGCACCACATAGCTAAGAACCGCACGGTACTCGGTGCACACTTCGCCATAGATATGTCTGTATATATGTATATACAGATACATATATAGATATAGACGTGGGCACATAACTAGTCGAGGGAAACGTGCTGCAAGTGCTGTCATAAGAAAGCCACTGGAATCGAAATTTCCGCCTCTCCGGAAATTTGAACTGCGAGCCGAGACCCTCGAGGGTTGAGGCGCGTGCGGAAAATTAACGCGAACGAGCGGAGTGAAGAGAAGGAAAAATGAAACGTGGGGAAAAATGGATTTTCGACCAGCAATTTTTTTTTTTAATGGTGACAATATATATACGTTGTTTGGTGCAGAAAAAATATTTGTGACGATAGATTGGTTGGTCCAGTGGAAAAATTGTGAATCGAAATTCGCATCTCACACTAAAAATCAGAGGAATGCGTGTCAAAAGCATCCCAAGTGTGAAAAATTAAAACGAAAAAAAGCGAAATTGAAATCGCTGCAAAGGGGTCTTCAAAAATATACACGAAACTGAAAATTTCGACAGCGAACCAGTCAACGGCGCGTGGAAAAATTGAAACGAAAAAAAGACGCAAAGTGAAGGGAAAGAAGGCGAAAAAAACGGCACGTTGAAAGAGAAAAACGAGCGTAAAAGGGCGCCGAGAGCGTCGGACGAGCATTCACGGGGAATATTATTTGAATAATCATGCATCGGTGGCCGAGAGAGCGCGAGAGCGATTAATCAGTCCAGAAGAGAATTTTAATAGCCCCGCGCTGCGCGCGGTGCGTGCCCTTTGCGTCCGTACCATCTGCCGGCGACGCTCGCGCGCGCGAACCGAACGTGTTCGAAGTTGCCCAACCATGAGAGCACCAATCGCCGCTCGTGCTCGTCCGTCCGTCTGTCCGCGCGTGTCCGTTCCCTCGCGCTGGATTAATTAAAAAAATATATATCCGTGCTGTGCGCATGCGCATAATTCGTGCCTGACGATCGTCGCATTTTTCCCTCTCTTCCCTCATCGCTCTTTTATCGCTGAGCAGAGAAAAAAAAATAGTAAAATATCTAAGAAATAAAAAAAAAATGCAATCGACCACTTTTCTATCGCTGAAGAAGGAAAAAAGAAATAAGAGTAAAACAATAAAAAATAGGAAACAGAAAAAAAATAATAATAAAATAAAGTTGTTCATCGCCGAGTCGTGGGCCACCCGGTATAAGATGATTGCCGGTTGTTGCACGGGGAGCTTCAAGAGTGAAGGAGTAATATCGCGGTTTCTCGCACCTCTTCGGCCTTTGAGGCCTCTCGCTCTCCATAAACACACAGAGCCCGGGGAGAAAGACAGAGAAAAACAGAGACGGAGCGAGCGAGAGGCAAGGTGGTTCTTCCTCCGTCTCCGGGCCGGGTAAGAGGGCTTGTAAAAACCGAGTCGAGACACAAAGATCGCGAGTAAAAGGGAAAGGAGATGATTTTGGACTAATAAGAAGGACCCCGGAGTGGCCCGAGGTGAATCTTCGTTTTTTTCTTTCCTCTTTCCTTCCTCTCCTCTCTGCCTGTTCGCACACCGATAACACTCGAGAGTTTTTACAATGTCTTTGCGGCGATCTCGCTCAGTGTATCAACACTCACTATTATCTGCGGTGTGTGTGTCTTGTTATGTGTGCCTTGTGTTAGTGAGAATGCCTTAACCACTATATTGGATCACGTTGTTCTCGTAGCGCGAGAGAAGCTCATCGGATTGTCCGGTTATGTATACAACTCAGAGGGAGGGAGGAAGGCAGGGGGGTGGGGGATGGGGGGGGGGGGGGGGCTCGACGGACTCCGGGTACACACGACGGAGGCCACAGCTGGGCCAAGGTGGAGGGTGAGATGGTTTCAGTGTATTGGTGGCAAGTGAAACGCACACCGGGACCCGGGGAGACGGTATAATGTGCAACAGTGGATGTTTGGCTGGCGCCACTCGTTATTTATACGGCGCGCGGGGCGAGAGGGGGGGGGGGCCAGGGGGTTGAGGATGAAGGGTACACGGGGGGAGGGAGGGGAAGACCTCGCGAGGGCCCCGGAGAGGGTGGCGAGGAGACGCCGAGACGCCCACTAAATTATTATTTGTTCTTGGCGAGCCATAAACGCCTAAATTATACCGTGGGCTACCTCGAGGGGCCCCGAGGGCCCCGCGGCGACGAACGAACTGCTGCTCCTCTTCTCCTGAATCTTCTTTTCTCCTCTTTCGTTTCGCTCCTTCTCGCTCAGTCTCTCGTTCCTGTTCTACTCTTCTGCTTGGGCTCCTCGCCCTTGCGCCACCGCTGGTTCGCTGGGCCCCCGGGGCCCCTGGGCCCAGCGTTACACTCCGGCTTCTCCCGGGCCACGTCCTCGTGACGTGACAAAATTCGCGTGCTTTTCGCGCGGCAAAAAATTCTCTCGAGGGTAACCAAGAATGTTAATCTGTGGCCTGATTTAAATTTTTTTTCAGACCTCCATATAAAAAAAAAAACACAAAAAATCTGTTAAAAAACTTTTTAAAAAATGTCGCCCTCCCAAGTCGAAAAAATCATTTCTCCCAACTGACCCGGCGAATTGCCGCGCAATTTTCGGTTTTATCATCGAGGCCCTCTTTGCGCCACTCAGCCCCCCCCCCCCCCCCCCCCCGGTCTTATGTCACGAAAGGCGTATTGCGTGCAGCGAGTGGCAAAACGCGAGCCTCGCATACACCTCTCTTTCTCTATACCCCTAACCCCTCTCTCCCTTCCTATCCCCCTCCACCCACATATCTATATATCTACTTCCACAATACACACACAGAAGCCCACGAGAGGCCGGGGCTGAAGGCGCAGAGCGAAGAGTAGAAGAGTAGCCTCGTCGTTCGCGCCAGACTGAATGAACGAACGTTCGCGCGCGCGGACTCGAATGAATGCACGCGCGTCGAAATAGCCCGAGAGCGGCAATCGCTCCTTCTCTCTCTCTCTCACTCCTATCCTTCTCTCTCCCTCGGGGTCGCCCGATGTGTCGGCGCACACTAACCCGTTCTCTCGGCTTCTCACGTCTGGCATAATAAGCCCATAGACCCGCGCGTACACTGCACTCATCTCCCACCCATTCCATGCACTTTCAGCACCCGCAGTCTCTCTCCCTCTCTCTCTCTCCCTCTCTGTGCACACTACCCGCGCAATAGGTCTCTGTCCTCCATCTCTATCTCTCTATTTCTCGGGCATTTCGCATTGAATTCACGCGTACATCTCTCCGGCACCGCATCCAAGCCACCCCCCAACCCTTCACCTCTCAACCCCAACCCCCCAACTCCCTCCCCACGACTCTTGGTTAGTCTTGGCGTCGTCTACGTCGTTCTGGTTGTCAGTGTGTACTTTTCCACCGTGAAATAAGCAGCATCATCAGTGGCAGCGGCGAAGCTGTGACACCCGAGCTGAAAGATGTGTGGGCGAAGCGCTAGCCTGTGCTTTCCATCCCTTTCCCTCTGTCTCTGTCTCTCTCCATGTATTTCTGACGCTCTGTCTCTCTCTCTCCTCTCTCTTTACGTGTCGCATTGCACGAGATTTACCCGAGCGATGCTATCTGTGTATCCAGCATCGCAGCCAGAAAAGCAGCCTGCAGCAGCAGCAGCGTCAGAATCTCGTAGGAGTCGCGAGGGGGCGCAAAACGCGAGAGGGTGGAAGAGCTAGCGCCCACCCTCGGCGCGAGAGACCGTTACGTTTCCTCCCTCCCTCTCTTTCCGTGTGTTTCTCCGCCGTCGTCTCTGTATAGAACTGTGCACGTCTGTTGGCACAAGGAGCGAGAGAGACGGAGACAGAGACAGAGACGGAGGAAGAGGGACGGAGCGAAGGATTCTCGCGTAACAGCTTTCTATTTGCATACTACCCCCTTTTCAGCCTCGCCCTTCGACACCAACGGTATTTGCATTGAGAAATTGGCCGCCAACTACGCCACGGCCACCTCACCCGCTTTGCTCTCGCCCTCGTCTTTCTCGCTGTGTCCTCTTCTCGGTTGCACACTCGCCTCGTCTCACTCACTCTGCTTCTTCATATATAGATATATAATCGTCAAGCTGCGTCGCTGTATATCTGTATAGTTACTGCGAGGGCAGTGGATGTGTATACAGCTTCTCTTTCTCTCTCTCTCTCTCTCACGTTCTCTTGGCTTATCTGGCTATCTGTCCGTCTCTGCTTCTTTCTCGCTCGCTGTCTCTACTCTCCTGATCTTTATGATGGTCTTGAGCATTTCCTTTAGCTTCTCGTTCGCGATAACCGCAGCTTCTCTGCCATCATCTCAAACGGTTTCGCAGTATCTCCGAGCTCTCTCTTTCTCTCCCAGTCTTTTTCACTGTGTCCTTCTTCTTTCTCTGTCTTTCTCTCTCTACCTTGGCATGATTCGCGTTGAGCGACGTGTATATCATCCTAGTGTCGATGAATTTCTCGCCGGGCTCCGGGGCAACTCGCAGTAGCCACACGCAGGCATCCAGCAGCAGCTCGCGGCTCGGCGTGGAGAAGCTCGGGAAGCGAGAGAACGAAGGGGTCGAGACGCCCAACGCTGGGAGATAGTGCAGTAGTGGAGAAAAGAAAGGAAGGGCGAGGGGGACGAAAAGGGGGATTCTTGGCGAGGAGAGAAAATGAGAGAACGCTAGGGAGAGAAAGAGACAGAGTGAGGGTGGCGCAGCCGAAGGAGGGGGAGGAGGGAGGGGAACCGGGAGCATGCAGCAACCCTTTGATTATCACACTCACACAACGAGCTGATGCTGCTGCTGCTGCTGCGGCTGCTGCTGCTGATGCTTCGTGGTCGTGAATACACAGCCACACGAGGCGGAGGAGCCGCACGTCACGTCTTCATCGCGTCTATTCGAGACTTAACCCCCTATCAGAGAATTTGCTCGGTTCTCTCACGAAATATTTTACCCTCTTTTTATTTATCGATAGCCATTTTTTTTGTTTTTTGAGAATTTTTATGTATTAAAATTTTCTTTCAGTTTTAATAAAAAAAAATGTGCAGCATTTTCTTGCCTATTTTGGAAAATGATGTTTTTAATTATTTTGTCAATCTGCACAAATTATTATTAAATTAAATAAAGCCCAATTTTTTATATTAAGAAAAGCTAAATAAAAAATCTTAAAAAAAAATTCGACATGAACCCAGTTTTCGCGCCTCGTTTCGCGGTCGCTATCGCGCTAATCGCCACGAGGGCAGGAGGAGAAGGAGGAAAAGACCACGCGCGCGGCGTTGACACCGCGAATGTCACGCTATATGCGTTATTAATATCCGCCGCCGTCGTCGTCGTCGTACTCGGGTGGTTCGCGCTCCGCGTTCGCGGTGCGTGTGCGTTGGAAACTCAGAACCGTCATCGAGAGCAGAGCGTGTGCGATACGCCGTCCTAGTCGTCGCGCTCGGCATCGGACTTTTCGCAACGATCGAATCGCACGCTCTCCGGCTTTTCGACGCGAGCGAGCGACGACCACACGACGACCGCGACGACGGCTACACACGACGATGTCCCTCGGTGTATTTAATACAGAGCGTCGACTGTGGGCTCCGCGTGCTGCGGCAGCAGCGATCGAATGTGAGAGAAAGAGAAACAGAGAATGAGTGAGTGAGAGAGACACAGAAAGTGTGAGAGAAAGAGAAATAGAGAATGAGTGAGTGAGAGAGAGACAGAAAGTGTGAGAGAAAGAGAGAAAGAGACAGAGAGCGAATGAGTATGAGAGAGAAAGAGAGAGCTGACCGGTCCGCTTGTAAGCGGTCATTATCTATTCACGCCACTATAGCGCACACCAATATAAATGCTAAGTGGCAGGCATCGTGTATATGTGCGTGCTCGCCCCGGTGGTCGGCTCGACTTTATACCCCATGTTATATACATAACCGCGGATACATATGCATGTACTCCACATAAATATACATTTACACGGATATATATGCCAAACGTGTGCTCATATATACCTATATATACACGAATACGTGGATTAGTGTATACACGTAAAACACGCACACAGATATAAATATATATATAATATATAGCTACATTATGCAGTTTCTCGTACATCACGCGTTTCCTATCAACGGGCGGTGACAATCGGTGCGAGAAACATGTGCGAATTGGACGAGCGCGACCGAAGGTAATGAAGAATAATATAGACACGTAAATGTATATAGATATATATGTCATCTATGTATGGACATATGTTGTGTATATGTATGTGTTCTGTATGTGTAAATATATTTTATGTACGTATAGATAGGTGGAATGAAATTTCCATCGCGTCAAGCACGCGCCAAACGCAGACGAATTAATCAATTCGTGTCCGGAACTGGATCGCGATTAACGAGACGCAGGGAAAGGTGAGCCGCTTGTTTCTTTCTCTCTCTCTCGCTTCCTCACCGTCCGCGTCGTCTTCACTCTTCTCTTCTCCCTTCGCTCCTCTTCCTTCTCCTCATTCTCATTCCTCCTCCTTCTCGTCCTCCTACTCGTCGACGGCCGAGAGATCGGCGCTCGATCATCCGGCGCTCCTGCCCTCCGGGCGCTCGGCAGATCCTCGCCTGATCGCTAATTCCGATTCACGTGTACGCGCACGAATAAGGAGGAGGATCATATCGAGGGGGGCCTGAGGGGCGGGAAGGGGGGAGGCGAAGGAGGGAACACGTGTTGGCTCGTGTGGGTTCGCGTGGGTTCGTGTGGGTTCGCGTTCGTGTGCAACGAGACTGCACCGCCGGGCGACTTACATGCTCAGGCGCTGCAGCGAACGAGCGAGAGAGAGAGAGAGAGAGACGGGAGACGTCCGAGACGTCGTCTCGTGACGATCGATCCACCAGTCACGCCCGGTTTGTTGAACGGTGCCTCTCTCGCGAACAAACGAGCACATCGCGCGGTTTCACCGTGTGTGCGATTCCGCGTATTATGGACACGAATTCGGCAATATCAAATGTTTATGTATGTGAAACTTCCATATTTTTAGCAATTTTTTTAGGTCCTTTCTTATTTCCTGTAACTTTCATATTTTTGGCAATTTTTTTTTAAGTCTTGGGCTAGCAATTAAAAAAAAAAATTATTTCTGCAATTCTGAGAAGAAAACAATTAATTCTATTTAAAATAATTTCGTTGAATTTTACACTTCAAGTTAAGGAAAATTGATTATGTGACTTAAGGGCTAAAAATTAGACAGAACAATTCTTTTTACGTATTTGAAAAAATTGAGACACCTTATACGGACGTAGAAAAATTGATGGATATGTATTCCCCACTTGTGTGTATATAGTTCGCATGCAGATAAAGAGATATCGACGCGCGCGGTATATAGCACTTGGTGCACATGCAGTTTGATTACACGCGCGCGCGCAATGGCAAAAGCCGTTTGAATGCTCGGAGATCTCACACCTTGTCTCGCGTCGACGAGCCTCGTTATTACACTACTTATATATCGCGCGTCTCGCTCCGCGCGCGCGCGCGCGAGTATAAGTAGCATTGGAATTACATATCCCTCGACGGCTCGCGATCAGTTAAGACGTGAGAGAGGAGAAGCCCTCAGCTTGGATCGGTAATAATACCAGCAGAGGCTAATAATCTACTTGTCGTGTGCTCTTGCCTCTATCTGTCTCTGTCTCTCTCTCTCTGTCTCTAAATGGTATGGTAATTTTTTTTTTCTATTTTTTCCCCGCTGCTTTTCATACTTTTTAGTTTGCGCTGGTCACGTTTTTTTTTCTCGGTCTCAGAGGTTCTCACGTTTGCAATTTTTTAATTTTATTACTGAGAAAAAAATAATAAAAAATGTATAACAAAAATGCAAGAAGACTTCAGTGATTCTTATGCAATTAATTTTTATTTTTTTCCCCCAGGAAAAAATTAGACAGCACAAAAAAAAATCATTTTGCAGTAACAGTTTAACAGCCACCGGTAACCACGTAATGAGCCACCGTAAATATTAGTCAGCGCTAACCATAACCGAGTCGTGGTAAACCGGACTAATTGACAGTCGCAAAAAAAAATGTAACGTAACCATAAAAACAGTCCCAAGGGCCGCGATAATGCTTCTAATTTGCCGGGCAACGAGACTCAACCGCAATTTCTCTACTTCCACCCTCCAAACCCGCTTTCTAATCGCGTTCCGACGATCGCGACGATTTTTTCCTGCTGCTTTTTTCCTCCAGCTTGAAAAATGCGAAAACCTCTCGGCAGAGGCGACAACAACGCCCGCGGTGCTTTGCGACCTTGAGGCTGGCAAAATCGGAGGCGCTTAAAGATTTGACGCTCGTCGCGGTCGTCGCGCTCGTTATATGCGAGCGGATAATGCATAAACACTGCGAGCGCGCGCGTTTAGCTGTGTCGGGAACGTTTTACCCGGCCGCTCGGAGAGCGGGCTGAGCTCACTGAGCTCACTCAGTTGGCTCGTAGGTGTCGAGCTTGACTATCCGCGCGCGGCCGCGTAAGGAAATATTCAGACTCGTTTGCCCGGCGCGCGCGTCGTATAATTAATTGCTCTCGCGAGTGCGCGGCCGGTGTGCCCGCAATAATTAGCACCCCATTATTTACTCCACGCAGGCAGCGGTTACACAGACACAGACAGACACAGAACGCAGACTCACACATAAAAATGCACTGCAACACAGAGTTGCAGCTATCTGCGCGATATACGTTTACACGTATGTTTCGCTAACTCGGCAACATAGATACAATTATTCGCCGGGTGAGAATAACCAAGCGTGTTACGTATTACATCGTATCCGTCGCTGCTACACGAGTCGCGATAAGAGGCCCGCGGGGGCGTGAGGAGGGTGGGTGAACAGAGGGTGACGAGGTGGGGTCGACTCTTCACTACGACACGCGGATGTCGGCGAGATTGCAATAATAACCGCGTTATTATACGCGAAAAAAGGAACAAGAAAAAAATAAAGATATAAGCTTCGCCCTCTAAGCGGCAAATAAATAATGAACGAGGGGGGCACGTTCCTCGGGGGGCTAAAGGGTTACACGGTAGTACGATGTACAATTTTGATTCGTGGTGTGCTGTATTATTTTTTGTGTTATCTTTTATATGTTTATTATTATTGTTATTACTATACACATAAAAAAATATATAGAGCGTGCAGGTAGCACCCGCAACTTTTCTCGCGTGCGGCCGGAGCGTCGAGGCTCGATGATAGCGGCCAACGCGCTCGGTGTGTCCGCGTCGGGGCGATGGAATGAAGTGAAAATAAATGAAAGGGGCTTAAAAAACGCGGCAAAAAATAAAAATAAAAAAGACCCGAGGAGAGAGGAGTGAGAATGGAATCGCGAAAGTCTGCGGCTCGCACCGCAAACGCAGCGACGACGACGACGACGAGCCCGATGGGCTCGCGCGTTGCGTGCGACTCCGACGCGCGATGCGGTATCTCGTAATCGCGTGCGAGTGCGCGAGCCCGGCAGCTCGCGCATTTTTTTTTTTTTCGCCCGCGCTCTTTCCTCCTTTTTTTCGCGTTGCGTCGCGCTGCGTTATATATATATTTTTTTTTCTTTTCGTCGCGCAGCCTTGAAACACATACATAGGCATGAGGCCTGCCCCGCGTGTCCGTCGAGAGAGATAAGACGACTGCGCTCTAACTTCGCTGACTTCGTTCGCGGCTGCTCGGTTCGTGTGTGCGCGACGAGGAAGGTGAACGTCAACCGGGCTGACGGGAAGAAAGAGGGAAAGGTGAATGGAATAAACAGGCACCGGGGGTAGGGGCGGGAGGAGGAAGCGAAATTAAGGGCGCGAATGGGGGTTGCAATGTGTGGAATATGCGAGATGCATCGTCGTCACTGTCACGTATTTTTTTTTTTTTGTTGCTTTTTTCATGTATTCCCAGGAGTCGGAGGTCTCACCCCTGTATTGAGGGTGACGGAGGGAAGGAGAAGGAGGGAAGGAAGGAGCGAGGGAAAGGGAGGGTTGAAGACCGAGGAAAGACAGAAGAAGCTGGTTTCTCGCGAAACGCATTAGCTGACGACCGCGCGACGACCGCGACAACAACGAGGCGGACGACGCGGACGAGGCTGGCTGGGCGCCGGGGCGAGAGAACCTTCTTCTCATAGCAGCAGCGACGGCGGCGGCAGGTGAAGGAGGCGACGGTGGAGAGTCACGAGCGAGGGAGGAGAAGAAAGAAGAGCGGGAGTAAGAGAGAGGGAGAAATCGCGGCGGTGGCGACGACGACGCGAGAAGGTGACGAGGAGCCGAGACGCAACGCGTTGGCTGCTTCGTTGACGAAATTCCGAGGTTGTTGGTTTTTAGTCATATTTTTACCAGTTCGTGATTAAGAATTTTACCCACATTTCAATACATCGATTTATTTTTACGAATTTTTTAGTGACTTTAATGAGAATTTAATTTTTTCGCTTTTTCGTTCCCTCGGCATTTTTTAATTACCCCCAAAAAATTCCGGCTAATTCACGAATAACTGAATATTCAAAAAAGCCAGACTGCTGCTTTTCACCCGCGCTGTTTTCGCAAATTTCCCGTCAAACAATGCACCCTAATTTTTCGCTCAAAAAAAAATCGAGTTTCGTAAAAAAAAAAAAAAAAGTCGTTGGTCTGACGCCGCGAGAGGGCGAACGCGAGGGACAAACAAAAAAGGTGAGGCGAGTCGACGTCGTGTTCCGCTTCCTCGCCGCGTCGACGAGTTCGCCGCCGTCGTTGCCGCAGTCGGTTTTGCCGCGGTGGTGTTGGTCGTGGGCTCGCGCGCGCTTCTGGGATGCTGGCTATGAAAGCCCCGATTCTCCGGCCTCTCGCTCGCTGCCGCCGCCGCCGCGACTCCCTGCGTCCCGCGCGCGGCGCTCGCGTCGCACACAGCGAGCGCCGCGGCGCCCCGCTCACTCTGTATTAGGTGAGAGAATGCTACTACAATCGCAAAACGCGATTTTCAGAATCACACGCGCGTGCAGCGAGGGCGAGGGTGGAAGAAGCAAAAAAAAAGAGAAAAAAAATAGAGACGACAGGCGCGAGGTTTTTTCGAGCAGCGAGAACGACGAAGACGGAGATATAGTTCTCGAGAGAGAGTGAGCGAGACGGAAAACCTGAGAGAGAGAAAAAGAGGGAGAAAAAAAGAGAGAAGGGTTAAAAAAAAAGAAGAAGAAGCGAAGCCGAGCGGGACGGGGGAGGCGAACGCCACTACAGCTAATTACCGGGGCCGGGACGCCGCTCGGCTCTCTCGCCCCCGCGCGCGCGACCCTGGGGAGTGCGCGTCGCTCTCGGGCTGCGCGAGAGAGAACAAGAAAGGCAGCATCTCTTTCACACTCCTCGAAGTGTGAGTCTCACTCACTCTCTCTCTCCCTCTGCATGTTTGTTTGTGTGCATGCGCACAATCTATATGTGTCCGTGTGTCAGTGTGGTGTTAATTCTATGTGCGAGGAGATGCGAGTGGCTGTGTGGTAGTGAGCGAAGAAAGAAGGGTGAACGGGGGAGGGGAGGTTCGATGCATGGCTAGCAACGAAGTTTTCGCCCACCTTCAATTTTTCCCTGGCAGAGAAAAAGAGAAAAAGAAAGAGAGACAGAGAGAACTTTTTTTTTTTAAAGCGATGACCCCTACAGTCTCCCGAGTCAGCGATTGGCCACCCAAAATTCTCTGAAGTTCCCTGAAGAGAAACTCGAAATTCGCCTCTCTTCTCCCGCGTCGCATATTCACGCGGCTCGTGCCGATCACTGTAAGGCGGCCAATCACCGGATGCGTATTCGTCGGCTCGTGCCGATCACTGTGAGGCGGCTAATCACCGGACGCACCGGAGCGCGCGGGGGGAGAGTGCATACCGAGCTCGCCGAGAAGCTGGAGGGTGGTTTTCTCACTTTCACCAGCAGGGCGAGATGGGGGGGGGGGTGCGGGGGTAGCAAGGAGGAGGTGGGGGTGGGGGGCGCGGGAGAGAATCGACAGCTCGAGCGCGCACGTGGTGGATGCTGATGCTGATGCTGCTGCTGCTGCAGTAGCAGCAGCAGCAGCAGCCACAGCCACAGCAGCAGCCACCGGGTGCCCGGGTCGTGGGGTAGTGCGAGCTACGAGAGTAGCGTGCTCGGCCGCCTGAACTCTCGAGAGGGCAAGAGAAATAAAAGTATAAAAAAAAAACGCCAGAGAGAGAGAGACAGAGAGAAACCTGGAGTGGGACACGCGCCCACGATACACGTCGCTCTCTCTTTCTCGTTTTTTTTTCTCTCTCGCTTCAACCCTCGTGTGCGGCGCGACGTCGATGCAGCCGGTGCACAGCCCCGACTATGCGGCTGCTGCCGCGTTGCTGTAGCTGCAGTTTGGGCTGCACACACCGCGAGCCGCGCTGTTACCAGTCGACGAGTGCGAGTGAAGACGTTGAGCGCGGGGAGAGTGCACCGACCGGGCACTCGCCGAGGTATATATGGAACATGTGGGACGAACGGGGTGACGAGGGCGAAGGTTTCGGGGATATCGTGCACTTTGGGGTGTGAAGGGAGAAAAAAAAATATGAAGAGGGGGAAAAAAATAGGTAGAGTGAGAAAAATGCTACGTTGGTCGTTTTGGGTGACGAGAAGCGACTAAGGCCGCGAACGCGAGCGAGCGTCTCGGGTCCTCTCGGGTCTCGTGGCGCGTGCTTCACGGCTTGTTTACTCGGTTCTCACTCGGGAGGCCTCGCGGCGTCGGCGGCTGCGTCGACGCGGCGACGACGGCTCTCGGCGTCTATTTGATTTGAAAATCAGAGGAATTAAGCCCCGGAGAAGCTTCTGGCCGGATGGAGGGGAGGGGGGAAGGAGAGAGAGACTCACGGAGGCCGCAGGGAAGACGAGGAAGAGTCGTCTCTCTCTTTCTCTCTCGCTCGGAGTGTGGTTTATTGGCTCGGTCTTGCGTGCCGCAAAGTGGATTGTCCCGAATCCAAACGGCTACCGGTGGTACCGCGATGCGAGTTTATTATATATATATGTATGTGTGAGTAGACGTGTGTTTGTCTATATCAGTGTTTATGCAGTTTATATACGCGGGGGTCATCTCGTCGACTCTTCTCGCCACACTTTATCATTCATCTAACGAGAGCCGTATAAACCACCGGGCGAATATAAAGTATACGACTTCGCGAAGGGCGTATAATCACGGCTGATACAATAATTCACCTTCGAGGAACTCCCGGAGCCTCCGGGGGTCGTTGCGGAATCAGCTGCGAATGCGCCACTGATTTTTTTACGCACTCACGTTCATTTTTGGTAAAATATTTTTTTTCGTGAAATGGGGCTTGGTAATTTTTTATTGCTTTTTTATTTCGCGAATAATGGAAGCTTGAATTTTTCCAGGGATTTATTATCGACGTTCGAGCGCCAATTTTGATAGGCTAATAAATTATTCCACGGCGATGAACGTTCTGTTCTCGGAATCGTGAAGCAATTTTTTTTACGATGCACGGAATTAATTGCGAAAAAATGATTTTCCCCGCTCAAACTTCAGTGACATCCGCGAGGCCAGAAGAAGAGAGAAAGAGGGACGGGGAAAGCATTAACGACCACGAGCGCAAATCGAATTCCCGATATTCGAAGCGGAGAGGCACAAAACACGCGGCGCTCGCTAATAACCGGCCCGACTTTTAAAACTTCCCGGAGAGAGCGCGGCGAGTCTCGCGAGAGTCGAGAGCCACCCGGAGTCGCCCCTTGAGTCGCGCGTATAAGTATATAATTCCACGGTTACTTTCCAATGACTCTAAACTCCGCGGCAATATAATGATCGATCGATTCTTGTTTTCTCATTGCTCGCCAGGTTACACGCGACGCACATTGACGTGAGTGCGTATTTACCGACGTAATCAGCGACGTACCACGCGTCGCCGGTATCACTCGTGTCGCGGGGTTCGCCGATAATGTTTCCCCGACTCATAATTTCCTCCTGAGTCAAGTACCATAAAAAAAAATAAAAAAAAGTAATAATAAAAAAAACACACATCATCTCAGCAAATTAGAAAAATTAGCAAATCGCCCAGAGTAAAAAAAAACCAGCGAATTAAATTCGCGAGTCACGCGACTTGGCTGCCGGGTTAAAAATCGCGCATCGCGAATTACGAGAAAAAAAACCTCCTCCCATGCGGCGCCTCGTGGGCGCCTCGCGCGTCGTGCCAGGAGGAGCGACGTCGTCTCCGGGGCTCTGCGACGATAAAACTCTGCCCGGCCGCGCGCCTGAATTCGGTCCCGGCTGTCCTCGCGGGCTGCGCGCGCACCGGGACCCCGATGTGGGTGCCCCGAGGGCCCCGGGGGTCCCCGTGAATGGCCGGCAATCCGAGATGCGGCCGAGCGAGAGGAGCGTCGCCCCGCTGCTCGTCTCTTGTCTCTCTCGCGCCGAGCTGAGATACATACGACGCAGGCGTAGAAAGGGTTAAGAGTGAGAAGGACAGACACATAGCCAATTCCCTCAGCCAGAGAGGGAGAAAAAAATCGCCTGGCCCTACGGAAGGAAGGGAAGGAAGCAATTTTGGGTCTAAGGCCCCTTCGCCTCTTCGCCCCTTCCCCTTCTACTCCCCCTCCTTCCCCTCCTCCTCACATCGAGGGCACACAGTTTGGCTCGTCTGACGCCAGCAGGTCCCGAGTCTCGTCGTTCACGAAGCTGAGCTGCATCGAAGATCCTGCCGGGAGGAACCTACACGGAGCATCAGCAGCATCAAGCAGCAGCAGCAGCAGCAGCAACGTCTGCGTCTCGGTGCGCAGACTCTGCGAAGCAGACGAAGGCCGGAGCAGCATGTAAACGCAGGAGAGAGAACGAAAGACCCAGAGAGGGGAACGGATAGAAGGAGAGACAGAGAGAGGGAGAGCGAGAGAAACCCATCGAGGAGAGACCGTGGGTATAGGACCTCGGGAAGCGAGAGGCACTGGGGGCCCCCTCGGTATAATATCTCGTTTAGAAAGATTACAGGTTCGAAGAGGCTGCCAATGTATAAAACAAACATCGTTAACCGAGACCTATACTTAAGATCTCTCACTATCCGTTTCTCTCCCTCTCTCATTCTCTCCTTCTCTCTCTCACTCGCGAACGTCCCGGGCGTTTGCCCCCCCCCCCCCCCCCCTCCTCCCACCTCTCGGTGCATCCAATTCAGACGCGCTGCTGCCGAGCTCGGTCGAACTCTCTCGTCATCCGCGACGGCCTCTTCCTCGCACTCGTTGACTTGTGCTGAGTCACTTTGCTGTATATTATATATATATATTTATGTATATATTTTTCTCTCTTTCACTCTTTCCTTCCGTTTCTGTATATTTTTCTCTCTCCAAAGTCTCGGAGTTGTGCTGTACCTTCGAACACGTCTTTCTCTCTCTCTTTTTCTCTTCCCCTGTCGCCAGCTTTTCGCCCGGTCCATTTTAGCCCTCAGCTCTCACTCGCTCCGGTCTCTTCTCTCTTCGTTCCATCCCCGGAGGTCCATTTACCTCCTTCCAACGTCCCAAGTCTCGTCCCGCAGCGCCGGGGCGATCCGCGCGAGATATGCATTTACCTACATCCGTGTGCTCGCCCCGCGCCCGGCTTCAACGAGTGCTCTATCCTCGCGCCAGGACTCGACGCACACAGAGACTCTCGAATCACCGAGTGAGCTGATGCTCAGTATCCGACTATCTTTCGCTCTTTTTCTCTCTGGTTCTACGTGTGTTGCCAGGCTCGTTTCAGGTGGACCAACGTCTTCGCTTCTCTCTTCACTTCTCTCTCGTCCTCCTTCTTCCCTCTCGCTCCTCCCGCCTCCTGCGCTCGCTCGAAACGCTCTCCGGTTGCCCTCAGAAGTGTTTGGTAATTCGCTTCCAGCACGATTCGCTCTCACCGCCGTCGCCGCTGCTGCTGCTGCTGCTGCTGCTGCTCAGTCGCGCACGCTACGTTGTTGCGCCTCTGCAATGTATATATAAAGGGTTATGTTAATGCGCACGAGTGGGTGCGAGAAGAACCTGAAGAGAGAGACGAGAGACGAAAACGCCACACGTTTTCGTCTCTCGCCTTCTCGCTCTCTTTTTCCTTGTGTAACGTGTGAGTGCAGCGCCTGTGGCTGCTGCTCTGGTCTCCGGTCTCCCTGCCCGAATCTCCTGGTCAGAGAGATAGTGAGTGAGAGAGAGAGAGAGAGAGCGAGAGACTTGCTTCTCGCGTATTGAGACGTAGAGACCACACGACGGGTCCCGGGGGGCTGCCCCCCCGATACGGACACCGCGGACCCCGACGATCGCGCTTGGTGCCCCTCGGCCTCAGCCCCCTTTTCCTCCCCCTCGCGTAATTTTCAACCTGTGTAATTATCGACCACCGCGTTTGTTTTACGTTCGCGTACGCCTGGCCTCCTCCTCTTTCTCTTCTTCTTCTTCTTCTTCTTCTTC
Source organism: Itoplectis maculator (assembly GCA_964034905.1). Classification (NCBI taxonomy): domain Eukaryota; kingdom Metazoa; phylum Arthropoda; class Insecta; order Hymenoptera; family Ichneumonidae; genus Itoplectis; species Itoplectis maculator. The sequence continues at coordinate 6,148,989 of OZ035860.1, forward strand.
TTCATCCTCCTCCTCCTCCTCCTCATCGTCCTCATCGTCCTCCTCCAGCTCGTTGGGACTGCGAGTCGCGCTGCCTTCTCCTCGTCGCTCCTTCTGCTTTCGCCTTGCAGAGTCTCCGTTCGGTATACTCGGTGCATCCAGCCATCCAGTCATCCAGCTCCAAAGTATCGTGTATCCGCGTTGCGGAGAGGAGCGCGCGCTCCTCTCCGCGATTTAACCACGGTGCTTCGGCTCCCGATGCTGCTGGTGGCGATGCTGACGCCGATGCTGCTGATGCTCCTGCGACGCTTCTGGCCCGGGCTTCGGGCTGTTTCGCTCTCGACTCGGAGACGAGGAGCGGATCGCGCGGTACCGATGACGTGATCGCGGTCCCCGCGGGGAACGCGCACGTCGTGCGCCGTGGAACCACCGGCCGGACGATCGATTTATCGATGCAGATTGATTTAGAGCGAACTCCCCCCCCCCCCCCCTTCTCAGATCACCGGGGAGATTGTTATACCGCGAGCGATCAACGCGCCTCGCGCATACGGAATTGGTGCAGAGGAGGGAGGGGGGAGGGGGAGAGCCTCGAGGAAGTCGAGGACTCGGGACGCAGAAGTTGTTTTTTTGGTGACGTTTTTGTAGAATTTTTTTTTTTTTGTGATGTAGGAGAAAGAAAATATTTTTGAGTTGGGATGATGAAATAGGAAATTTTAACCTTTTTATGGTTTGACTGCAGAGGCGAATTAGAATCGGGAAAGTAGAATTTTTGTGGGATTTTTAATGCACGCGTTTAATTGTGTATTTTAATTGAAATATTTTATAGCACCGGAGTTACGGGATAACGGAATTACCGCACTCGACGTGTGGTTTATAACGCGCGCGCGCGAACAGGAAGTCTAGTGGCCGGGAGCATAACTGTCGTTGAGTTTTTAATTTATTTTAATTTTCATTAATTAAACGATCCTCCGGAATCTGTTGGTTTAATTTAATTGCCGATACTCGACGCGTTTTCCCTGCTGGCATTTGCGCGATTGGATTTTTTTTTAGTTAATGCAACGTGACGACGATGATTTCGACGCTGCACGCCAATCGAGTTGACTACGAGTGGAATCGAGAGCCTATTTTTTATTTAAATCAAAAATACATTTGAATTAATCGATTGTATGAATTTGATGATTTTAATGGTTTGTCAATTTAACGGTGATTTAGTTATAACGATAAAGCGATAAATAAAATATTACAGGTGTAATATTTTACGGAGAGAACATTTTACAGCACTCGATTGAATCATCGGCAGTCCCAGCGTCAAGAGTCAACCGCTGATCGCCGCTCCACGCGACAATTTTTACAGCCACGTCGATTGTCCCATTGTCACTCGAAGCTGACTTCAATTAGTCCGCCACTGTCGATTCAAGTACAAAAATAATCGCGTCCCGTGTCCATTAGCGTTTGTCACCCAAAATAGCTGTCAGCGAGCAACCCTCGATTTCCCCGCACTTTACACACGACAAATCGTCGCGTTTGCCCACGAAAAAAGGTCCTAATTGACCGAGACATTAAGAAGTCAATTTGCCAGGGTCAAATCTCGCGCGGCGAGTCCGTCGAAACCGACGATAACCATCGGGTAATTTGGGTCATTAGCGAGCGTTTGTCGTGAAATTATGTGCCTAAAATGCTACGTAAAATTTTCTCCATATCGGAAATTATAAGAAAAATTCTATTTTATTACTTAAGTTTCGAGTGGTGAGTAAAAAAATAAAAATAAATAAAAATTGTAGAATGAGGTAGAATCGAGGGATAAAAAATGTGGGATTGAAAAGTATAATCGCGAAATCGAGGTGGGACGTCGAGTGCGAAGGGCGGAATTCACAGCGCAAAACGGACGTGGATACGTGGGGCTCGCGGTGAGTTACGACTCGTCCGAGCATACGCACCTGTCTCTCGCACGTTAAATATTCAATGCGCGCGCGCTCGTCGTGTATGCTCGCTCTTTCGCTACCCCCGGGCCGCGCGCCGCTCACCCCTTGGCGGGCCGGGGCGAACCCGGGATCAACCCATTGCTTTGCCGCCGCTGTCTTCGCGTTGAATAACGACTCTACCGCAACTTCATAGCCGCGCACGTTTTTTCCTCCTTCTGTTTCTCCTCGTCCACGAATTATGCCTCTATTTTTATTTCTATTACGCTTCCGCGAAATGTAATGACATTAAGACCAAAACTACGTAAGTGTAAAATACGTGAAAGTTATTTGTACGAAATAATAAAATAACCTCGTCAATTCAGCTGCAACGACGAACTGAATTTTTTTCGCCAGCAATCGCTAATTATGATTTAATAATTAGCGATTGAAGCTGTAAATCAGCTTCAATTAATTTTCCCTCTCTGCTCCAACTTAAACACATTTTTTTTGTGCAATGCTATCTCGAGTGGAATTGTTGAAAAAAAAGTGTTTTGACTAGCCGAAGATGTCACGTTTATCTCCGGCTTTGTCATCGTCTTATCTTGTAAACAACGAGCCACTCGAGGAGTTTGGGTCGACCGTCGACGCCCGAGAAAACAAAAGATCGCAGTCACCGGAGTCGCAAAAAAGTCGAACGTAAAAACAAGGTAAAAAAAATCACTCCTCGTAGCCGTCGAGCCGGCTCGTCGTGTGTCACGCGTCGTACGTGTGTCGGGCCTGGCATAGGACACATTGAGAATAGGCGACGAACGAGAGCCACCGTCACCGTCGTCGTCGCCTCTCGGTATATTCGGTAAGTTTCCCCGGCGGCATTGTCGACGCGCGAATAATTCTCCCTCCCGTCTCGCGCCGGCTCAGTCACGTATGAGCCACGCCGCAGAGTTTCGCGGAAATTATACAGAAGGAGCGCGCGCACTCGTTCGTTTCCCCCGGTGTCTATAGTCGCGGAAGGAGCGTTAATAATAAAGAAAAGAGAAGAAGCGAGACAGAGAGCGAGAATTGAGAGAGGGAGAAGAAGAAAAAAAAAGGGAAAAAATTGAAATTCTAAAGCGCAAGCACCGGTGCTCGCTTTGCACGGGGAATCGAGGCTTCGATCGCGGCGAACCGAAGCAAAAGCGCCAGCAGCAGCAGCACCCGCGCCAAGCAGCGACAGAAGCGGCAGAAGCGGTGGCGTGGCGGCTGTCGCCGAATGAATTATAGAACGAAGCGAAGACCTCGAAACGAGTCCGTGCGCGCGGGACTCGAGCGCCACTAAACCATCTGACAATTCGCGATACGAGAGTGGAACGAGAGCGCCGAGAGAGAGTGAGAGTGAGAGAGAGCGAGAGGGAATGCATAACGAGGCCTCGAGTAGCACGCGTTCGCGCGCGAGGGCGACACGCGAAATTGGCTGCCAAATGTGTTTGATTAAATGCACCGCTGCGCGACACGACAAATCCACGTGTGTTCGGCTCTCCTCACACAGACGCGGAACCGAAGTGCGATACACACGGAGCTGCTGGGGTCGCACGACTCCGTCGAATTTTGCGAATGCTCGGAAGACTGTTTTTCACACGTGCGCCGAGAGCCCCGAGTTCTCCCGGGCCGGTGGGATGCACTGAGAAAAATTCGTGGGATAACAATGCCGAATATAGTATATTTTATAAATTGTCACAGGTACCACAATTTAGTGCCGATCACATTAAATGTGGCCGGTGGAAGCCATGAAAGCATTGCTGTCCTCTCAGGCAACTATGTAGCATAGTCGACCATCAAGAGCGACGGTGGCGTTTCGACGCAAATTATAAAAAAAAATGAATACGCCGGGCGAGACGAGGCGCTGCTGCTACTCTTATTGGCCTCTAAGTCCGGTCGTTCTCGGTAAACATTTTTTTCTGAGTGTGTGCGATGAAACCATTCCTAGACGAGAAACATCCTATCGCTAACATTACTATTAAATATTAAATTAAATATTTGTATTGGGTTAACTAAAAAAAAAAATGAGATATATTAATCTTTTGAATAATTGAAAATAGGAGTAAATAAAGTGGAAAATCTTACCGGCCGCTCTTCGTGATGACCATCTCGGTGCCGAGTTTGTGAAATTTTTCCCAAAGCTCCTTGCCCTCGAGGGTGACCTTGGGATCGTCGACGACGCCGTCCTCCTCGGGGTGATGAGGGGGGACCAGGTGATGCGACGCCGCGAGGGGATGATGCGGCGCCATCGGCAGCGGCGACGAGTGCATCATCCCCGGCGGCAGGGGAAGCCTGAGCGGTCGCATCGTCGGTCCGCCGGGTCCGCCCTGGTGATGGTGGTGAAGAGCCGCCGCTGCGGCCGCCAGGACGGCCGCGTTCGCCTCCTCCGGGGTGTGTGGACCGAGCCCGAGGCCTTGAAAACAAACAGGAAACGAGGAATATCCTCCGGTCAGATATATCGGTACGTAATTAAATTTTATCGGAGAAAAGGAAAGAGGAAAAAAAGAGAGAGAAAGAGGCTACGGATATTTTCATCGGTTTTTCCAATGGAAGAGGAAACGCAGCTTTTTTGGCTAGGCAACTTCGCAGCCGGTCTAGTCGGCCCCGAAGCAACAAGTAAATGGAAAATTTTGATGGATTAAAAATAGGAAATAAAAGATTTGAAAAAATCTAATGCAAAAGCGATAGCCGGATTTTTTATTTATTTTTTAATAAAAAGGAAGCAACAAATATTTCTGTCGATTTTCGATGGAAGAGAAAATGCGCGGCCCTTGAGACTGGAATTTCCGGGCCGGACTCGCCGGGACCCGAAGCAACAAGTAATCGGAAAATTGTTATAAATACAAAATACGATATGAAAGATTTTTTTTAATCTAGTGTAAAAGCGGCAACTACAAAATAGACGTAAAAAAAATGTCGACCGCAGCCTGCATTTTGCATCGTAAATGCACCGCGCGATCGGTATCCTCGCTGCCGATTCGCCGAGCGAGTTCGAGCGGATATCAATTTGGTCGAATAACGTACGCGCAGCTTCTTTCGTTGACGTAAAACACCGACTCTACTCGAGGCGTATTTCTCCTTATGTATTTTTGTTTTTCTATCCCTTTTCTCTTTTTCTATTTTTTCTCTCCTTTTCCTTCGTTCGCCTCTCAGCCGCACAACGAGGAAATCATATTTCACCGCGGTCGCCGGGTACGTAGAGCCGGCCGCGACCGTACTTACACGGTAAAAGGGGGGCGCAATCATGGTGCATCGGTACGAAACCACCGCGCGGAAAACCCGATGTCGAGAAATATATCCCGTATCGTTTGCGCTCGCGCACGAGTCTCGACTCTACCGTCGCGGCTACCACACATTTATACCACCGCGCATCGCCCCGCGTATTTGCATTCTTCTGTGCATGATTCGTTTGAACGATGAACCATTGTCGTGCATCGGGTATCGATTGAAGACGCGGGGGGAAAAAACAACGATATAAATATCGATATAATCGCGAGAAATTAATTATTCGTGCCCAGGCGTGCGAGGTTTGAAGGTTTTTTTTTGAGGTGTTATTTCAAGAAGGATGTTCGGGCTGGAGAATATTATATATTTGCAGAGAAAAAAAAATCATTTTTCGCGTTTTGCTCCTCGAATTTTCAATTTTTTCGGCTAAAACGGTGCTTTCCGAATCGGCGGGAAATTTTTCGTCGGATCGGGTTTTTAAACTCAACGAAATCGAAAAAAAAAAAAAAAAAAAAAAAACGCAGAAATCGCAAGGGAAAATTAACTTTCGCGTTTTTCTCGTCGAATTTTCTATTTTTTTTATTGATAAGTATCTAATGATAAGAAAAGCCGGTATGAATGAATCGACAAGAATTATTTGTGCGTCACGATAAAATTGTACAACAAGTTATTCACGCATCGAACTTAAACGTCACTTCCACCGCTGCAGGCCACCAATATTCATTATAAAAAAAAAACCCATAAAATCAGAATTGAATTTTATTTCGTGTTCCCCGCCGATCGGGCGTTTATCATTCGCTTGTCGCCTCGCCGCAACGTCGATATCTCGTCTCGCGGGTGAGTCGTCATTATATCGCGATCCGTAGACCGAAAGCTCGGGCGATAAACGATGCGCTTTCGCGGTAATTAACTAGCTGGTCGCGTTCGAATTGATTGGACACACAGCGCGGCGGCGTATAAATATAATAAATCATCGGGACCGACGCGCATCCGAGTTTTTCACCGTTAATAAACGCAAAGTATAATCAACGGTCGGACACGACCGGAGAGTGGCGCACGCTCAATCGAATATGTTATTCGTTTGTATATTGGTGCAAAATAATATTTAATCAATTCGCCAGCTGCGCGGGACACTCGCGCCATGCCGTTTGTATATTTTATATTCGCTGTTGCGGGCGAAATTTCCATCGCGTCGCGATGACGTTTGACAAACGAAATCGATCGTTCGGTGTCATTGCAGATTTTCCTCGTGCGACGATTCGTCGAATCTTATGCGAATCGTCGTCGCGTTGCGCAACGCCGAGAATTTGCACGCGCCGATTTACTCGCGATATGTCGCGCGTGCGATCTCCGATGCCGATAGATCGGCGAATTAAGGGTAAACGAGAAGTCGCAACGAGCTGCGCGCGAGGTCAACCCGACACGAGATACGGAGAGCGACGCTGCGCGCGCGACCAGACGAGACGCGCGCTGCTCGTCGTCGTCTCTTCCTCGTTATACCGTTCCACGACGTTTCGCGTCGTACACACAGTCGTCTATACGGCCTGTATATCGTGATCCACCGAATTATCTCCGTCGAGTCCGCGGAGCGGATTTCGCGAAGAAAAAAATCCAAACGACTGCCGCTGGTGTAACTAATCGCCCCGTGGCTTCTGTCACGAATCCTTCACTCGCGCGAGGCAAAATGGCCGCCGACGTTGAGGTCCTTCGGCGGTGGAAAAAATTCGCGCGATGGCGAAGAAAAATATCGAACGAGCGGTACACATAAAAATATAAATGCAAAAATTATGGTTTCTAATTTCATTTTGTTGAGATAACGAACATTTTTGTGTTGGACGAAAAAAAAAGTGTGATCTCGAATAAACTTTTTAATTAAAATTGTAAAAGATTTTTTCGCGAAGTGTTCGTCCCTTTTTGTATTCCGAAATCATGTACTGACTAATAATTCACAATATTTCCACATTAATCGTTGTTAATTATCCACTGAGAATGAACAGTTAAAACATTAAATTTTGCACAAATTTTACCGCACAGTGAAAACAGTGAGATTAATTACGCTTTTATCTCCCGTTATGATGTCAATTACCGTGGTTTATCGTTGTTCCTGAAGTCGCAGAGTGACAGTTTTATAGTATGCAACCATTGCGAACGCATAAGAAATTTTCATTACAGCAAACTAAAAAGAAAGTTTGAATTGACATTAACTCCCCATTAATCCTCGTTAATTGTCCAGCAAGAAATACCTTGAAAAAGAAAAAAATCAATTTCGCCTGCGCAGTGAAAAGCGATTATTTTCGTGAACATCTGACTCCACGTTCCCAGCTGTGACGGCGATTGCTTTGTTTTAACGCAGCCTTCGCGGGCTAACACACAACGCACATCCCTACTTCCGAAGTCGCGAAGTCTCTCGCGGTCCGGCAACGATTACGAGCCGCACGAATTTCGAATGCAAGCGGCGTGATGCCGAGTGCCCTTGGCAAAGATTAATCACCGACAGCGAGGCAGCCGGGACGTCGACGAGGCGCATATGACGCGCGACAGCAGCGACGAAGGAAGAGGCGACGACTTTGGCCCGCGATTCTCGTCTCTCGGAGGCGCGTTACGCGTCGCTCGACGAAATTAATATCCCCGAGATCCTGGACAGCGAAGATTGTATTCTCTTTTTCACTTGTAAGTTTTTTTTCTCTTTCGCTCCGTGTTTGAAGACGCTCGCGGTGACAGCTCGATAAAAGAGACGCTAATAGAGAATTAAGAAAGCGACGATGACAGCGACAACCGTTGCGACACACGAATCTTACAAGAGCGCGAAATGTTCCGGCCCGCGAACTTCTGAACCATCGTCCCGCGTCGTGATTTCCGGCACGAGCGCGCCAATTGGAATGCTCGCGTTTCGCGGACTCGAGGCGCCCGTGGCCCGGGGGATGTTCGCGGGTTCGCGTGCAAATTCCCCGTCGCCGACACCGTCCGGACGTTGCACAACGCTCTGTCCGTCCGCGTGTCACCGCCGCTAAGACAACCGATCTCCATCCTAAATTGCGTGGCATCCTGCCGAAAAAATCTTGCGAACTTCTCCTCCTATCCTACAATTACCCTAAATAAATCTAGCACCTTAACTTAAAATACAAAACTAGCATAACCGAATTAACGTTCTTGAATTTCCCAACGCGATCAAACTTATTAAAACACCCAGCGGGCAACCGATTTCCATCACAAATTTCTAAGACTTGCTGAAAATTCTAGCATCGCGAAAATCAGTCTCGGACGACTTCATCGTCGCGAGCCCAAAATACAGAACCCGGCAATCAGCGAATTAACGTCGCGAGAGGCCCGAGATTCCCCGGCGATTAATAACTCGCCGAGAGAGAACTGTCGGCGGCGTCGGCGGCCCAGACACGCCGTCAGTTCTCCTCGCACTCGTCATATCGCGCGCGCGCGCGCGCGCTGGGCACGATATTCCAGCGCGATATGCCCGTTGCAGGGGCGTCGAGGTCGTAAAGAACGTCTAGACTGGTCTAGACACACCACGAAGCCTCAGCAGCACCTCTCGTACGCCCGAGCGCGGTGGTTATTCTCTCTCGCGCGCCGCTCGCGTTGTGCTTCTTCACGACACACGTAATACCCTTGTCTGTATTAACGTTTTACATTCGTGCGGCCGCCGCTGCGCCCGACACGTAATACACGTAGAGCGCGGCGAGAGAGACGGAGACGCGTTTACACACCTCGAGAGAGCGAGAAAGAGAAAAACAGCGCGAGCCCACGGGGCAGCAGGGAGTGCAAAAACTTTTCTCCGAGCTTAGAGAGCCGCGCCGGCTATAACAGCGCGGGTTCTCGTGTCGAACGACGAGCGGCCGGGCCCGAGTCACGAAGGTGTTTTGCGTTAACCCCAGACGGATCCTTCGCGGCAACACCCTTAGCGGTAGCTACTGGCTCCCTGGCATTCTGGCTCCTTCCCCGGCGAGTGCTCGAGATGTCCAACCAGAGCGCGGGGAATTCGCGACACGAGTGACAGAGAGTTGGGCCCAGTAGCCACGGGTTCAGCGATACATTGAAATCGCTGTGTACCTGTGATTCGATCTTCGAAGACACTGTTGGGGTCTTCGAAAATCGCGCTCAGGTCTAGTCACGCCTTCCACGAGCGAGGAATTCGCGACGATAATGACACAGAGTTAGGTGAGGTACAAGTTGGGTGATGTTAACATTCCTCTTTAGATGTCTGGGCACGAACGCTCGATGTTCCGATTTATGGGACACTATCGACCACGAAAACTCTGGCACTAAAAACTAGATCCTACGACTAAACTAAAGTATAATCCAAGCGTCGCCGCGAGTCCTATCCATCGAACGTCGCCTCGTCGTGGAAATCCTCTCACCTTGTGGCGTGAGGCCGTGAAGATTGAACTGCGGATGATGATGGGGACTGCTGAGTATGCTCTTTCCTGGCAGATGATGAGCGTTCGGCGAGCTGTTGGGCGGCAGATGACCTCCGGGGTTGCAGAAACCCGCGGCAGCGAGCGCGTTGAAGTAATTCGCCGCTGCGGCCTCGGCGGACGAGGGATGCGACAATTCTCGCTGATTGTTGTTGTGGGGCGGTGGGGTTTCCGGCGCCGCGGCTGGACTTCCCGGGCCACCGGGCGGCGGCGAGGCGCTTCCTTGGGACGAGGAGCCGCCGAGGAGCGGCGGATGAGTGTTTGCCGCGGTCAGCAGGGAGGATACGCTGAAGTCGGTTGGTCGCGGTGCCGCCGGTGCGGGCAAGTGGCTCGCGGCCAGGTGGTTGTTGCCGTTGCCGGGACTGGCCGCGGAATTGCTGCCGCTTATCGTCGAGAATGGCGAGTGCTGATTGAGAGCGGCTGCTGGAGCGGGGTACGCCATCCCAGGCCCCCCCGCCACCCCTCTCAGCCCCGTCTTGGCACCCTCGATAGCGTTTATCTCCAATTCACGGGCTGCCGGATTAGTGTAATTTATGCCGTGATGACGGTAATTGTTGTAGTGGTCGAATATGTCGTAGCGCCTCGACGTAGCGGCCGTCGGGGCGAGCGTGTCCCCTGCGATGTTGGTGCTGTTGTCGCCGCTTGTGGTAGTTGTGTTGCCGCTGTTGTTGTTGTTGCCGCTTGCAACGTTGCTGCTGCTGATGCTGTTGGCCGCGACCGAGCTACCGTCCGCCTCGACCTCCTCCTCCGGATCTTCCTCCTGCCTCGTCGGCCTCGTACGCTGCTGCTGCTGCGCTACTGTTGCTGCTGCTGGAGCCGGTAACGGAGTGCTGGCGCAGTGGGTACCCCTGCACGACGTGTCTTGTTCGAATCTCATCGAGATGTGGCGATTTTACCGAGTCGCGCGAGATTACTCTTCGAGTGACTCAATAGCCGCCTTGTAGTACGGTTCCTCTCGCCCACTCGCTCTCCTAGTTTCACTGTTTTGTCCTCTGTGGACTCTCCGCTTCGTCTGTTACACACGATCGGCAACCAGTGCAAACGATCGGGTACGTTTACGCGTGGAAGCTGCGCAATTTTGTCTCGGGATTCGTGTATCACATTATCGGCGCGCCGATGGCTCAGGACTCGTGACACCTTCTTTTGGTGCGCTGACGCGATTTTCCGCGCAGCTGTATCTCGGCCTCTATCCCGCAGCAAATCGTCCACGATCTCGTACGCAACAGCGTCGACATCTTCATCCGTGGGAACCCAGTGAGACGAGAGGAGCGATCGGCGGGCTTGCGAGCTCGCGGATTACCCGGCTCGCGACGATCGACCTTTTTTTATTTCGCCTTCTTTCCTTTCTCGTTTGTTTTCTTGCCTCACGATAAACTCAGTACACTTCCACAGCTTACGCTAGAAAATTAGTCACCCGGCACGTTGTGATTGTGCCCACGACGCACAGCAACGTAGCACACGTAAACTCTTATGGGTTCAACTGTCGTAGGTTTTCCGCGAACCTCTCGTCACTCGCGTAGCACGTGGAACAACAATATCCGATTTCATTTCTTCCTCAAGTCAGAGTCACTTTCGCGAAAAAAAAAATAGAGATTTCACCGATCACTTTCGCACTTCCTATTAAATTTTCGCGCACTATAATTTTTGTTTTCCTTCTCTCAGGCTACAAGTCAACGCAGGTCCAACCCGGCCCTGCTGTACGAATCACTGGCTCGGCGAGCTCGTTTCTCGTAGAGCCTCCGGCCGACTATCTCGACGATTCCCGAGAACCTGTCGAAGCCAGACTCGAGAAGGGACTAACGAGCCGAGTGCCCGTGGAGTCCGGCGGTGTCGAGAGCGGCACAGGTCACACCGTCAAGGGTCGAGAACGGCAGAGAGAGCAAGCGAGACAGCAGAAGAGAGCAGCACAGAAAGAGAGGCGCCTCGCGCCTTCCCAACGAGCGAGAGCCGGCTCGGCGCAGTTGCCGACGGCCGGCAGACCTCGTCGTTGACTCTCGCTTCCCGGCGTTTCACACACGCGTTCGTGCTGCGTACTCTTGTTCACGTTCACGTATATCACCGGCGATTCCCGCCACTATTTTCAACACACTCTTTAGTCAACGCCACAACAATTTTTCCTCTCTCTCCTCTCCAAAAACACCCGCGAACGAAACAAAAAAATAAAACAATCTCCCGGCACTCGACACGTCGACTCCTCGGTTGAGCGTAGATTCGCGCGGGCTCCGTCGCGAAAACTGCAGGTCGCGGGAACGCGGCACGGCACGTTTAACGGGGCGAATTACAGACGGGCCACAAACGGGGAAAAAGATATACACACGATGTAAAAGCGCGGCGGTGAGAGCGGACGGGAGCGAGCGCGCGGGCGCGCGCGGGGCCGGTTATCGCGCTCGTCGTATATAACGCGTCGCCTTGCCACGAGCTCGTCGTCGTCGTCGTCGTCGTCCGCAAACCGGGGGCTTTTTCTCTCTCGCGGAGCAGCGGCGGCAGCGCGCGTACCGTGTGTGCGCCCGTGAGTAGAGAGCAAGGTGTTACTTGGGTGGCGCCGCGATGGTCACTGAGCAGCGCTAGGATTGACACCTCCTCCGGGGCTCACCCCCACACCTCCCGCGCGCTCTCGCACGGCCCGAGGTGTTGGTGTGCTAAAGTCCCCGCCGTGGCACGGCTACGGCGGTGCCGGGTTATGCCGCGTGGAAGCGAGAGGGAGAAAATCCGTGACGCCCCAGTGGGGAGGCGGAGGGGAGGGGGGCACGACGGTCGGACGGACGCGGGAGCGAGGGAGAGGGAGAGCGAGTGCGCGAGGGGGTGCGAGAGAGAGGAAGAGCGCGCGAGAAGCGCGCGCGCGGGAGACCCGGGCCACGAACGCGGTAGGCGTGAATGCTGGAGGGCAGCGACGCGAAGACTGAGAGAATCGCACGGGGCTCCTCCTCTCCCTTCCCCTGTTGCCAGATCGCGAGAGAGCGCGACCGGTTCACTGCTGCCGTCGCTGCTGCTGCTGCTACTACTACCACTACGCACTCGGGTAGCAGCCTCGCAGTCGTCTGCTAGGTGGCGGGAGAGACGCGCGAGCGGCGCCGGCGGTGGCGGCGGTGGCGGTGGTGGTGGGGGATGGATGTGTATCGCGCGCCGCTCGTCGCCCCAAAAGGGGCGCTCGCGGGCGGCCGGCGCGTGGTGGGGGTAGACGACGGCCGCGCGGTGGGGGGCTCCGTCGGTGCCTACCACGTGAAAGGCTCTCGCGCGCGCACCGCGGCGCGGGCTGCTCTCGCTGCGCTCTCCTCGCATCTCTCCTACCGTCCCGCCGTTGGGCGATAATGAGAGCTCGCCGCCCGGATTGGCGCCGGAACGCCAATCCGGGTGGCGTTGGACGCGACGCCTTTTACGACGCTACGACGCAGCTCGCGCGGGCCCCCCCTCGACTCCCCCCTCCGCGGACCTCTACGCCGCCGCGCGCGCGAGACGCCTCGACTATCTTGCCCCGAGAGCACGGCTCCCCCTTCTCCTCCCCCCCCCCCCCGGCTCCCCACTACCGCCGACGCCGCCGACGCCGTACTCGCCGCTCTAAGGGTGTTAACCGCGAGTACGCCCATTAACACCAGCCACCCACCCGATCCCCCCCCACCAACCCCCGTCGCTGTCCTTCTCGCTCTCACTCGCTCGTGCGCTCGCGGTGGGCTGCAGCGTGTTACGACGAGGAGCGAACCCGGTGACTACGTTGACAAGCTGATAATCATACCACTTTCTCAAAATTCGACGAGATGAAACTTTTTTTATTCCACGCCCGGAACTATTTTTTTTTGGAAATAAAGTTTTGGAAAATAGGTAAAGTTATTTCAGGACCTCGTGCGAAAGGTTTTTCCCTCCGGAGGCTGACAATGCGCGTGACGGACGGTCCTGTCAGCCGGGTCAAAGGTTTTTTTTATTTTTATTCTCTGTTTACCGAGAGGACACACGCCGTGACAGCTGAAATTCCGGTCCGCGGTCCTCGCGCTCGTCGAATGACCGGTTCGACGGATCCGAAATTGCCGGCTCTCTCACTCGCGCGTGTGGCAGAGGCTAAATTCTCGCTCGCTGTACGCGCCACGCGGTACACACGGCGCGGGGCTCTCGAGTTTGGCGATGGGGAGGGGGGAGGCGGGCGGGGGGGAGGACGGTTGGTGGTTGTGGAGAGCAAAAGTAGACGGTAAACTTTCGGGGTATTCGTGGCGAAATTCGCGCTTCGAGGCGACAGGGGCTCTCCCTCTCGCGCTTTGACGCGCCGCGTTTGCTCTCCTCGCGGGAATAGCGTCGAAGGGGAAGCGGCAGCGTCGCGCGATCCGTGAGCGTCAATTGGCCACGCCCACGCGGTGCCCCCACTCCTCGGCCGCGAGTTCCCCCACCACTGCGGCGCGCGGCGACCTCTCCCAGCCCAATGCCCCCACCACGCGGCCTGAACCGAGAGCGGCGCGATATGCTCGCTCGGGACTCTCGCGCGCGCACACACGACCCAACACACATCGCGTGTCCCGTGTGTGCACACGCACAAACCTCTTTCACGTCGTCGTCCTTCGCGCGCAGAGTGTCACAACGACGCCCAGAGCGTCCGTGCGAGCTGAGAGTGAGGCACGCGCGCCTGTCTCTGTGCCGACCATAAGTGTATCTATATATGTACCAGCCGGACGACGGTTGCGTCGATGTGTGTCGTGTGTGTGTCTGTGTCACACTCACCTCTCACTCCCTCTCACTCTGCGGCACATCCCGGCGCACCCTGCCTCGACGCCCGTTCTTTGCGTGGATTTACTGGTTTTGCTTAACAATAATTACACACCAAATGGCGCAGTCGGGGTGTCGCTTTAAAGCCTTCGTGAAGAGTACATTCGGCTTGCGAAATTCTTATCGTCCGCTCGGACTCTACTTGCCCTCCGTGCACTTCTCGCGCGGCTTTATTAACGCCATGGGTTGAAGGAGGGGAGTGGAAACGAAGATTAGCGATGGAATTGCTGCAGCGATTTTTTTGTTTTATTTTTTTTTTAACGTGGTATCAGCCGGGAGCTGTTCGACTGATTGATTTAATGCTTTGTTTATCATTTAATGTCGCGCATCTCTGCGGCGTAATAAATAAAACAAATCTCGGCGCGATAGACGACGTTTCATCGAAAATTCGGCTTATCGAGGATTTGACATTGGTCAAAGTTGCGGTGATCCGAGTCAACACTCGGTTCAGCTTCGAACAAATCGTTTGTCGATTAAGAAAAATCTTTCTTTTATTGCCGCGATTGACAAATGTAATTACTGATCCCGTCCCATGCTCGTAAAATGATACTGTTTTTTTTTTAATCCACTGTGCAAGCGACTGATCGATTAAAAAAAAACGTAGTGCCGACTGCTTGGACGTAAATAAATATTTGTCTCCGACCGAACACAAGTGCAACACAACAGCAGTTCAACTGTCGTCTTCGCGGAACTTTTATTTATCCGATATATTCCAGTACTCGACATGTTTACAAACTTGGATTCCGCGAAAGGTAAATAAACCGTGAACGCCGCGGTGGAGACACGCTCGAGCCGCGCGCATTGTACACGAGCAGGAAAGAAAAAACATGTCAGTAGGCTCGAGAGTTAAATCATGCGATCATAATGCAGCGTCGTCCCTCCGCCCGTTGCTCGCGGTATGGAAGCACCGACTGATTCGAGACGACAGCGCGAGCGAGAAGCAATAACGTTACAGGATCTGCGCTGTAGTACGCGCTGCACTGTCGTCGTCGTATAGAGCAGCAGCCACACGGGAGACGCGCGACGATCGATGGACGAGACATCGACGGCGAGCGTGGAAAACCCGGTGATATATCTGGGCTACACTGGATACGCAGCGCAGCCGAAGGGAATGAAAGGAAGAAAAACGTAGAAGAGGAAGAATAAGAATAAGTAAAAAAATAAAAAAGAGGCTCACCTACGAACCTACTCCAGACGTCAGAGCCAGCCAGCCAGCCAGCAGCCTGAGCGACGGGATAAAGCAAAAGCAAACGGAACGAAGAAAAGGAGGAGTAGGCGAAGGCGGAGAAGCGTAGAAAGAGAGCGCAGCAAGAGAGAGACAGAGAGTAGGGCGTAGGTAATGAGAAGAAGAAGCAGCGAAAGAACCGAAGAAAAAACAAAACCCGCGAGAACGACGACGGGCAAAGCGAGAGAAATGCCCGCGCGGAGGTAAAGGAGGAGAAAGGAGCGAAAGGAATAAAAATAGAGCAACCGAGGATAAAAAGTCTATATACTATAAATACATACATAGAGTTAAGTACATACATCCCGCGGAGCCCCGGTGGCTCTGCACGGCGAACGGGGGAAAGAGAGACGGATATATAGAACATAGAGACAGAGAGGAGGGAGCGAGAAGGAAAGAGACGGAGAGCCACTGCTAGCGGTGGTCATAATCGCGCAGTCCGCGTCATAATCCGCGACGAAAAACATTTGATGAGCCACGACGACTACGACGACGACGACGACGGTGAATTCGAGCTGGGAAAAAGGCAACGCGGCGGCGGCGGCGGCAGCACCGACGAACGACGTTGAACGTCGAGGGAATCGTGGAGGCGCTGGGGTTGCGGTGGGCGTGGCCCCGGGGCCAACACTGGCCCCGCCCGAGAAACCTGCCTTTTACCCCCACTCCTCCACGGCTCTCCTCGCGTCCTCTGTACGTGCGGCGAGACGCCGGCTCGTAGAGCAGCGTGCGAGCTGATACAGCACGAACGAGGCGAGAGCCGCGGCGAGATAGAGCGAGAGTGATAGCGAATTTCTCGGTCGGTGCTGGAGGGGAAGGCCAAAGCCGTAGCTGCTTGCCGCTGCTTCTGCTGCTGCTGCTGCACACCACACGCTCTCGCCCGTTTCTACTTGATCTCCCTCGGGACACCGAGGAGTCACGGGAGCGCGAGCGAGAAGGTGAAAGTTGAGATAGCAGCGAAACCGAGCGAGAGAATTTTCGTCCACTCTCTTTGTCTCGCTCTATTTCGTCTCTCTGTCTCCGTCTATCTCTTCTCTGCTCGTGCTCGGCGAGAGGATATCCAGTGCGGCAGTGGCGAGAAGCTATTGGAAATGCGGAGGAGCGTCGAAGGAAACCGAGGAAATAGCTCGAGCAGCTTCGCGCCGTGGGGAAAAAGTCAAAACTTGGGCTGCGACGCTGCGACGTGTACACCTTCGGTGAATTGTTTTTTTTTTTGCATCGCTTGGAGGAACATTTTTGTGAGACTGAGAGTCGTGACGGAGGCGAGGGACGTGGTCACAGGTCACGCGCATCGCGACACAACGCGTACGTCGTGACGTTTGATTCCGACTTCTTCGAGCTGCACACGTAACGCGCCTGAACCGACACCGGTGATATCCACTTGACCGCTGCGTCCTCAACTGTTTACCTCGCTGAGTTGCGAGGAAGCACTGTTGACTCTCCGGTGACGCATACTCTTCGTTGATCTTCCTTCGAGTGGCGGCTGCGACCTTCTTGACCTCGGATGTTGTTGCTATTGTTGCTGTTGTTATTGTTGGTGTTTCATATGATCGCAATCCAGTTCTGGGAATCTTGCAGTGGAGAATCAAATACATTTTTTGGATAGAAAAACACATCATATATTTCGGCGTAACATTTTTTTGTTCCACAAAAAATCACACAAGATTACAATTTCACAAGAAATTTTCCACCAAACAATCAAACTTATCACCATAAATCAGCAAACAGGAAACTCAATCAGCTGTAACCCTCCAACGAAAAAAAAAAAACGAACAAAAACCTGCTCGCCCACCGCGGCACAATACGGGCAAAACACAATCGCTGGCGATGGCGCCAGGGCTTCATGATAAAGTCACGGATAGAGAGCGTGAGAGGTACGGAGAAACGTACGATCGTAATTCACCGAGGCGCGCTTCGAAAAATTAATTTTCTTCGGCGTTCGCCTCTCCCTCCTCGGTGTCTATATATCCTTCTCTCGCTCCCACCCGCTGTCCCGATCGTCAGATCTCGTGGCAGACCGCGGATAAAGTACTCCCGGAGTCGAGGAGAGCCCGGGCCTCGAGTTCTCTGTCTGGCCTGACTATAAATCTCCTCGGCTCATAAACAAAGCTTTTGATGCAAAAGGTCGTGCGGCATACGTGAAGTAACGTTGGAGCATGTGCGTGACGCCGACGGATATGTGCGCGATACGATGCGCCAACGGCAGCAGCGGCGGCGGCGGCAGCAGCAACAGCAGCGGCACCAACGGGCGTAGGTGGAAGATAGTAGCCACTTGGGCTGCCGCAAGAAACGCCAAATGTCTCGCCGGCACGATCGGCAAACATTTCGAGACGATGAACGAGAATGACTATACGATTTGTGTGTGTATATATACATACATGTATATACACAGTCATTCTCGTCCATGCGCGAAACTCGCGTCTCTCCTCGCGAGTGACATTTTCAATGCACTCGCGAATAAATCACGAATGACTCTATCACAACGCTGTCGAGTCAATTAACGACGGGCTTCGAATCGCGAGATATATATTTCTCAATGATACGGATATGAGGGGGTGGAGGAGGAGGAGTGGAAGGAGGCAGCGCTCTCAGCCTTCGTCTATTGTCACAGTGGGAAAACACGCGCGTTGCAACGACTGCAAATAGGTTTAATGATTTCGACATTGGACCGAATGTGCGGAATGCAAATCGTTGCTGGAAGTGGAAGCGGATTGTTTGGATTTTTTATGAGAAATATATTTTTTGGTAATTGGCGTCTCATGGTCCGATTGGACGATTTTACAACAAAAAAATAAGTTTGAATTACGAAATAATAATTGATGTCTAAATCATTGTTTTGGAATTTTCGTAATTTTTTTTCGGCACGTGTTTCTCTGCTGTTACAACGAAACCGAGATAATTCATTATTCATCGTGTCATCTTATTCCGCAGTCCGCTTCGAAATTCAATGCCCGAAATAACGCGAGCGGCCATTACAAGGACGTAATTGCGGAATTTGTTTGCCGACCCCGGTCGCCAACAACGACGATTACCCATTAAACTCGCGGCAAATTATCGACAAACATACGAGTTATTTAATAAACGCGTAGATCGCTCGACCGAACGGGCACACGGAAAATTTATCCTCTTCGATACGACCGAACGAGTCGAGCCGGCTCGCGCGGGGCAGTTGCACGCTCGAACGCGTCGCGCGCGTCCGCGGGCCGAAGTTTCCACTCTCGGATCTGTTATTTTCGCAGAGAATCACGTCGCGCGCCACCTGCGTAACGTTCACTCGCACTTACCGCGTTTTATTCCCCGCGACGTCGAACGTCATGCCATAACTGCCAACCCGAGAATCCTCTCTTAAAAAGTACATGACACATCGAAAGTCGAATATCGAAATCTGAAGCCGCTATAAAGGCCAATCATGAGCGCTCCTGCGCCAACCAAGCGTTTTGGTTGGTCGGCAGTGGCTTCGATGTATAAAATCGATTTCGGAATGTCATGGTCGCTGAAGCGTCACGCATCGCGCGCATTTTGAGTGGAAGCAAGGAGCAAAGAGCAAGGAGTGCGAGCGAAGCGATCACGTTGTTGCTAGATGCTAGTCACTGAAAATTTCACAATATCGCAAGAGCCAAGAATCGCACGTGCAACTTCCGACCCTCGACGTCTCGCGTAACTGCCAATCACGGGCGACCATTGCGAAGCGACCGTTGCGCGTCTTAACGCGTCAGGCAGGTTGGGTGTCGCTCCTCCGCGGCGGCGGCGGCGGCAGCATCGCTGTTCCAACGTTCTTTACCCGGTGGAGGTCCACCGTTTACCTCACCGAATCGCGGCAATGCGAGTTTATCGTCACAGACACGATAGCCGATCCGAGAATTCGCACGAGCAGCGCGATATTCGCCGCACTCGATGCAACGACGACGACGAGACACGAGACGCGACGCCGAGCGAGTTCGTTCGACGCCCGCGAAGCGTGACAAGACGCGCGCTGGACGACAAAGCGTCGCGCGCGCGCGGCACAAGGAGCGACCTCTAGGCGGGTTTTGATTCGACGTCGAGATCGCAGCGGCGTCCGACGAAAAGCAGACGACGAGTGTCGTCGTTTTCATCGTCGTCTCTCATAGACGGCTTTATGCCTCCCGCGACACGAGTGGCTTTTCTCGGCTCGCAGTTTCGACTCATTTTCTGCATTCATATTAATGTATACATGTATTATGCACGAATATATATAGTCTCCTACAATATAGCCCGACCGCTTGTGTATTATCCGATTTATCTTGCTTCCCCGGCCGGAGCGTCTCGCGCTCTTCCGCGTTAACGACGCGCGAATGACGTACGACACGAGACGGATTATATATATCATTTCGCCGAGAGACAGGGACAGGGAAGGGGAAGAGAGGGGGAGGACGGCGAGAGAGCGAGAATAAGACGGAGGAAACACACCGAACGCGACGGCGAAACTTTGCCGCGAATTTAGCCACCCTCGCCTATTCACCTCGCCTCAAATGCTTTCCCGGGGGCTCTCTCGGCGCGCTGCCATCCTCCTCGCGATCCCGCGCGCCACTTCTTTTTCTCGCTTTTTCGCATCTTTGTTTCTTGTTTTTTTTTTTGTTCGTCTTTGCCGAGCAGTTTCGTCGCGGTCTTCAGCACATCGCGCCATCGCTTCTGACTCTCGGGAGGAAAATTCTTGCAGCTATATTTGACTTGACGACGCGTCGAAAATTTTTCTTCGAGTCTATGGATCCACGATTAAGCGGAAAATAAATAATTAATAATATATTGCTTCAATAATTTCTGTATTTTTTTTAATGAAAAAATGAATATGGCACCTACAAATAATTTTTTATCAAAACGTCGAAGCGCGACGATTACACGCGAATAAATCCGCACCGCTATCGACAGCTCCCGAGCTCCCGAATCGCAGGCCGTGTCACCAGTCAGCGAGGGAATTCGCGTTCGGCCGTTGCTCGCACCGAGAGCAAAGTCGCAAGCGCGACAAACCAATTAGGCACTTTTAATGGCGATCAGGCGGGACACCGGAGCTTGTAACAATCGACGGAGGGGGAAAACAATCGGTCGCCAGCGGGAGAAACGTACGATGCGCACAACCTGGCGGACAGCGGACGATGTAGCGACGAGGGAAAGCGCCGCCAGGGGGAGACTGGAACGAGAGTCGTGTTACGCGCAGCGAGCTCGCCAACGAGCCACCGGGGTTAACGAGTGGCCGGACAGTGGCTGTGACGATCGGCGCGAGCGTCGGATGGAAAAGCGAAAACGTTTTCCACCGCGCGCGCTGTGTTCTCTCTGTGTGCCGCAGCACACGGCGGTTGGTGTAGTTCGTTCCGGAGAGAATAGCGGAAATAGTGGAACTGGCGGAGGAGGAGGAGGGGGAGGAGAGAGAAACGTTTAAATTTGTGTGAATCGATCGCACGCGAGTGGACTCTATCTGCGCTGTCCCGCGTCTCTCGCGACACAACGAGAGAGCGAGAAACATTTATTTTCCTCTTTAGCTAGAGCAAGAGAGAAAGACAAAGAGAGAGAACTGCGTCGCTGCTGCCGTTACTGCTGTTGCTATCGCCGAGGCGATAGATACAGAGTGAAGAGAGAGACAGAGAGTGTGACTGTGTGAGAGAGGGAGCCACTCGAGTGGCTGCGCCCACGGAGGACACACAAAAACGAGGACGGTGCAGTAGCCCGCGCAGCAAGAGAGAAAGACAGAGAGGGAGATAGGCATAGACAGAGAGAAAGGGGAGAAAGAGAGCGAGACAGGGGGAAAAGAAACGATGGAGGATAGTGGCTGCTCTCGCCGCGCAGCGCGGGAGGTTCGAGGCAAAAAGCGAAAACGCGAACAGCGTCGTCTCCTCGGCGCCTGGCTCTCCTCCTATCTCTCGTCGACAACGACCAACCGTCGTTCTTCCCCCTCTCTCTCTCGCTCTCACACTCTGTTTCTCTCCATCTCTCTCTTCCTCTCCCCGACCTCGTGGATGAAATAATTTCGCGGCGGAATTTCCTCGGTACTCGGTGCCCCCCCGGTGCCACTGGGCGAGAGATTCGAGAGGAGGTGGAGGTGGAGGGAGAAGCGACGCGGCTTCCGGTAACCGCGCGAGATATCCGGAAGTGGAGTCTCGTGCTGGCGATAAAGAACGAGCGTGACCCCCGGCGGCGCGAGCTTCGAACGTCGCTGCCGCCGCAAGTTGGAGCTCGATATCGTTCTCCTTCCACGTAACACACACGATTTATATAGTATATAGATATAAAACCTGCGTATATAAAATATACGTAACGCGGGAACACAGACGAAGCGAAAAAGGGTTTCGCTTCCAGCGGAAAGAGACCGCTGTCCCTCGGCCGGAAAAATAAAAGGGACGAGGAGAGGGGGAGAGCGCGACGTCGATAGGACAATAATTAGGTCGTGTCTCGCGCACTCGCCCCCCCCCCCCCCCCCTACTCACTCTGCTCACTCCAGTCTCGATCTACCCCCACTCCTTGCCCCGCGCGCATCCAGGATTTATATTATTAGTATAAAGAGGGCGACGCCGGCGCGACTGCGATAGAACTTTACCGCCAGCGGCGCGCGCGCCGACCTGGCAAAGGTCTCTCACCACCGTTTGTCGTCCTCTCTCGTCCTCTGATTTCGGTGGCTCATGTTGTTGTTTTTTTTTTCTTCTCTCTCTTTCTCATTCTCTGTGTGCTGTACACCGGCGGCGTCGGCGCTGGCCAACGAGTGTCTCGCGCAAGTATTCTTTCTCTCTCATCGTCGTCGACATCGCGGGTACTCGACGCGTTGCTCAGCATCGGCTCGGCACGGCTCCTTTGCCAGACCCGCGGTAAACGCGCGCGGCGCGGGCGTCCAACACACGTCACGTGGTATATTGTATATAGCTCTAGCTACAAACAGCTAACTCTGTGAGCGGCGTCGCTGCTGCCGCTGCGACGCTGCTGGCCGGCGGCCCTTCTCAATAATCCTATCGCGAGTTTCTCTCTCTTTCTCCTCTCATCGAGATCGCGTATAATGGCGACGCCGCGCGACGGCGGCGGCAGCGGCTTTCGGCTCAGAGGAGCGAGCGACCGGCCCCCCTAAAGGGAGAACCGTAGATATCGCATTGCGCGTCCGGACTGACGGGACAAAACACAGCGGCGACAATAGGAACCGCGGAGCAACTCGGGTCGCGCGGTGCTCGATCTCCTCAGTCTATCTTCGTCTCTCTCTCGCTCTCTCGATTAGTCGGGACAGCGAGATCGCGCTTTTTTATTTTTATTTATTTTTCCTCTCTCTCTCTCGCTCTGTGCCTGTCTCCGTCTCTCGCTCTTTTCGAGAACCCGCGAGGCCGGCGGATCGGCTCTTCTCTCGCGTGCCGATCCATTAATTAACCATCGCTATTTCGCTCTCGACTCGCCCCCGAGAAGAGTCGCCCCGACGCCGCAGCCGCAGCAGCCACCGCCGCGGCGGCAGCGGCAGCAGCCGGAGAACCCTTCACTGATATATCCCACCGGTAAATAGGGCAAGGGCTTAATTTCCTTTTCCGACTCACGTACGAAATTCGTTCCCACATTTAATCCGGCACACACGGAAATTGCGTGTATGCAGATGGCGAATTTGATGTCAATAAAAAATATTTTTATTTTTATTTTTTATGCGAAATATTGAACGGCACAGATGTACAGGAAATATTTAATTTTTTTTTAATGAGGCGAATACGATTCGTTCACCAGGAAAATCATAAGATTTCCGTCCAACTAAATCATTGAAAGGGACACTCGTAAATAATTGGAAAAAAAAATTATATGACGTCGACTCGAAAAAAAAAGAAAATCGTTTAGCAAAATTCGCGGTTAATTTGACGAGCGTCGAGTCGCGGAGGCTCAGCCGACCGAATGGAATTTCCGATAATCGTTCGAGTGGCTCCTCGTTACGATGTTTTTTTCGCCCTCAGCATGTAAAATGTTCCCTCCTCGCGTCGCGTGTTATGCGAGACACATATACAGTCGGCGGTGTTGTGCTTATACGACGGGTTGAGTATAAAATTTGCCCTCGGCGCGCGGCGCGGTAAATCCGCGGGCTGCGCGCGGAGGGCAAATCCGCCGAGGCCCGCAGGATAAGAGAGAACAATCCTTGTGGGTATAGCGCGTACTCCGGATCCTGGGCTTATTATACCCGGCGCGCTTACCGCGTGTGTTATTTACAGGGTCGCCTTGAGCACCGTAAGCGGGTATAATATAGCAGTGGAAGAGAGAGAGAGAGAGAGAGGGGGAGGGGGAAGGGAAGGTGGAGGGGGGAGACTGACGTAGCCACAAGTGTGTTTTTCACCGGTGTAACTCAACCGGGGGAGGGGGGATGGTTTACCCATGCGATCGATGCCGAAGTAATCGCAAATGCGAGCGATGCGTTTTTTTCCCCCGCCAAAGAATTCGTCTCTGATCCCCCAACGTCAAATGCATTGGGAGGTCGCCCCCGCGTGTTTTTTTTTATGGAACGAGTTATTATACGCTGAGCGTGAGAGCGAATGAGCTCGGTGTCATTAACGACCGCTGCTTTTAATTATGAACCTTGCGTTAAAAAAAAAAAAAAAAAAAAATCTATTTGGTACAGTTTGAAAATCCGGTTCGATGACTAATTTCCAGCTGATTTAAAAAATCACGGTTACTTGCCCGAAAAATAAAAAATTCGAAAAGAAAAACACGAAAATTTGGGTTCCACTCCTCAGCGATTCTGGCAATCGCCACCAGATCGCTCTCCTCGGTCCTCCTCCAACCAGCAGCGAGAATTTTCTTCACCAGGAATGAAGACGACATCGAGAGGCGATTGTTACGCGCCCCCGCATCGAATGTCCCGCGTTTGTCCAAACTATCAATCGATTCTTCCAGGGGGGGCGCAAATGCTCACGCACATAAACACACACCTACATATATCTATATACACAGCGTTATACAGAAACGGTTTACACGGGAGAGCAGCTGCGTCGATACCCACCCCCGTGTTTCGAGAGACAGAAATCCAAACACGGAGCGAGAGCGCCGGATAAAACGCGGGCCTGGAGGGAGCGAGAGAGACGACGACGGCGCGGAGAGAAACGGAGAAACGAACCCGCGCGCGGCTCCTGTTGTGCGACGCGCGCGCTCGAGTCCCGAGGACACAGATCACCGACATCTGTACATCTGTCGTTGCGTGTAACGGAACACCGCTTAATAGTATTAGAAATATATATAGTGTCCTGCGCTATTTCCCCTGTCGATGCTCTCTCTGTTACGCTCGGTTTTCCCTCGGCCTCCGTGTGTTTCCGTGTGTTTCGGTGTGTGGCTCGTCCGTGCGTCGCGCGCGCGGGGCGATCGCTTCGCGCGGGGTTGGACGAGTTCGCCCTCCGGCGAGCGCGAGCGTTTTCTACGCACGTTCCCGCACTCTTTCGGGCCGCCTCGACACACCGACGAACGCGCCGGTCACTCTGGGCTGGATGAAGTAACCGCTGGTTGCTAGTCACCCATGGATTCATTATTTTTTACAGTCGAATTTTTTATACGAGTCACCCATGATTTTTTTGGTATAGATGTGTCCATTTTTTTAAATAAAAAATCTGCGAGGAGCGTCATTTTTTTATTTTTTTTTTTTGATAAAAATCTTTTATTAATTTCTGAGCTTAAGAACTATATTTTTTTTGACTGCAAAAGTATGGCGAATTTAATGAGCATTTTCTCTATTACATTTTTTTAAATATATAAATCTTTGATTTTTTTTCTAATTTGTGTCATCAAATAAAACAGCAATACATTTATTTTAACACAAAAAAGACTGCCACAATTCATCGATGCTCGTCAATTTCGTCCCACGTTCTCCCAACATCAAGGAATTCAACAACAAAAAGATATCGAGTTTCACCGCAGCCCGCGCATTATACTCTTCGTCCGAAAATTGACCGACACCGGAAAAGCAGCTGGCGCACAAACGAATTTCGAATCAACGTCAATTTTCGATTGCCGCTGGCGGTGGCACAGCTCGCCTCCGAAAGTATATTTAACCGATTAAAAAGCAGCGTCGGGAAATTCGCTTGTGTCATTTTTATTTCGCAGGACGCGCGGGACGCGCTTTGTGCCGCATATTCCACCGATCAATCCGGCGCCACTTGCCAAGCGCAAATACGTCGCGCGGACCGAGAATTCGCCGCGCGAATTACGTACCGTAAACTCGGTTCGTTCGTCGGTCCGTTCGTCCGTCCGTCTGTCTGTCCGTCCGTCCGTTCTGGACCCCCGCGAGCTGCTGGCAAAGCTCTCGCCTGCAACTGGCTCGTCTCGTGCCTCCCCCCTCTCTCCTTCTGTCTCGCCTCTCGGACCCGAAGGCCGGACACGAGTGCGGAGCGAATTCTCGCCGGCGAAATCAACGAGATCCACCGGGGACATCGCTGATGCTGCTGCTGCTGCTGCCGCTGCTCTCATTGTGCAAGCGGTACGTGCGCCGCATTTCACAACCACCGTCTCCTCGGAAATCGGCTCCGCGATTCGCCCGATGCGGGTGGCGACACCGCGAAAATGTTCGTACTCGAGGGAAAATTGTGTTTCGTCGTTCACCTATACTGAAAAAAATTAATAGTTGTAATTACCAATCGTTGGTCAGAGCTACCAATATTTTAGTAACTGCAATCAGTATTTTGGTATATCAAACCAATGATTGGTAATCACACCTACTAATTTTTTTCAGTGTACAGGATACAGGCGAATCAATTATCAAGCAGAATAAGAACACAAATGAAAATCGAAATAAGGAAGGACCAGTAAGAAAATAGAAAAAGAAGGAAAATACGAAGAAAAAAGAATGCCATCGAATAGAAAAGAAAGCGACACGCGTCGCGTTGACGGATGTGCGACGTTAGCTGTGCGACCTCCTCCACCTCCTCCTCGTCCTCGGCGCTGCCGCGAAAATATATATGGAATAGCGGAGCGAGCGGAGGCGGCTTCATCGATAATTCAATGTCGCGCGCGGCGCGAGGAGCGTCCTCGCCCTTGGCGACGACCCGCGAGCGCGTCAGCCCTTTTTCCACCCGCTGCGGCGTCGGTGGCGCGGCTGAAATTACGTCGAATCGCGTTTGTAATGATGCGCCCAGCAGCGACGCGCGGCCCGCAAACGACGAAGCGATATCCGCGTGTATACGCGTCGTGAAAATTTAATAGAGCGACAAGTTTCCCCGGTGACGATGGTCATCGTCGTCCGAGGGAGAAACAGAGGAGGCGACCCGACTCGGTCGACTCGATGTGTAACGACGAATGACGACGACGACGACGACGACGACGACGCGCGACTCTCCGGGTTTATATATATTCGGCCTGTGTGCAGGAACGCTAAGTGCCCGTCGAGCGATCGATATCGCTCGGCATACGTCGTCGGCGGTGATGAAAACTCGGAGACGCGAGCGGAAACACCGACGCGAATTTCCCGTTTGTCGTAGCGACGTAGGCGACGTCGAGCAACACACAGGGAAAATCGTGTGCACACCGATTGCGTGCCGCTTCGTCTAGAGTAGAACGCGAGACTGTCGGTCGTATGACGTGCGCCGAATCGCGTCGTACATTGTCGCAACGCCGAAGACGAGACAGGCGCGACAAGACGCGTCGCTGTCACCTGGCTGGACGGCCGAAGAAAAAAAGGAGGAAAATATATACACGAAGAGTCGTTTTGTCGGACTCGGATTGCGGCGAGCACGAAAGTCGTAAGAATTGAAGAAATCGCTGAATGACTGGACACGAATATGAGGCGGAATATGAGAAACAATTTTTTTAAATTTTCTATTGTTAACTTGATGTGAGCATTTTTTCGGGGGGGGGGGGGGGGGGGGGGGGGTCATGATGAAATTGAATCATATCAAAATAAAAATAAGATGTTTTCACGCCTTTTTAAGCACTTAATTTAGACTCCAAAAACTACAAACTCCTCTCGAACTAAAAAAAAAATCTGTTTCAGCGGCATCAATTTATCATCACCTGCCAGACCCTCTCGACAATGGAGCTTGGCGGGAAATTTCGCGGCCTCGCGCGAAAATTCCCGCGGAAGTTAATTTTTCCCCCGCGCGCCCCGCCACGTCGAAACTTTTCGCTGGGCGCACGGTGCGTGAGTGCGCACGACGGACGACTCTGCCGCGGGAGGGGGATGGGAGATCGAAACAATGGAAACTGCAGCGCCGGTGCAGTCGCTGCTGCACGGCAAGGATGGCGCAACTTTCGCACGTGCGAGCAGCGCCAGCGGCGCGCGAAGAAAAGGTATTCGCATGTGCACACACATAAATAAATAACACACATATATGTATACATATATATCTTAGAGCAGCAGGTGAGCGAGCGAGAGTTACCAGAGAAAATGTGCGTTGGGTAGCCAGTGGCGCATACATCAAGGATGGCAATGGCAATATAGGTATTATGAACACATAATACCTATACTATGTATGTACCATTCTGGTACATACGTATCTTTATATACGTACAAACGCTCGGCGGTTGCACATAGAGCAGCAGATGAGTGAGAGTGAGAGAGTTACCATGGAAAATGTTCGTTGTGTACGCTATTGGTGCACATATATGTAAAGAATGGCAATGGCAATGTAGATGCACGACACATATACATTAATATATGGATAGGTACTTCTATTATATGTATACAACCGCTTAGCGATTGCGCATAAAGCAGCAGGTAATCGAGCGAGAGAGCGAGAGAGCGGGAGGAGCGAGAGAGCGAGAGAACGGGAGGAGCGAGAGAGCGAGAAAGAAATAGCGAGAGCGAGAGCCACCAGGGAAAATGTGCGGTGTGCGACTGTCGGCGCATACGGTGAAGGATGGCAGTAGCAATATAACGTGCATTACCGCAGCCGCGAGTTTGTTACGCCTGACCCACGCGCTCGCTCGTTGGCTCGTTCGCCGCGCGTACAGTTTATAAATTATTAGCGACGCGCGACGTGGCTGCGCGCGGCTCGGCCGTGTCGACTCCGTTACACGCGGCCGCGAGCGAGTAGCGCGACTCGCGCTACTCGCGGCAGCCTCGGAACTCGCCGCCGAGGACGCGACTCTCGTCTCGCGCGTCGCAGTCGCAGCCGCAGCCGAGCTGGACGCTTGCCAGGAGTTTCGCGCTTTTCCGTCGTTTCCACTCTCAGGACGCTCGCGACGTTCGACCGGAGGACGTCAGACGCCTTCGGCGACGATTCGTCGCGATTGTGAATGAGGCAAAAAAATCGAGGAGAAAGGAATAGAAAAGTAGAAAGAGAAAAAGTAAGGAAAAAGGCGCTGGAAATTCGACGGTTTTACTCGACGTTCTCACGTTTCACCCGCGGCGGCTTCTGGTCAAATTCCGCGCGACACTCGCGGGCGTCGCATCGCCCGGAGAGCCGCCGAGGGTGTTTTTCGGGATCGCCCGGAGGAAACGCGATACTCGACACGCACTTTCTGGCCTTTTCTGTGGCCGTTTTTCTTTTTTTTTCCATCAATGAAAGGAGCCGAAAAACACGCGGGTGCAACATACGTGAAAACGCGGAGAAAAATTGTGAGGGGAGGAGCGAGAGGAGGAGGAGGCGACTCAGGGAGCGACGGAGAGAGCGAGAGAGAGAGAGAGAAGTGGGAAATGCCCGGATGCCCGCGGAAATATTGTAAGAGCCGCCCGGAGGGATCCGGGGCAGCATCGGTCGCGCCCCCCGCGCACACCCGCCGCACGGGTCGACAATGGGCACGAAATATTTCGAAAATTCCCAATGGACGCTCGACGTACTCTGCGGTGGATGCGGACGTGGAGAAAGAAAGACAGAGAAACATCCCTCTCTCCCTCTCTGTCTTGCTCTCCCCCCGTCCGCATCCACGTTTCTCTCTCTCAGTGAGTAAGAGCGGGAGAGAAAAAAAAGAGAGACAGCAACATCGAGCTACCCCGGTTTCCATTATACACGCCGATCTCTTCTCTTTTTTTCCACTAAGGGTGGTACCACTGTCTCTCTCTTTCTCTCTTTCTCTCATCCCTCTCACTTTCTCATTTTTCTCTCTCTCTCATTCACGCATTCGCTTGGCTGTATCTGAAAACTATGCTGTAAAAATATATATGTAGACCTATACACATATATATAAAACTGTACCGTGAATTTATATACATATATATATATATATATTCGGAGCAAAAGATAGAGCGAGAGATGCACACGGGCGTGTATACAGCGCGCACTATAGATTCTCTCTTTTCTTCGCGGCAGCTCGAGTAAAAACCACCCCTAAGGTAAGGGCACCAATGGAACCGACGGGTCTCACGACCCCTCCCGCCTCTCGTTCGCATTCTCACTCTCGTTCTCCCTTTCGCCCCCTTTTTCTCTCTCGCTCGCTCTCTCGCTTATTTTTACGCCGGTGCAACAAACGCGCGTAACGTGCCCCACCAAAGAGGTTTTTCAACCCCGCCATGAAGCAATACGCGCGGACCGGGGAGCGAGAGGCCGCGAGGCGCGTGCTACGCGAGCGACGGAGGGAGGAGAAAATATAGAAGGAAAAAAAAAATAAGAAGAAATGATTCGCTCCCAGCTCGACGCACCGGGAGCCGACCTATTCGATTTCTATTTCTAGGCGAGATTATAGTGCCCACCTCGCCAGTCGCGGATACCGCGTATTATAAACCTTCATGGTTTCCCGCGTGCGCGTCGCCGCTCTGGTCTCATCCGTCGAGCCGCGAGCAATTTTTCACCGTGACACGAAGATTCGCCGGAAAATTCGCGATGGAAGTTACAATTTTGTTTCAAGTGCGAACGAGTGCGCGAAAAAAAAAACGAAATAATCGCGGATTGATTGATTTTTATTTTAGTGCGGGAGAAAAATTAATAGTGAATTTTCGAAACTGAGTCAAAAGTGTTTTTAGAATTTTTTGTTTATCAACATTTCTGTTTATTTTATTTTTTGATTGAATTTTTTTTAATGCAGTGACTTGACCTTCCTCAATAACATTTTAAATGGACTGAGACCGGTTTCTCGTCCCGATTTTCGTACTCCAATTTCGGCGACTAACGAAAAATCGTCGGAGAATATCATCGACCGATATTACCGCGACGCACCGATGAAGCGATGAAGCGACGGCGACGACGAGGGTGTCGTCGCGGTGTCTCTCCGGAGGCCGATGAACTTTTGCGCAAACGTGTCTCGCGTCGCCGCTGCGCGACGATAGCACCGTAAATCTCGCGCGCATTGTACGCGCGTCGACGCGACGGGAGAGCAGAGCCGCGGACGAACGACGACGACGCGGTTGTTGCAAAAAGTGTAACGCGCCCCGTCGATGCCTGGCCCGTCATCCTCGTCATAACGAGAGACTGACGCAGCTGTCGCGGGAGTTCGCGGAAATTATCATCGATCGATCGTAACTCTTTGGCGATCGCGTCGTCCGCGCCGCCGGGGACAGCGAGTCGATGGCCGTTCCGCGGTTCTTTCCGTCTCTTCGCGGTCGTCGAGCTCTTTTCAAGCTTCCCAACGATATGAAAAAGAAAAATTAATAAATAAAAATATATAAAAATAAATATAAATACAAACCGGTAACAGTGACTTTACCGATCACCGATTTTTCCGTCACTCAGATTGGGAGCTGCAAGTCAAGTCGACGAGTCTCGTGCGGCGAATCCATGAATTTATCTGCGATTTTTCGTCCGGGTTTTATTAACCCCCCGCGAAGCTCGCGATTACGGATTCGTCTTGGCGATTTATTTCCTCGTTTCTTTCCGCGCCGGGATTGAATTTAACGAGCGACGAGCGAAGCGACAGACCGTCTTGCCGACCACTTCTATAATTGTGTTTTGCGCAAACTCCGTGAAGCCCGCGTTAAAGAAGCCATTGACGTGCGTCTGTGACGCAATATTGACGAGTCGAAGGCTGCGACCGGTCGACGCCATCGCGAAACACCGGCCTCGAGGCCTGAAATGAAGAAATTAAATTAATCGTCGGCGGCCGGAGAACGCGGTGAAAATTTATGATGTAAATTGTGCAGCGTTTGCGGTGCTCGCCCCGCATCCGATTCTAAACGCTTTGTCGATGTGGCCACTCTGGTAACTGTGACACTTTTGTCGCGAGGCCTCAAAGGGCCCTTGAATGTTTTTCCGGCCGAGACGCCGGGCGCTCGGACCGACGGATGGTCCCGAAAAGGGAGCTTCCGGGTTTTTAATGGCTGAGCTTCTTGACCCTTGAATCTTTCGGTCCCTTGTCCCTTCGTTGCTTACTTCATTATAGGAAGTTGTCGAGTTATTCTGTCGGCTGAACAGTATTGTTGAGATTAATCTTTGATAAAAGCATTCCGGGAGCTTTTTACTGTCGGTGCGGAAAAAAAGTCTAAGCCACATTTTTTCGAACTTTGTAATTCGTGTCCGTAATTGTATTCGTAAACGTATTCGTTTTCGTGTTCGTAATTTTTTCTTTATAAAAAATTTAAACCGATTAAAATTCTATAAAAAAAAACATAAAAAAATTTTAAGTTATAAAAAAATGAGCCTGGCGACGAATTGTCAAACATCCCGCACTTTCAATGAAAAAAAAAAAAAAAAAAAAAAAAAAAAACGGATGACGCCAACGAAAGCGAAGGTGGTGGAGAAAAGAAGGATGCGGACCGAGGAAATCAACGAGAGAGTGAGAGGCAGTCAGGAAGGTTGCGGGTTTCTGTGTCTCGGCTGAAAGGGATGAAAGAGCGAGGAACCGTTCTGAGACGGGGGTGAAGGAGGAGAGTTGGAGGGAATGGTTAGTTGTTCGAAGGGTGGATAGAGAGGACAAGACGAAGCCAGCAGCGGGGGCGGTGAGGGGAGAGAGGGTGGTTTTTACGCACGAAATACGGCGCGCTCCGATATACGGAGGGAGCCGAGGGGAGGGAGGGGTTAAAGGCAGCGAGAATTCGTGGAGAGAAGGGATCGATCCTCTCTTTTCGCGCGGGTCGCGCGCGACGCACGACTCACGCACACGACGCGTCCGCCGCAGCTTTTCTCATCTGCGCTCCTCGTCGCGTCTCCCTTCTTCTTATATTCCGGCACCGCGAGTTGCCGAACTCGCGCGCGAGCTGCACGCACGCCCGGCAGAAAATATACCACGCGTCGGCGAACATTTCTCGGAGGAAAGCGCAGGATCTGCGGGAAGGGCAGAGAGGGTGGAGGGGGGGAGAGCGTCCCCACCGAACACATAAAAGGGGATGAAGTCTTGTGGGGTTGCGTCTTTATGTGAAAGCATTTCGCGGACTCGAAGGAGAAAGAGAGAGAGGAAGAGAGAAAGAGAAGGAGCGAGGGAGAAAGCGCTTTCTTCGTCCGGCAATTTTTCCTTACTCGCCGGTCTCGAGCCTCCGTTAGTTAGTTAGTCGGACGCCAGAGCCACCGCAATTTCGTTGGATATAAAAATCGATCGGTCCTCGAATTTAATAGCTATTACTTTTCAAAGTTTAGCTCTTATTAAGAAAAAAAATGTAGAGCCCGAAAAAAAAAAGTATTTTTCCGAAAAATATGCGATTTCTGAGGGTTGGCTTTAAAAATCGATGAAAGATTAAAACAACTCGTTCTGCCTTCTGGCATTATTTTCGTTATTAAGCTTTCTTTCGAACGAAAAAAAAAAAAATCCAGATTCCATTAATCAAAAATAATAACAAAATAAAAAATAAATAAAAATATTTCTTTGCGACATTTTTTTTTCGCATAACAATTCTTCATTTTCACGCAGATATGCGCGACACCTAATCGAAGTAGACGCCGGCCGTGACATCCGAGTACAAGTCGAGATGAGTGGAAGCCGCGTCGGAACGTTCATCGTTTATTCGTTGTCTCCGGGCTGCGGCCGACTCGCTCACTCCTCGCGGCCCAAGAGAGAGAGAGGGAGAGAGAAAAATATACTTTCCCTCGGGCTCCTCTCGTCGGTTGGTCTCGCGCGGCGCGCGGCTGCTGCTGCCGCTGCTCTCAGGGCGGTCCGCGCGCGGCTCTTAGCCGTGGCGCCAGAGCACACATAACCCGCCACCGCTCGCGCTCGCCGGTTCTCGGGGGCCCCCGCCAAACTTGCCCTCCGCCGCGGGAGGAAATATATATTACCCTCGGCGACGGCACGGGCGTTATTTTACTCCGAAAATCTCTCGCTCTCTGCAACGTCGGCGGCGGCACCCACGCTGTACACACAAACAGCCAATACGCGGCGCGGTCCTTTTTTTTCCCTTTTCTTTTTTTCTTATATCCCGCCGACCGTTCTGAATAATTGTCCGAGAGCGGATAAATGTGTGCGCGCCGAAAATCGCGATCCGCAGGATTCGGCCAAACCGTCGCGGGATATGAGGAACCTGTGTCTGAATCTCCACAGCTCTTGGCCTGTTTCATCGCTAATGGCGAAAGCCTATTCGTATAAAATTGACGAATATGACCAGATATACTTTACTCCGGGTTAATCCGCGAGAAAGGAAATTCAGCGGTTGCGGCAGGAATTTAATTTACGTGGATGTACATTGAGAATGATTTATATGGTGTTTTACTACTGGTCACATATCACGTCAAAAAAATATACGAGCAACTAGGCTAATAACACGCGCTGGCGCGCGTGCCCGAGATACGTTTGCGCTGCTGCACTCTTATAAAGCTTTAAAAGGTTAAGCCGCAACTAAAAAAACCCTTGTTCAGTTATTTTTGAGCAAAAAAAAAGAAATTTGGTCGAACAGTTTGTCAGAAATCGTAGATCTAGCCGCCTGGCCGAAAACCGCTCAAATCGGGGTCACGAAATTTATTTTTTCAAAATATCGACTTTTAACCTATACCATCGTTCTCAAGTCGCATATTCTACCCCTGAAAACACTGGTTACAACCCTTTTTTAGTTGATTAAAAAAAAAAAAATTTTGGCCGAACAGTTTGTCAGAAATCGTAGATCTGGCCGCCGGGCCGAAAAGCGCCCAAATCGGGGTCACGAAATTTATTTTTTCAAAATATCGTCTTTTAACCTATACCATCGTTCTCAAGTCGCATATTCTACCCCTGAAAACACTGGTTACAACCCTTTTTTAGTTGGTTTTGAAAAAAAAAAATTTTTGGTCGAACAGTTTATCAGAAATCGTAGATCTGGCCGCCGGGCCGAAAAGCGCCCAAATCGGGGTCACGAAATTTATTTTTTCAAAATATCGACTTTTAACCTATACCATCGTTCTCAAGTCGCATATTCTACCCCTGAAAACACTGGTTACAACCCTTTTTTAGTTGGTTTTGAAAAAAAAAAAATTTTGGCCGAACAGTTTGTCAGAAATCGTAGATTTGGCCGCCGGGCCGAAAAGCGCCCAAATCGGGGTCACGAAATTTATTTTTTCAAAATATCGACTTTTAACCTATACCATCGTTCTCAAGTCGCATATTCTACCCCTGAAAACACTGGTTACAACCCTTTTTTAGTTGGTTTTGAAAAAAAAAAATGTTGGTCGAACAGTTTGTCAGAAATCGTAGATCTGGCCGCCGGGCCGAAAACCACCTAAATCGGGGTCACGAAATTTATTTTTTTCAAAATATCGACTTTTAACCTATACCATCGTTCTCAAGTCGCATATTCTACCCCTGAAAACACTGGTTACAACCCTTTTTTAGTTGGTTTTGAAAAAAAAAAATGTTGGTCGAACAGTTTGTCAGAAATCGTAGATCTGGCCGCCGGGCCGAAAACCACCTAAATCGGGGTCACGAAATTTATTTTTTTCAAAATATCGACTTTTAACCTATACCATCGTTCTCAAGTCGCATATTCTACCCCTGAAAACACTGGTTACAGCCCTTTTTTTAGTTGATTTAAAAAGAATACGATACTTGACAGAACTGTCAAAGTTATCAAGGACAAATGAACTTGGACTCGGCCTGATAGTTCCAGCCAATCACAGCTCGAATAGTTTGCTAACAATGCTTCCCGTTATTCTAAACTTTTTAAAAGAGGGATACATGACTATTAATATATCGCTCAAAAAAAATTCCCAAGATAAGGACTTTCCACATCATCCTCAATGCGAATAGTCAAATCGCAAGCCAAAAAAAAAGCCGCTCAAACTGGAGTCGAAAAAATCGTCGATTCCCCAAGTTGAACCACGGGGTCTCTAATACATGGCGCCAGCTTATTTCGTGCCCAGGGCGAGTAGAGCAAACATACACGTTGGACTCTTCGCTTTTTTTTTAATTTCATTTTTATTTTTCCATTTTTTATTTCGAAATAAAATGGCAGCAGTGTCTCGGGGTGTATATAAAGAGCTCGCAGGGAAGCGAAGAGAAGCGGGAAGGAGAAGCGGTGGGGGATGAGAGGGACGTTCGAGAGGGCTCGTCGAAGCCGGAGCGAGCCAGCGAACGAGGCGGAGGTGGCCGAAGAAGACCACCGGAGAACCGTTCTGCGATTAGACTTACAAAACAAACGGCCCAGCAGCGGCGGCACCACCACTGGCACCATCACCGACAGCAGAAGCAGAACCCACCACCATCACCGATAGCAGCAGCAGCACCACCACCATCAACATCACCAACAGCAACAGCAGCAGCACCACCACCAACAACAACAGCAGCAGCAGCGAGCTCTATCTCGCTCGCCTTCGACCAATGGCGTAGTACGCCGATCCCGACAAGGGACATGAGATAATTGGATCAAGACCTACCGAGTCCCTCTACTTTCGCTGTGTATATCTCGCTCCTTTTTTTTCAACTCCATCTCCGTCTCCCCGTTCGCTCGCTCGTTCTCATTGCCGAGCGAGACGCGGACTCGTCCCGCTTCGCGAGAGTGGACGAAGCGACGAGAGAAGGCCAAGAGCGCGCGAAGGAGACGAGAAGTAAGAGAAGGCGGAGGAGGAGGGAGAACGCACCGCGACGAGCATTACTCCTTCTGCTGCACCGGTGGATCTCGGTTATTTCGCGGGGGCCAAGGTCGACGAACCTCGCGCCATTATAACAATCTTCGGAAATTATACCGAGCGCACTTTCCTCTCGCACCGAAGCTTTTTTTTGTCACTGATTTGTGGGAATGAAAAAATTGGGTCTGAATATCAGGGATGTTTTTCTTCACGTCTAAAGATTATTTTTTGTTCTTCAGAGTTCAATTATGTCTTTTTTAGAACTCGGAAAAATTGATTGAGATATTCTCAGGAATCTGTCCCGAATCCTTTTCATCACATTTTGTCTAAAAAATTCCTCAATCACCAGACTCAAAAATAATTCCATCCCCTGCCCACATTATAACTACAATCAAAAAAAAATCTTTGAAACTTGCAGAAAAAAAAAACGTTTACAACGAAATTCAGGACTCGCTACGTCCCAGCTCCTCGTCCCCCGAGGGAGCGTTTACCTCCTCTGGGCGACAGATCGAAGTCCAGTTTTCATTTCCCCGCCGGTGTCGTCGACGGAAAGGTGACTGGGTTTCGCGCAGCTTCTGGAGCCACGGCGATGTTGCACCCCGGAACGAGAATCCTCGGGCTCGAGAGCAGTGCGCGCGGTTTCCGTGTGACCGTCCGTGTGTCCGTGTATTGGGTGAACGAGAGTCGTGAAGCAGCAGCAGCAGCGGCGGAGTCAGCGGTGGCGGCGAGGGACGAGGGCAGAGAGTGCCGGACGAAGGCGGTGGCGGTGGTGGCTCTCTCGTCGTGTCCACCTCCTAGAAACCCGTAGCCTCTACCCTCTATTGATCGAACGG
The DNA here is from genome assembly GCA_964034905.1 of Itoplectis maculator. Taxonomy (NCBI): domain Eukaryota; kingdom Metazoa; phylum Arthropoda; class Insecta; order Hymenoptera; family Ichneumonidae; genus Itoplectis; species Itoplectis maculator. The sequence goes on from OZ035860.1 coordinate 6,186,099, forward strand.
GCTGCCCTGGGCTCCAGTCGAGTGGACTGGACACACGAGCGACCCAACTAACCCTCGCACGATTCCTCATCCCTCCTTCCACCCTTCCTTCCTTCCTTACGTTCGTACCGTACATATATACATGTACACACACACATACACATATATATTCACACAGATGGACAGACACACATACATATTATATGCTCACACATATATACATACATACTTATATACATTTATGCCACCCCTATGAACACATAGATACTTACATATATCCGTACATACATATAACCTCGCTCATATACTCTGACCGATTATATATACGAGAGCGAGAGAGAGACAGAAAATGAGATTGAGAGTGAGTGAGAGAGAGAAACGAACAAGAAGCAGTTATCGCGCTCGCTCGCACTCTCATCTGATCCCCTTATCACCCCGCGTCCGGCGAGAGGGAGGAAGGTGGGGAGGAGTGAAGGGCGAGGAGGGGGGAGGGGATGGTCGCTGCTCCTGTGAGCGTGAAGCTTTTGTGTACACACACGAAGAGGCGAAAGCGCCGAGAGACTCGGGCAGCTAAAAGACGCGCCCAAAATGGTTTGCCGCGCGGGGGCGGCGAGGGAGAAGAGGAGAGAGGGAGGGGGGAGTGGGAAGGGGGACGCTCTATCGCTGGTCAACGGCGAAAAACCGTCCGAGAGGCGAGTATATGGTATATTATTCCTCCTTCTTTTCTTTCGGGCTCGCGCGAGCTTCTAGGGGGAGAGGGGGGGAGAGGGGGAGGGGGCGCGGGTGTAGGAAAGGCGAACGGTCGGGCTATGTGCGCGCAAAAGGGCGCGCATATAGTCCACAGGGTTCTGTATCTTTTTATTTTTATTTTTGTCTCTCTCTCGCTCACTCTGCGCCCTGCGCAGGTGAATTTATGTACGGGACCCTCCGCGATCTACCCTGCTCTCATTTTTTCTTTTTTTATTTTCCTCCTTTTTTTCTTTTCTCTTTTTTTTTTTATCTAACGCACGTGAGCAGTTTTATTGGACCACCGAGCGCTTTTAGCCGAGGACTCTGGCCCCGCCGGTTCGATCGAGGGAAAAATGGTGAATTTGTTGCGAGACTTTTTTTATTTTGTTTTTCTGTTTCTTCTTCTTTTTTTTGCTCTTTATTCTTCGGCGGATAATTTGTTTACGGATAAAACTTGCTGCGGGAATTTTTATGTTATTTTTTTTTTTTTTTCATTTAACCCACCGGAGGGTTCATTCATTTTTCAGCTGGCGCGTAAATATGCGCGCGGCCTTCGCAGTCGCATTCGCACTTGCGCGGCGCCGTGTCGCGTATTATTATCGTGTGGACATTGCGCCCGGACTCGAACCTCGCTGACCCTTCGCTGCCGTCCAAGTGCAACCCTCTCCTTATGCTATCTTCACCCTCCTCCTGTGCGTGCGCCCGCTGCACCCTTCGACGCGCCTCTGGCTTTTTTCCCTCTCTCTCTATCACGCGCTCTCGGCTCGCGCTAGCGCGAAGCTTTTCCTGTACAAACACGCGAGAGCGAAGAAAAAAAAATAATAACGTGCGCTGACGATTTGCCGAGAAAATAATAGGATCGCGGGTGCCGCGATGGTGGTCGCTCGTGGGCTTTCGCGAAACACGCCCCGCGATCTACGAGCCGACGTGTCGCGACGTTTTGGCTGCACGAATATTTTATTTCGGGCTTTCTGGGTTATTTTCGGTCGTTCGGGTTATTTTCGTATTTATTTGGATTTATTCGCGAGTCGTTTGCGCCTTCGATTATTTTGCTGAAATATAATTAAATCATGATAACAAGACACTTCTGGGTATTTTTAATTTCCAGAACATAATTCCTGATATGATAATTTCTGGGCATACATTTATAATCTATATAGATATTTTAATTATACTTCAAAAAGTTTAAATTCCAACGGACCAAGACGACAAAACCTCAATTTCTTTATTCATTTATTTCGCAAACCCCGAGGAGAAGCAATAACCGCGCGAAATTCCCACATTTTCGCTCTCCAGTCGTCTCCCCCCCCCCCCCCTGGATCCCCCCAACCGAGCCGAGTATATAAACTTTAATACGCCGCGCGTCGGTCATCGGGCGAACTTTCTCGGAAGACGAGCGATTGAAAACTGCGCGCGCCGACTTTCAGTAAATCGAGCGAAGAAAAAGAAACCCACACACATATACACACGAAGGAAGAGGAGGAGGCGAAAAAAGTTGCGGCGGTGGCGAGTTGGCCGTTGAATTCTCGGCCACCTATCACGCGACGCGCATATCGTCGCGCGCATTTTTGTCCGCCGCTTTTACGAGCTCCGGGAGAAAGAAACGAGAGCGAACGACGGTGCCACTCGATCGCGGCGAGAGGCTCGTCCTGCCGATCGATCAATTTTCCTGGAAGCGCCGATCGTCCTCTCTGTCTCCGTCTCTCTCCCTCCTCGAGTAAACCAAAGTCTCCCTCTCTCTCCCTTTCTCCGTCGCGCTCGGCGATTGCGCCGCGTGAGCAAAGATTACGAACACATCACGGTTCACAAAGTCGTCGCGGGGCCGCGTCGCGATCGCGTGTGCGACTCACCTTTTAGTCTGCTGTCTCATCCCCCTCCCCCCCCCCCTCCGGCCCCCTTGTCCAGCGTCTCTCGGTCGCCCTTCCGACTATCCCAATTTACTCGTCGCGTCGGGGGGTCGCGATCGTTATAGTTCAATCGAATCGCCCGCTATTAATTTACAATATTCAGAGACCCCATCGTAAGTACAGACGACGATTTCGGCCAGACGAGGAAAAAAAAAACGTCGCGGTTTACGTTTTGCCTTCTTTTTCCGGTGCCGCGCGAACTCGGCGAAACGCGAAATGGGAGTGGAAACCGAAAATTGCTGGGACGGGGCAGGAAATAAAAATCGATTCGTGCATCGTGAATTTATTTGTTGTAATTCGTGCGCAAACATTTTCTGTCTTCGTGTCTATTTTTAGGTTAGGAACGCAAAAAAAAAAAAAAAAAAAAAACCGTCTAATAAACACATCCAAACAACTCGAACTGTCCATCAAAATGCATTCACAACTCCAGATGCCCGAGACCACCGAGAAAATTGTTTGTTGAGTGCCCAATTGGGCACTCACATCGGGTAAAAGTGACGCCGTTTGTTGGCGCGGTTATCGCGACGCGATAAGCCAACCCTCACTGTCTTATCCCCTCCCGTCCCTCACCTTCTCCTCCTCCCCGCGAATATAAAATGCATCATTCGTCCGGCGAGCAGATATGAAGCGGCGAGGAAGCCAGCGGTACGAAGCGCTTGTCACGAGGGCCATAACCTATGATATAATATGGGCGGCCGCGACGGCGACGACCACCGAGTATATATGCATATTAGACGCGGATGCATCCACGGGTAGGATCTATGCTCGTGAAGCTGTCCGCTCGCGGTGATATAGCTATAAGTCCGGGCGCCAGGAGCAAAGCCAGCTCCGCCACCATCGGCGGCAGCGGTGGCGGCAGCACCGGCGGCAGAAGCTGAAGCAGAAGCAGCAGCATTGTCCTGCAGCCGACACCGGCGTTATTGAATCGCTGGCCGGGTAGCAGCAGCAGCAGCAGGAGCAGCAGCAGCAGCCCTCGCGCAGCTCTCGGAGTTATGCGCGAGATCGCCGAGCGACATACCCGGAGATCCTCACGCTCGTCCACTCGCACACAGCCGCAACGCGTAAAGACAGACACAACACACACACGGACGACGACAGCAAACGTGTTCGCATCTTTCGCGAATGTATAACCGAGAGCGTCCTGTCTTCTCCGCCTCTGCGCCGTCTCGCTCGCCCGCAAACCGTAGAATATATATTAGGATCGTAAAAAACGAGAACGCGCCACACGGACTCGCATGTAGACAGAGGAGAAATGAATGTGAGGTAGCGCCGTGCTGGATATATATTGTATATGTATTTATGTGTTCGTGTATATATGTACATATGAGGGTTATATAGTGTGTATGGTGTCCTCGTATGGTGGTACACGCTACCGGCATAGAACGGGGCGAATCGGCGCGATTGTAACGTCGAGCGCCTCGTCGATCCTCGCCGGGAATACATTTTATCTCGATTCTGCGCCGACGCGCCCCGGTCACCCACGTCGCAATCTGTACACGAGAAACAATGCGTGCATTGCCCGAGCGTCTGCGAGCGTTTTTATGCGCGAGGGCGGACGGGAGGAGCGCGTTCGCGCGCGACCGAGTCCGAGAGAAATATTTCTGTATGTATACGACGCGAATTCCGCTGCTGCTGCTGCTGCTGGTGCTTGTGCTTCGGGCGAGGGTGGTTTTTCTCGTGAGGAAAGTGTCGTCCGTATTTTTCCGCTCGGCGGAATGAAAAAGATAGGTCGAAGGGCTCGCACGTTCCTTCAGAAGTGCTATATGTGTCGCATCATTTTTGCTGCAACACCGGTTAAGGTACGGAAATTCTTGCAAATTTTGAGAGCATAACATTTTGTGATTTCCGAAATAATCACAATGTTAAATGCAAATTATTTTTATCTTATAGAGTAGAAAAAATGCTTGAATTATTTTTGTTCAAGAAATTTCCTTGTGTCATTTAGCCCCGGCAACCCCTAAAAATGTATGCTCCAGAAAAAAAGCTACAAAATAGCTATACATCTACTCCGAAGTTTTTATACGCGAGGGACGCGACGCGTTCACGCGACGCCGAATCCGCCAGCAGAAATATCTCTGCCATGCGCGGGGATATATGTGCCGCGAATTCCTCCGCCTGTCGGAAGGGTGACTCGCTCTCTTAGGGAAAGTGTCTTCCTTATTTTTCTTCTCGTGAGGGAAGCGAAGAAAAAAAGAAGAGCGAAAAGTGGCGAAGATGCCAAAGGGCTCGCGCGTCCTTCCGAGGGGCTAGCGCCACTGTATTCCGGGGGCTCCGCGGAGTATGTAATATGCGGAAGAGGAAGAAGTAGAAGAAGAAGCGGCAGCGGTGGGGAAAGGGCCGGATAGCCGAGAGGGTGAGCATCGGTGCTTCTACTACTTCGTCTCCCGCTGGTGCTGGTGCTGCTGCTGCTTTACATCGCGCGCTGATTCTCTCGGGCGTGTAATACCGAGACGTCGTTCGCAAAACCGTTGCGGTGTAGCCGGTGTATATACGCTGCCGGGGTGGAAGCTACGTAGCTTCGTGAGAGAGGCAGCCAACCGACTCTATAATTCCGACGCACGAAAACCACCCCCCGCGCCGGGGCGAGCGAGGAGGCGAGTGCAAGAGAGAGAGAGGAGGAGATAGAGGACGAGCCACCGTGGAACGAACGCCATTCCCGCAGTAACACGACGGCGGGTTAACTTTCTGTCACGGACAGCGACGTGCCGCAGGGACGCAGGCAAAGGCGACGTCGCGTTACCCCGGCTGGAACCCTCCGTGGTCTGTGCTGCTGCTGCTGCAGCGCCTGATGCTCCTCCGTGGTTTTTTTTCCCTGAAAGAAAGAAACACCAGTCATGCAAACAGCCGAGGAAAATGAAATATCAAAATTGCGGAGATTGTAGTATTTTTTTGGAGCAGGCAAAAATGTTGAAACGAAAAAATGTTTAACATCTAGTCTGGAGTCAATATACTTTTTCCATCGATCACACTGCACGATTGATTCACCTTGGGACATTTGAATCACGTTTTAATCCACAGCGATCACGCTCCAATTAATCAATAATTGATTCGACAAGGAATCAATAGCCTCTTAGCCCTCTCCGCCTCCCGGCATCGATCTTGCGATCTCACGAAGCCAGAAAAAAGAACTAGCAGCTCCGTTACGGCGATATTTCTCCGAGAGCGCCGAGAGAGAAAAGCTCTCCGGTGGATATCGCCGGTGGTCCGGCTCGCTCGCCGAGAGGGGCCCCGGAGGGACGAAACGAGAGCAGCATCCCTTAGTCGGTGGCCAGCGGACACACACACGGACGACTCAGCGTCGTGAGAGAGTATCGGCGGCGCATTAGAGTGGCCGCGCTATACGCGTAATGCGCTTTGGCGAAGGCGAGCGCGGAGGGATAAGAAGCGAGGAGAAACGAGAGTACGAGGGGATCTCGAGAGACAAGGGAAGAAATAGCCGTGGAAAAAGGCTGCGAAGAAGAGGAGCGAACGAGCGAGCGAGAGAGAGGAGAAAAAGAATATATCCTATATGGCTGCATATATGTATGCCAGTTTATACACAGTGCTCCAAAGTTGGGGCTGGCACACCGCTGGCTCCGCGTGGTCGACGGGAGAACTCGGTGCGAGAGTCCCGGAGAGAATCGAGAGCAGCAGCAGCAGCAGCAGCAGCAGCGACGCGCTATACTTTGCCACGCTGCGCTGCGCTCTCGCGCAGTCGCTACACACTCGGGAGCGCAAAAAGCGAGCTGGACTTTCGCAGGACAGTCGCTCGCTCGCTCGTTTGCGCTCCCGTTCGGCTGGCTCGGCAGCGATTCGCGCGCTCTCTCCCTCTCGTTCCGCGGTAAAATGTTTAAACAAACGAGCAATTATCTTAACTCGATCTCGGATCTCTCTCCGGGGTGTTCATAGCGGGTGACCTGGAACTCTCGCTCGGCTTTGCACAATTTTTCTTCTCTCTTTCCTCCGCTCCCCCTCTTCTCCCTCGTGGGTTGCCTCTTCTTCGCGATCTTCTTCCTCTGCTTCTTCGTCCTCTTCTTCGTGTTCTTCTTCTGCTTCTTCTCGTCCCTTTTACTTGTCTCCTGCTGCTGCGGCTGTTGCTACCGTTTGCTCGTGCAGCCAGCAGCTTCTGGGATTCGCGAGGATGTCCTCGTCGCTTCGGCTCGCACGGTAGTCTCGCCGCGGTCGTCCCTCGCGTCGTCCCTCGCTCCCTCCGCCATCCCTGTAGTGCCTGTTCCACTCGGGGGCTCAGTGGTCTCTCAACCCTTCGTAAAAAGCACCAGACACGCATTTCATTTGCCGCTCGTGTTGAGTCGTGTTCTTCTTTATGTCCACTGCGCTCTCTGCCTTCGTCCCTCGTCGTCCTCTCTCGCTCTCGTTCTCCCTTCGTCTTCTTCTTCTTGTTAGTTTCGACTCTCGAGCGCCCTGCGTGTCTCCCGGCTACGTCTGTGGTCAGCTCCGAGTCGACTTTAACTAAATCAATGCAATTTTAAATTAGAATTATTTTTAATACCGTAGGAAAAATATATTAATTTCTAAGAGAAGGGAATATCCGTTTTTTCATAGCGCCGCATCTTATTATAAATATGTGACGTCGAAGGGTTAAAGAATATATATTTCTGTGTACTTTTTTCGTGAGTGAGAACGAAGAGTAGAAAAAAGTGGTTGCTTCAAACACCAATTCAACTCGTCCACGTATTTTCATTTTTTTTTGTTGCGCCGCTTCCATCCGTCCAAACTGCGGACAATTCCACGACTGTCCTAAACGGATTCTCTCGTCGCGACCGTTTGTCGTGCGGCTCGTTGAGCAGCGTCACACACCGAGACGCAATATGCGCGCCACGGTTACTGAAGCCGGTATAATAACAAACGCACTCGGAGATGAGCAAGGATAATAGTGCAGTGAGGAGTATTACGAGAATGAAGATGCTACGTGCGGTCGAGCGTGCAGTCCCAGAAAAGCGTTTGGTTCGCTCTGTCGGCTGATAAAAAAAAACGAGAAATAAGACGCAAAAAAGGCGAAGAATAAGAAGAAGACGAGAGAAGAGAAAGAGGCAAAAGGTCGAGGAAAAACAGCAGCAGCGCTGGTAGCGTTTCGAGTAGGACTCTGACGGAGCGAAAGAGAAACCGATGTGAAGAATTAAGTGGAGAGAAGCGAAGGAGGGAGAGGACGAGGCGCGCGGGCCAGATGACGTCGAACGGAGACGGAGAAACGGATCCGTTTAACGGGATGATCTGGCTACGGAAGAGCACTCGCGCGCTTGAACGAGAAAAGGGAGAAGCCGCGGGCTGTCTAGCAACGGGAATATAGACTAAGAGAGAGAGAGCGAGCGAGAAAGCAACGGGGAGAGTGAACCGGCTCTCGCTCTTTGGGAAGTACGCGTAAGCGAGAGAAGGAGACCCACGGGATTATCTTCCTGGCATTTCAGGGCTAATTTCATTCGCACAATGGCAATACGACGGCGCGCGGGGCCCTTGCGCGCTCGCCCTCAGCCCTCACGGCAGCTTAAGCAAAAGTAGCCGCGGAAAAGTTTCTCGTCCTCTTCACGGAGTATTGTTTTTTTTTTTTCTTCTTCCTCCTCCTCTTCTTATTCTTCTTTTTCGTTTCTACTTCTGACGCTATATACTTACATATACCCACGTGAAGTACTGTCTTGTCTCTTCTCGTCTCTTCCTCCCCCTCTCTGACGTTCACCCGAGCGCCGCGGCTCGTTGCCCAACGAGGCGCGAGTGGCGCATTCTTGTTTGCCCCGTAAACTCATCTCCGATGTTGCAAGTTTTTCCGCGCTGCATTATCTCCAAACGGGCAACCTGTCATCACTCGTCGTAACGCAACCGCCGCTTGTTACCCGCGCCTTTCTGCAAAACACCTGAGAAAATTATTTTTATTTATTTATTTTTTTATTTCGTTGGTTCGTTGTTATTCACGCAGAGGAAATGTCGTTGTTTTGCGCGGCCGGAAACGGCTGGAGGAATTAAAAGTTTTGTCTTCGCTGTAATTTATTGTTTGTCGAGTGCAAGAATTAAGAACTTTTTTTTGCAGACCTTGAATTTATTTTATATAGAAGGAAACAGTGGAGAATAAAGTTTCGGCTCGGCTGTAATTTATTCTTTGCTCTGCGATCGAATTAAGTACTTCTTACATTGTTATTTTCTTAACAATTATTAAACATACTAATCAGGTATCGCATGTTGCGTTGCAAACCTTATATTAATTTTATGATAACAGGAAACAGTAGAGCATAACATTTATGAATCAACTGTAATTTTTTCTTAGTTCAGTGCAAAAATGTGTTTCTTCATCCTCAACATTTCACATTTTTCTTCACCGAATCCGAAAACCAGAAAATTGAAAAATTCGCAAATCTCGCCGCTCGCTCGCGCCGCGGGAATCCGCCGCTCGTTAGGATCGTCCAAATAGGAAGAAGATCGTCGCTAAACGGTTTAACGTCGCGATAATCCGGTGGTCCTTGGTTCTCTCGTCCTGCGAGTCGTCGAACTTGCGTCCCGCGATCGTCGCTGTCATTCAGGATCAGGCCGGATCGTCGATGGTGAATGAGCCGTGCACCGTGGACCCTACAATGGAGTAATGGATACGTTTAATCCAATTGGTGTTGGTTACGGAACGAGAAAGAAAGTGAGAGAGCGAGACAGACTCGTTTTGGCAGTGCGAATACCGCGAGGCCGCTTCGCTCGCTCCTCGCTCTCATTGTCCGGCGCAAAGAGCTCTCGAAGCCGCCGCCGTTGCTGCGACACGAGCTCCGCGCGACCGTTTATACCTGAAGACACGAGACTCTGTCGGCGGCAGCGCCCGACAATGCCGGAATATTGGATAAGCGTGACAGAACACAGAGAGAACCGAAACGAATAATGGTCAACCGGCGCGCCGGGGTCGCCCCGCGGGGTTTCTCCATCGCGTGCAGTGGGCGTGCGACGTACGCAGCGCCGCCAAACCACGGGCGCGCGCGCTCCTTCAGGTATACACAAAATATACGCGATATACTTACCGACTCAAAAGGAGACACGCTTAACCAATTTCGTCGCAGAATGGGCGCAAATTTGCTTAAAATTAGGTCCTCGAGGGAGCTCAGCCCGCGCAAATCTCCCCGGGCAAGCAGCTCGACCAGCCGGAAACGCGACGCCGTTTGGCCATTTTGCGGAACGACCACCTCGACGGTGGATAAAGTCGACGACGACGCTCAACGTCGCGAGTGTACACGACGATAAATCGCGTTGATAGGTTAACTGTAAATAATCGTGGTTGCAACTGCGACGGGTTAAGCAAACGGCGGAGGAGTGAATAAAGCGCGAGGGACAGAGAGCAAAGCGTTTGGCAGAGTTCGCGACGAGATCATAAAGATCCATCAAGTTCGCACCGCGAGGCCGCGCGCAGAGCGAGAGAGAACGACGAAGAGGAAAACCGATGGTTCGCGCGAGTTTCTTTATTCCCATTGTGCCTGCCGTCTGGGTTAGCTCTCGGCGATTCGTCCGCGATCCGCGAGTCCCTCGGATTATATTTCCCCGTATCACGCGTATCGCACTGTAAACCCGCCGATGCGTCTCCCGCATGTAGCGAGAATACAAAAGTACATCGAGAGGCGGCAGCGAAGAAGCAGCGGAGGAGGCAACCGGGAGAATAGACGAAGGATCGCGCGACTTGGCGATCCCGCCAAATCGTCGAGCGAAAAGCGGACAGAGGAGCGTGAAGGAGAAACGAGAAAGACAGAAACACTGAAAGGATGAGTCAGACAGAGACAGAGCGACACGGCGACCGATTCGGGGCCCTCCCGGTTTCCCCGTAAAACAGCGGCGTCGTCTTCGCGTCGCGCGCGTTTCGCCTCTGCGCCTCTCGCGGTTCCCGGTGTAGCCGCGCGCGCAGCTCCCGGCTTTGCGAATCTACAACTGGCGTCGTCGTCGTCGTCGCCGTCGCCGCGCGGTGCCAGCGCGAGAGCGAGAGAGAGAGAGAGAGCCAGAAAGCTCCGCACCTCTCCACCTCCGGGAGAGGACGCGCGCCCGGCCTAACAAGAGGATCCACCATTCACCTGTCACTACGAACCGAGGGCGGTTAGTTATAGTTTATTTATCGTTTCCACGTAGGGAGCGCGGGCGTTCTTGCTCTTTCGCTCCCTCTCTTTCTCTCCTTCTCGCTCTCTCGCCTCATCCCAATTCTCCCGTGTCTCTCGCCATGTGTATACGACACACACACGCACGCATTCACCACGAATTCACGCACACGAATAGATATACATGCATAAACCTGCGTGAACATAACCTCACTTACACACCCAACGTGGCCGCCAGTGTTGGCGCGTTCGTCCGGCGTGTATACACTCGGAACGTTCGAGAGACACATACGAAGGATCGAGAGAGCGCCCTCAGCCCCCCTCTCCTGCCCCCCTCTTCCTCTGCCCCAACTCCCTTCGAAGTAAGTGGTATGGGTATGGCGCCGGCGTGTGTGGTCCGGCGCGCATACCTCGCCGAACGCGAAACTATCGTCCAGCGTCCTCTCCGCGCGCGCCGCCGGACTCGCGAGTCAATTTCATCGCCGGGCCGAGCGCGTCGTCGTCGTCGCGCGTTCGCGGCCGCCGCGCGATACCCGCGCGCCGCCCGGGCCCTCTCGCTCTTTCTCACTATCCTTGTGTCTCTTTCTCTCTCTTTCTTGGTCGGGGCCCCGCGCGCGTTTCGCTCCCGCTGCTAGATGTCTTAACCAGATTGCTAAACGGCGCATGTGCCCGCGCGAGCGGCGAGAGAGGGAGAAGGAGAGAGTCAGAGTTAGAGAGAGACGGAGAGGACGACGACGACGACGACGACGACGACGACGACGACAACGACGACGACAACGACGACGGCGGCGAGGACGACGACAACGCGGACCTCTTGCGCTACTCGCGCGCGCACCCCGGACCGATGGAAACGCAATTTTCGTCGATTCCCGCACGGGTGGCCGGCGCTGCTTTCGCCCCGCGTATTACCAGGCGACCCGCGAACCCGCTGGAAATACTCGGGAAGTGGGGAGGGGGGGGGGGAGGTTCGAGTCTCGTGAGGCTCTGGTGCGTGTGTCTGTGTGTTCGGGTGCTTCGAAGGTACGTGAGTCAGGATTATACAAAGTGGCCGAGACGAGATTGCGGTAATAATGGTCTTTGCTTTCTCCCTCTCGCGAACGAGCGACTTCGCTTTCCATCTTCCTCTCCGACTCGGTCAAACCGCACCTGGCACTTTTTTTAATCCTCCCACATTCGGCGCCGCAGCCTCACTCGGGGCACGTTCGTACTCCCGCGCGCGATTGGTCCGCACGTGAACTCTCCGGGTAATTCTTAATTTGCCGAGAAATCGCATCGAAACGCGCGCGCGCGCGTCCGGATGCCCCCCGAGTGATTAATAACGGCGAAGTTTGTGCACCGGGGTTGTATATCAGGGCGGGCCCAGAAAGGGTCAAGGATTTTTCGCTGACAGTCGGACAGTCGCTTAAACGGACTAAGAGTATCCATGTCCTGCGGACAGGACCCACGACGGGGGAGGAAAAAGGGGGGGCATCGTTTACGTTTCGAGGTTTCTCGGCCTCGGGTGGACACTGCGTGTGCCCCAGTGATCGGACATAAAGGGTAGTTTGTGCACGCGCCATGGGGTCCACCCTCAGAGGGGGAAGGGGGTTGGAGGGAAAACTCACCGTCTGAAATCTCGGGGGTTAAGAACTCGGGGAAAAGGATCGACAATCCGGTTGTAGCGTCTATACCTGGCGTATATCATACCCTCGCCGTTCGACACGTGATGACAGCTCGTGGCGCCAGCTACCCCCCGCGGTTTCCCCGCTCGACGGGGAGCACCACGGGTTTCGGATTATACCGAGCGAGCGAGCGCGCGCGCAGCGCCGGCCGCGGCGAGAGAGCGAGCGAGAGAGGCCGAGGGCCACCGAGGACCACGAGAAGAGATTCTTTTGTTTCAGGCTCATTAACGTGTTGCCAAACCCCCTCAGCGGCGGCCCCGGAGACTTCCCATGGGGGACGCGACTGCCCGACCGGCCGCTTTGGCATTCTCCGAGTCCCACTCGGCTTCTCCTACTACTCCTCCTCCTCCTCCCTCTTCTCCCGCTGGGAGACACGTTGGGAAATTTACTTTTCCACATTTTGCATAAGCCCGACGCTCAGGCGCTCCTGTGATTACAAGGCCGGAATCTCGTCGGGTCCAGCGCGGGAAAATCTGGTCTGCGATTCGAACGCTCGTGAAGCTGCACTTTACGGATTTTCGGCAGCGACACTGGCATTGGACCACGGAAAATTTGCTAGTTGCTGTGATTTGTAATCGTTCACTAAGCCCGATTGTACAAACTTTTTATTATCGCAAATAAAAAAAATCGTAACATTTTTGGATACATGTCCGAAAATCTTCTTTTTTTACCGTCTGACTCTATAATCACGCTGCTCTCTCACTCTCTCCCGTAAATTTCACACGATGACAGAGACAGAGCGCGCCCATCTCAGACGATGAGAGATGCGAGAGCCACGAAACCCTTATATCCCACATACAAGCCTCCAACACATCTCGCCCTCCGTATCTATACACGCAAACGAGAGCGAACGGTAGAGACACGAGATTATCGTCCGCGGCGAGCGGGGAGTGGGGAGCGCGAGCGAGAGTTAATAGGCGGTCAGCCGCGGAGGCCCAGCGAGCGCGCGCGCGCGTGTTTAACATATTTCCGAAGCGTTTTAACAGGTTGTACCGGGGGCCTCGGTCGGTGGAGTCGCCGCTCGCTGGCGCCAGCGCCGGATGAGCTTCATCGCTCGCGAGAGACGAGAAAGAGAGAAAGAGAGAAGCAGTTCCCCGACCTCTCGGCGACGACTGAGTAACCGACTGCCCGCGAGTCTCTCTCACGTGTGCAGCACAGCAGACGCAGTCATCGATATATATACACACACATATGGCGCTCGGTGTGTGCGTCGCGCGTCGCTCCCGTGCGAGACCGTAGCGCGCGGGGGTTTGATAGCCCAGAATTCGAGATGGCTATCGACGAGACAAGACGAGAGAGACCCGCGTCTCGTCTCTCCTTCTCTCACCGTTCGGAATCGAAACGCAAACGTAGACTCTGATCTATTCGGTGGGCAGTATAGGTTTGTTCCTCTTCCTCTCTCTCCGGGCTTCTCTCCGGGTTTACGCGCGTCGTGTGTTTGCCCTTCCGTTTATTCTGCAATCGCGTATACGAGTGTTCGTCCGTTCGTACAATGTACCAGCGGTGCTGCCATCGACGGCCGCGCGGAGGAACCACGACGACAGAGGGCGACAGAGGCGACGCTCTCATCAGCGTAACTTTGCCGCGCACGGCTGTCACGCGCGGGGTGGACATCGGAACGGCGGAACCCGCGGGTAGATGCGAAGTGTTTATTGGTTACGAGCGGCGAGCGCGACGACGAAGAGACCCCGCGACGACGTACGACACACAACGCGGCGGCGGCTGCTGCGTTGGGTTTCCATGTGGGCGACACGCGCGCCCCCCCGAGTTACGGCCTCGGAAACAACTAACTGCGCTCGGCGGAGATTCACTCTCCGCGAGAACGCGGAGAGTCCGAGCGCCGAGTGGACGTGCCGCGAGGCGAATTGTCGTCCCGATTATTCTCTTGGTTTCTCGGGGGGTTCGTTCTATCCGTCTCTCTCTCTGTCCCTCGAGCTCGCTCGTTTCGCCCGGCTGGAATTCTTGATATTCCGCGGTCAACGCGACTCGAATGCCACGAGCAACGAGGCCTCACGAGAGCTCTGCTCTGTCGCTCGCTCGATTTCCAGAACGACGCGCGCGGCTTCGAGAGGGCTCCGCGCGCTTCTGGGGAGAATTCCCCGGCTTTGCGTTTGTCCTGCGCGGCGGTGGCTCGATACTCGTCGAGACGCCGGGCGTCCCCGGGGCGGAAGGAGATGCACAAGGATGTTAAGATTCATATGTTTTTCTCGCAAAATAAAAAAGAAATCTATTGATATCGATTAACATAGAATTGTTTGTAGATTACAGACTCCGGTCATCAAATCGGAAAATAACAAAATGCTCCCGACTCCGGATTTTTCTCTCATCCCAAATAACCGCGCGACATCAGCGTCGTGCCAACAGCTCGAAGAAAATTCTCATGGCGCTGCGGTCGCCGCGACGTCGACGGCGGCTACGGTGGTCCAATAATAAAACAATAAGTTAGGCGCGTTCCTCTCGCCGCGCTCGCCTCGAGGAGACTCGGGGTGGCGCGTCCGGGGCCTCGTCCGACTGCCGCGCCGCCGCCGCGGTATCAGTGTGGGATCGAAATGCGATGAATACACGCGAGTGAAAGGCCCGAGCGGGACGGAACGTCGGCGTTGCACGAGAAATATCCACGAGCACGACGAAGAGCGAGAGAGCAAGCGAGAGAGAGAGAGAGAGAGAGAGAGAGAGAGAGAGAAGAGAAATAAAAAGAAGAAGCGAAGGAAAGATATTGAGGTAGTGTATACGAGTGAACTCGTGCTTCTGCCGGTCCTTCGTGCTGCTGCTGCTGTGGCTGCTGCTGCTGCCGCTGTGGCCGCTGCTGCCGGACGAAAAGCATTGAGGTATGTGCCCCGAGTGGCGCCAGTGTGCGCGCAACCTTTCATTCTCTCGTTCGTTCGCCCGCTTCTCGCCCTTCGCCCTCCATTCCCTCTCTCGGCTTCTTCATCATCTTCCTCCTCCTCCTCCTCCTTCTCCTCGGACTCGCCTCTCGTCGCTGTCTATTTCGTCCTTTTTTTCCGCTCTCTATCTCATCGCCCACCGTTGGCCTCACCGACCGATCCAATTCTACCCCAAATACTCGGTATTGTGTAGTCGCCTCTCGCTTCCTCCCACGCGCATCTCCACTGCGCATCGCGTCGACCATTCTCGCTCGTTGCTGCTGCTGGTGGTGGCACGAAAAATCTCGCGTCGTCTCGTTGTCGTGCCGATCGCGTCGCTGCAACGGAAATTAATAATCCCTGAGACGAATGGTCCGTGAGTTCCAGCATTCCTGCTCCTTCCCCCCCCCCCCCCCCCCTTCCCTTGTCCTCGGTGTGTGTCCGTCCGTCTTTGTCTCGCTCGCGCGGCGTCAGCGTCGCTGCTGGTGGACGTCGCGACCGTTTGCGTTACACTCGGGGAACGCGCAGTATGCGCGAGCTTGACCATAATACACCGACGCGCAGACGTACAGGGTGCCGAAAAATTCCTCACGGGCGACTCTCGACTCGATGACTGCCTATCCTCTCGTTCTCCTCTGCGTGGACGACTGACTAATTAACGAAAACCCCTCGCGCGCCACGAGACGACCCAGACGGCTCGTTTCGTGGATACATAACTTTTTTTTTTAATGCCCGAGCTGTATATTATATATTATTGCCCCAAAACGTTTCTCACGCATTAACACGAGTCGAGTGATACAAACGCCCGAGAGACCCGTTCGTGGCCCGGCGGGTCGCACAGGTATACACATGTATATAATAGATGTGTGTGTGTGTATCTATATATGTGTATTTAACCCAGCCGGTGCCGTATAGTCGGCCTCAAGATGCGATCAATCAGGCGCTTATCTCGCACGAGCAATTTCGCCGCGATCGAACGATCAATTAGCGGCCAATAATTATCGCAGCTCTCTGATCACGAGAAATAAAAATAAAAATAAAAAAGCGCCAGCTGCTCGAAAAGACGGGTTCTAATAATTTTGATATTTTACAGGGAGAAATGTCGAGCGCGACTCGGCGGATCAAAAGTTGACTGACTGGAAGGGACTCGCCGAGGAAGGAAGACGAAGAAGGAAAAAAGAAGAGAGAAGACAAAAAAAACACCAGCAACGACGCCGTTGGACGAAAAAAAGGGAAAGAAGAGAAGGCGAAGGCCGCGGCGGCGGAGAGAAGAGCGATCGGCCGAGGGATTATGCGACGGGACACATTTCGGGCATTTTTACCGAGAGGGACGCGCAGGAACGCGTGTTCTATTAGCTTAAGACAAAAGAGCGGCGCCTAGACGTCCGAGCCGCGGGTTGAAGCGATAGAAGCGAAATCGAGGAAGGGGTCGAGTCTCCGACTCTCGTCTCGACTCCTCTCGGATCCTCGTTCTGCCCGACTGTCTCTCAGTTTCTCTCCTCGCTTCTGCTTCTGCGCCGCTTCGGCCCGGACGTGCAGACGCCGCTCCGAACGTCGTCGTCGTCGTCGTCGCCACGGTTAATGCGTGTCCTTGTTCGCGTCCCGAGACGTCCGCGTTGCGCGTCCGGCGAGATCCGCGCGCATCGAGAGCGAATCGCCCCGCGCTCTCTGTCGTTTCGTGCTCCGCGGACCGTTTTATTTATGCGCCCGAGCGCGGAAAAAGATGTAAGTCCTCTCTGCGTCGGACCCCGGGCCGCATTCCTGCCGTGCGGGGGCCTCCGAGGGGGCGCGTCGCCGACGAGAGGGACGCGACGTCCGCGAAAAAGGACCCCACCAGGCATTTTAACTGTAAGCGATAATCGACGCCGTGAGCCGTAGGATCATTCGATCCTCGAGCCGCGATAACTCGGTCAAACGGATCGTTCGAGGGTTTGGGAACCGAGAGTGAGAAAAGTCGTGTCTGGTTTGTGGCGACTGGGGATTGAGACGAGGTCGGGGAAAAATTGGGGAACCGGTTGAAGGATTTTTATGGGTGTGGGACGTCTGAGTTGAGGGTCGACTGCTGGAAATGATGAGAGTTACATTTTTATTGAAGGGTCAACATTTTAGAGAGGATTTAAAAAATGATTACTTTGTGGAGGACAAGAAATTGATTTGATTTGTTTAGTTCCGATTATTAAAATAATTAAAAATAATGAAAAAGACCTCCTCGATCATAAATTGAAATTTTTCTTCCGTGTCATTCGCCGCTCGAAAAATTTATCTGCTATTCGGGCGAGTTATTAGGCAATTTCTTAACATCCTAAATGTTACAGCGCATAAAGCACGGTAAAACTCGCGGATGGCATTTGCATGAAATTTACGGACTCCGCGGCCCCGGAATTCTCGCCAAAATATCGCTCGGTCGTGCCAAGAGCTTGACGAATCGGTGCCTCGGACTCGAGAGCCACATCTCTCTCTTCGAGTTCGGTAATTCGATTAAAAATTACACGAAAGCCAAGCGCGTAAGACCAAACGGATAAGCGCCCGAGTGTGTCGTTCCCGCGTGTTGCGTAGGTGTAAGCGAGTGCGATGGATTATTAATGATGTCGTCGTGCGTCCCGGACGAGTCTCGGGATCTCTTGGCTCGGGCACCGTGTGGCAGGATGGCCACAGGGAGGAGCGGAAAGGGGGAGAAGGGAAACGAAACGAAAAGACGGCGACGCGTCCGAAGATTTAAACGACCGGCGCGCGGTCCGGAGCGACGAGTCTCGCGCGATATAAACGCTCGTCGTCGGTCAGATATAACCGGACGGTTTTTCGGGTCTTTGATAGATCGACGCAATTCAGATCACACAGATGACGCGTCCGCCTCGTTCGCCCCGCGACTCTTCAGCATCTCGCGCGCGCGATCCGGACTCTTGGCTCGCGTGTCTCTTCGTCTCTTCGTCGTCTATCCATCTCTCTCTCTCTCGCATCTTAATGCCGATTAATTTATCAAATCGCGCGGACGAGATAAGATTAGCCGCCGCCGGAGAGAGGAATGGGGTGTGTTAAACCGGACCGCATCGCGATAGAGATTACGCTCTTGTTCCTTCGCCTCGGGTTTGCTCCCTGCGCGAGGCCTCCCAGGACTGGCGAAGAAAAAAAAGAAACCGGAGAGAGGCAAAAAAAAAAGAAATCTGAATCAGAGTTATGCTCGTTGGTAGCGAAGTAACTGTCGTAACGCTGGCGCGTAATTGAATGACGCGAATGTTAAGAGGGAAGATAGAGAGAAGGAGAAAGAGAACCGGAGAGTGAAGACTGAGAAACATAAAGAGCGAGAGTGAAAGAGAGAAGGAAAAATCTGTGACTCCACCGCGACGGCTGTCACGTGTGAATTAATTTAACGACTAATTATCCCCACTTTTCGCGGACGATATAAATCCAATGCCGGTCTGAAAGCGATTTCTCTCTCGCTTCTTTTATTGAATGATAATGCCTACATTTATGGTTTTCTTCGTTTCTCATGGCGGAGAATCGCGAGTACTTCTGTATGTATGTATATACGATTTTTTCTTTTTTTTTTTACAAGCATACACGTCGGAGTCGCATCGCCCGGGAGGAACTGCGAGGGGCGAGCGCGAGTGCGTCGGACCGAGAGGAAATATTTAACGAGCCCGTAAATTCGCGGAGCGGATTTTCAAAGGCGAGCGTAAAAATTATATGGGGCATGATCGAGCCCGGCGTATATATTCTCCCGGCTCGCGCGCAGACAGCCAGTGTGCAACGAGACACAACCAGCCGCGCGCCTCTCCGTCCTTCCACCTCGTCGTCCTCGTCCTCGTCGTCGTCGTCGTCTCCGGCGCGGGCTCGGGACCCACACGCACGAGGAGTTCAATAACGCTGGAGTAACTCTCGGCGCTCGCGCGCGGCGACGGCTTAACAAGCAATAAATACGCCGTCGCTCGCGGTACGAAAAGTTTACGTCTCCGACGTAAGAGCCGCCCGATTCCGCCGGGCCAGAAGCGCGCGCGCGCGCCCAGCGATCGAGCCGGCAGTTTATAAGGTAACGTAAAATTAATAGAGCTTATCGTGCCGCGATTCGCCGCTGCCGTTGCGCTTCGGCTGGTCGACGATAATTCATCGGGGAAATTACGACACGCCGCGCCGGGGTAACGCACGACGTATTAATCGATTGACCGATCTCTTTGCAGTTGGACGGTGCAGATGGGATTCGAGGAGACGTATCAGCATTTGGATGGATCTGTGGAAGATTCTCGTTGAGAAATAATTTTTGCTGGTAATTTATTTTTATTATTCTTGGCCTACAATAAAAAATAAAATAAAAAATGCATTGACACATTTGTCAATTTGCAGATTCAATACGTCAACGTCGATGCTGCGAAATCTCGGGCACTAAACGATATCGCACGAGCCGCAAATTGCCGAGCAACGAGTCCAAACAACGCGACAACTATTCGAGAGGCCGTGGCTGTGAATGATGACGGAACCAGGGGGGGAAGTTTCACCCTGTTTTATAACGCAAAATTAATAGAGCTTATCTTGCTTCGCGGCCGTTTCGTAATTTATCATGGGATTACGGTGCAAATAGCTAGCGAGCGCCACGAGGAAGCGAGAACGGAGCGCCGCGCGACCCCGGACGAGTGCTCCCCTGTGGGGAACCGTGAAACCCCTCGACCCACGGGCGCAGCAATCACTTCCTGTGTCAATAAACACGGATTCCCTGCTGCTGCCGTTGCTGCCGTCGTTGCTGCTGCTGCTGCTACTGCTGCTGAGGCTGTCTGCTGTGCAACCCGGAGCGGAGAGAACCCGGCGACCGTTCCACGAGGGATGCTGTGCGCCACACCAGAATGAGCTGCACGGCTAAGCCGAACTCTCTCGCCATTGGGGATAGAGAGATTTCTCTCTCTCAGTTCCTGTTCGCGTGTACCGCTCGCTCACTCGTACAAACGACACCACTCGAGAAATCGACCCTCCTCGACATCGATACCCGGGGCTCCTTCACAATTCTATCCGTCTCGCTTCTCTTCTGCCCCCTGCCCCCCTCTTACCCCTTGTGCTCAGCTCTCTGCCCCTGTAACGGGCGCTGTATATACTTTTCCCGATTTCAGGATAATATTGATTCTGGAATTACACGAGAATTAGAACGAGCGCACCGGAGGGGCAAGAGAGGGGCTGCAGGGAGCACCGAAGAATCGACTCGTTTGCAACGAGATTTACGTGTCATGATCCACGCCGCGGATATTCCCCCTTCCCTTCGTAGTATTTTCGCAAATATTAAGCCAAATCCGCTGGGCCACCTCTCAAAATGCAGGACGCAAGTGGGCGCGATGGAATTTTATCGCGGGCTTGGAGAAAAATATTTTTATGAATTGAATCGAATGATCGATTGAAATTTATTTAAAAATATATTTAAAGATATCAGTATTTCTTAATTGATCTCTTCTTCGGCACTAATAATAAGTTCGTAATATTAATGAAATCGAGACTAATATAAAATAATATTTCCAGAATTGCACATCGTAAACCCGCATCATCATTAATCAGATCACTTTTTTTATCAACTAGGCTAATCACACGCGCTGGCGCGCGTGCCCGAGATACTTTTGCGCTGCTGCGCTCTCACAAAGTTTTAAAAAGGTAAATCGCAACTGAAAAACCCTTGTTCAATTACTTTTGAAAAAAAAAAAGGAAATTTGTCGTTTTGCTTGTCAGAAATCGTAGATCTGGCCACCGGGCCGAAAACCGCCCAAATCGGGGTCACGAAATTTATTTTTTCAAAATATCGACTTTTAACCTATACCATTGTTCTCAAGTCGCATATTCTACCCCTGAAAACACTGATTACAACCCTTTTTTAGTTGATTTTGAAAAAAAAATTTTTTGGCCGAACAGTTTGTCAGAAATCGTAAATCTGGCCGCCGGGCCGAAAACCGCCCAAATCGGGGTCACGAAATTTATTTTTTCAAAATATCGACTTTTAACCTATACCATCGTTCTCAAGTCGCATATTCTACCCCTGAAAACACTGGTTACAACCCTTTTTTAGTGGAATTTGAAAAAAAAAAAATTTTGGCCGAACAGTTTGTCAGAAATCGTAGATCTGGCCGCCGGGCCGAAAACCGCCCAAATCGGGGTCACGAAATTTATTTTTTCAAAATATCGACTTTTAACCTATACCATCGTTCTCAAGTCGCATATTCTAGCCCGGAAAACACTGCCGTCAACCCTTTTTTAGTGGATTAAAAAAAAAATACGATATTTGACAGAACTGTCAAAATTATCAAGGACAAATGAATCTGGGCTCGATCTGAGAGTCCCAGCCAATCACAGCTCGAATAGATTGCTACCAATGCTTTCCGTTACTCATGGACTTTTTAAAAGAGGAATAAAAATTTCGAAATTCACCGATAACAAAAATTGTCCTCCCCCGTCGCGCCAGGTTCTTAAACGCTTGGCCGGTGAGCAACGCGAGAGAAATAAATTTGCCACGCGAGCGCTTACGATGCACACGAGGGAGCACGGGGAAGGGGGGGGGGGGGGGTCGAGGAGCAGAGAGCGAGCGTTGAAACACGCGTGTACCACTTTCGCATTATCCATCATTCTCGTCCGCGAGCGAATTACAATGACAATGACCGCAATAACGATCGTTCTGTATTAGTATCAGCGTCGATCGAACGAGAGGAGGAAGCGAGAGCGAGACGCGAGAGCGGACGGCACGCGGCTTCTGCCAGTACGTCGACAGCTTGGAAAATTGCTAACAAATAATGATACAAAGGGTCGTGCTCCGCGGGGTGGAAAGGGAGGAAGGGAGGGGGTTCGGGGGGATCGGATAGTGGCGCAGGGCGCGCGACCGGACGAGGCTCCGGGTTTGAGGGGTGTCGAGCAGCGACCCCTTCCCGGTCTCTTCCTCCTTCGCGTGTGTGCGGCCGGCATTAGAGTCGGAACAGCCCGGCGCTCGGTATTAATAAAAACCATGGGATATCATATCGAGACCCAAGACATTTATCCACCCTCCAGGCCTTGCGGGAATCAATTGGACTAATACGGCAAAATTTCTCCCCCCGAGCTCTCGGATTCCCTCGCGGCGAAAAAGTGCATCGTTAAACACTCGAGAAGCATAAATAGCGAGAGAGAGAGAAATTTATTTTTCCTTTTTTTCCAGGTCCCACAAAGAGGCGAAGGGATTTTTCCTTCGACGGAGGTTCTCCCGGGGCTCGCATGTAAATATCAAGCTGGAAGGGACGGAAAAGCCGCGGCGAGGAGGGAAAAAAAAAACGACGGGGAGATCTCTCGAGTCACCGCGGATCACGAGCCATTCGAGTGTCTCGATGGGGCCAATATAATTCCTCGACGTCTAGTTTCTCCCCCCGTGAGAAACGCGCGACTCTTAGCAGCGGTGGAACTCTCGTCGTCGGCGTCGTCGTCGTCGTCGTCGTCGTCGTTGGCTCTCGCTTTTATGCGGGCTCACAACTCGGACGTTAAACGAGACCGCGTGCGGCCTAAGGAAGAGACTTAGACGTACACGTAACACGGATGTGTTTGTGTGTCTGTCCGTCCGTCCGTGTGTTTGTATAAATAGCAAGCGCTATATACATAAGCCGAGGTACACGTAGATCGGGAGCTACCTGCGCCCTGCGCTACCCAACTCTCTTTCGCTCTGTGCGGTAAGGACGTCTAACACACGAGGGCAAATAAATAAATGCGAAGGAGTCCCGCGAGTTGGGGAGACCTCGCTCTCTTTCTCCCTCTCGACACATGTACGCGGCATTCGCTGTCAATTCAACATCTTTTTCACTCCGATATTCATCACAATTAAAAATGTGGGTCTTATCATTAAAATCATATATTAAAACTTTTCTGTCTCCTCCAAAATCTTAAGAAACGCAAATAGCTTAGTTATATTTCATATGAATTAAAAACATTCCTTGATACTTAAATTTAAATTCATATTAAAGTTACCAAATATAATTGCTTCCACTAAAAAAAAATAATAATAAAAACATGGTAACTCTCAGCAGCAGAATCTCGCAGCCGCGAGAGAAAAAGTGTCCTGAAAGTGAACTGACGTGGACCGCCTCGTACACTTGAGGCCCGCGCGACATTCCCCGGGTATCCGCGGCGCGTCGCGTTACATATAAACGCGGAGAAACAGTGGATACGCGCGCCTTACACACACAGACACACAGAGAGTCAGGGAGACGACGACGACGACGACGACGGGAGCGATCTGCGGGGTGGGACGGTCGTTGCAGGAGAGAAGAGACGTACGCTCGCTCGTTCGCTCTCCGTAAGCGACGCGCGATCCGTCACGAGGGCATAAATCAATGCTATACGTATTCGCAGCAACCGCAGCAGCAGCTACAGCAGCAGCAGCAACCCCTGTGTGTTCGCCCAGTTGCATTCGACGTCAGCCACCGAACGCACACGAGGCTCGATATGTATCCCGCACACTTACAGGCAAACATACACACACATCAATACAGATACATACAGATACATTGAAATACATGTACACAGCTATGTACAGGCGACGCATAGCATAACGTGCTTGGCTACCTCACTTTCGGGGCGGCGAAGCGATATACTCCGATATCTCCCACGTCGCTCTCTCTGTCTCTCTCTCTCTCTCTCCCTCTCTGACGACGTATATATCTGTACATCTGTACTATATTATTGCATTGAGATTCAGCTATGTGTAAGCTTTCCCTCTCTCTCTCGGCGTGTATACGCCGAGGTCTCTCGTCCACGGCGGTCGAGGCGAGTATCTCGTCGTGGCCGAGTCTGTTGCTCCTGCAATAACGCCACGACGGACGAATAGGCGAGAGAGACCCGGTCACAGATAACAGAATATCATCGGTCTGTATACAGTCGAGCCGTGTGATTCACCGCTGTATCTGTATCGCGAATTCGATGTGACTGTGTGTGTGTGCGTTCTCCGATGGGGCTGCGACGCCGTGTGGCATAGAAGCGAAGCTATGCTTTATTATGCCGGACACAATTGCGTGTTGGCTAAGCCACGTGACCGGGCTACTTCCGGCCGAGCGTCGGGTTCCGCTCGGTGACGTCGCATCTTCCCTCTGGCCCCGATTCACGTGCGTGTCCCTCGCGTGGCTTTCCCCGCGCCGATTCGCTGTATGAATTCGCTCTCGTCGTCGTCGTCGTCGTCGTCGTCGGCTTCGTCGTCGTCTCGCTCACTCGGCCCTTCCCACATCTCTCGGTGTGTTTATGTCTCTCCACGTGTCTGTCTATCTGACTGTGTGTGGATCTTTCTCTTTCTCTCTCCCTCTGCTATTAGTCCAGCCGAGGGACCAGCGAGAGATGAACGATGGAAGCGTCGAGAGGGGGATGCGGATGTTTCGGTTAAAGCGAAATCTCATTCCCGAATCGCTTAATCTTCCGTGTTGGCTCGGTTCTTGCTCGGTTCACCCCTCGAGCCTCGTCGCACCAGTCGGGCTCGGTTCAGGACGGACACCGACTCGGTCGACTCCTCCTTCGTGTCCCGCTTAGTTGTGTTTCCATCCACGTGTCGGTCGCGTTAAGTTTTGATGCGAACGGGGAGCAACAATGAGACGCAACGTCATTGTCGCTGTGGAGCGCCACACCGGAGTCCATGAGAACCGGCGAGAAAATGTCCTTCCGGGCTGGTTCTTCGGCGGACGTAAGTGCTGTGTCGGGTTGAACGCTGCTGGGGGGTTGTGGGGCTAAAATCCGTGACAATATTTTGTCAGACCCTCCGCCACGGACCGGCGCTCGTTGAAATCTGTGCTCTATCGGAGAGTCGAAAGTTTGATCATTAGTATTAAAATCTGTAATTGATAAAATCAATTGCTTCCTGAAGATCTTAGAGTCAGCAATTGAAATATCAAATAAAATAGATCCAATCACATTTTTTAATATTAAACCAAATTGACCTATTATAAATACTCTCAGCTTCATATCAAATATCCAATGAAATATTTTTTTAAGTCGACGCGTTGGACAAAATCATCCGAAAATTATGGCTCTCAATCCCAACAATACTCTGATTCAAGGCAACAATTCCCACTGCCGGTCGATAGAGGGGAACCAAAAAAAAAAAGAAAACATAAAAGAATATACAAAGCTAATAGAGAGATCGAGGAGGATATGGCGGATCGAAAGGATCGGTCACGCTCTTCTTACGTTAATACCTGTATCGGATCGGCCGTGAATAGCTCGTGCGCTCTCTCGTCGTTCTGCTTCCAGGCGGCAGGCACGCACCACCATCGAAACTGGTGATTCGTGTGCGGTTGTGTAAACCCCGCACACACGAAGGACTTCGGGCCTCCCTTACGACAGGACGCGGGGCACACGCATCGAGGGTGTTCGCCGAGCCCTAACTCCCGGGTCCAGGGCGGTTCGGACCAGCGTGGCGAATCTCGCTAGTGGCGCGGGAGTTTATCGCGGGGGTGTGTAGCCACTGTGACCACTAAAACCGTCTCACGATGCGTACAAACACACACACAAACGGCGGGAGAGCATCGCCGGTACGTGAGCCGAGTGCGTGGACCGTCCGCAGCACAGCCTCCGCGGGCTAACGCAGAGAGACTCTCGCGTATAGCTCACGTGCCATGGGAACCATAAAATCGCTGGAACGGCCCTTATAAATAATGAATAACCAGCGAGCGAGAGAGATGACAAGCCACCGGCGTCGTTCCGTGGCTCGCGCAACTTTCCACGGTAATTAAGCTGCTCCCCCCTCATTTTTACCCCCGGCGCATTATCGTCCTCGGAAGTATTTAAAATATTTTTCATACGTAATCCGAAGAAATCTCGTCCAGTGCAAAAGGCGTCCACCACGAATTTCGCTCTTCCTCGGCGAGACAGCCGAATTCCACGCGTGGATGCGGCTGGAATAAAAATGACGAAATTACAGAAACTTCCTTTCGCGGTGCTGTGATTGATATTCCAGATTTAATTGTTTCGGAGTAAACCCGAAACTCTCCTCGCTTTATATTCCACCAATTTCAGAAAGTGAATTTTAGTTGAGTAAAAGTATCAGCATTGATAAATATGTTAATGTTATCGAAACAGTAGAAATCACTTCATTGATTATTTCTCAGTGGCTGAAGGGGGTACAGAGTACATAGTAGTAGCAGCGGCGAAGCTCACCGTATGCATAATAGAAGCGAACGTCGGCGAAGAGATGATCAGACGAGCGCTAGACTGGGCAGCCGTATCGCCAATAGCGTGTGTACTCCCGTTGGACGTGCTACTAAGAAATACAAGACCGGACGTATACACGGTTCCCGTACGCCACGTCGGCAAGAGCCGGTCGGTCGGGGCCGGCTTTACCCGTTCGCTGGTGCTCGTGGTGCTGCCTAGGTGGTCTCTCTTCGGGGTGCCCGGCGCGCGTGCGGATCTGCAAATCATAATCGTGCCTATGAGTCGAGCAGCTCGACGAGCGGTAACGAGATGAGCTATATACGAGGCTCGCGAGGCGCAGCGCAAGTCTCTATCACCTGACTATACTGTTGCTGGTTTCCTGAGATGTAGAGGGAAAATATATATATGTATAATAGATGAAGAGATGCAAAAGCTCCGAGTTACCTGCGACTCCTCAGGAGAGAAGAGACACCAGTGCGTCGACTGGCAAAAGGTTGCAGGTTGCCTTACGACTTTACGGTAGGTTTTACGGTAGGTCGGCCGTGTATGTACTCCAAGTGTACGAGAGCGTCCGAATACCCACGCTCCGCCGCCCTGACGAGACAAGGTGGTCCCCCCGACTGGCCCAATGAGGCCTGACTCGCCTGACTTGGACGCGGCTCTCCCACGAATCCGTGGGATTTATGGAGCACGAATTAAATGCTCTCCCGCTGCTGCTGCTGCTGCTGTTGTTTCTTCTTCTTCGTGGCTTCTCTCTGCCACTGTATGCAGAGACACCGGAAGAAGATACCGTGAGGGACTCAATGGCGCCCGTTCTACCTGCAATTGAATGAAATTTTTATTATCATTAAAAAAAAATCTATTTCAATTATCAATTGAATATTTTGTTAAGTATTAAATTAAATAATTTTGGGTCGATTAAGAAATGATAATTAAAAGAAAATGAATTTTAATTATTGTTCTACTAATAATGAAAGGTGTTTGCATTTGTTTCAGAATCCAAGCAGACCGTCTGCTCTCCGAACTTTTTGTCCATTCCGCCAGCACCGAAACCGCAGAGGCCAACTAGGCTGCTTAGAGTGGCGATTCCGAAAACCGCCCAAACGGCCGTATAAACGTTTCCTCTTCTTCTTTCTTTTATTGTTCCTCGACTCATCAAAACGCAGCTTGTAAAAACGATTTCCAACAGCAACTTTTACAGACTCCAACGACGACTGTCTCGGGCCGCACGCGTGTCGGTCGGACACGCGAAGAGACGCGAGACTCGCGCGCGTTATACGGTGATTCGACTAGACGGCAGCTGTTCCTGGGGCTGCTCATTAGCCATGCATACGCTCTCTCGGGGAGTGAACCAATCCCACATCTCCCTTCGCTCTATCCATCCATCTCCCTCGGTGGTTTTTTCTTCCACGCTCCTCTTCTCCATTTTTTTCCTCTTCTTTCCTATGCGCCGATGCTAACGAGACGTCTATATCATTATGCTATTTCGTAAACGCACGCGCGTCCGCTTTCTTTCCTCATCTCCCTCTTCCATTCCGTCCGGCGAGTTTCGGGCGCACGAAATAAGGGAGGATACGGCCCATCCCGGATATTAGGGCCCGCGGGGTTCTCCGGCCTCTCTCGCCTGGTCCCGCCGAATCGTTTCTATCCTGGAAGGTCCGGTCGACTCGCCTCTCGTTCAGCCAGAGGCCTCAGCAGCAGCAGCAGCAACAGCAACTTCAGCAGCAACAGCAGCAACAGCATGAACGAAGGCTCCGAGATAAAGCGACGAACGGCGAGGCCGCAGCTCCGGACCACTAAGCCACTCTCGAAGAACCGTGGACCACCGTGAAGGACGCGCCGGGCCCTGCGCGAGACTGCCCATCTCTTCCTCCCGCCCCTTCCACCGACTCTTCGCTTCTCCACCGCCATTTTCTCCCTTTTTGCCGTCGCTCTCTCTCTCCTTCGTCTTTCTTCTCTCTTCTTCTCTCGGTTCCTCTCGTTGCCTCTCGCGATGCTCACGGGTCTCCTGCTCCCTCCGATGTCTTCGTTTCTTCCTCGCCGTCGTTTTTCTTCCTGCCTCTTTATGAGCCAACTGCCAATAACCACGAACACGTGATTCTCCACGGTCGCGCCGAGCCAGCGTCTCGGTAACGTCGACTCGAGCTAC
The DNA here is from genome assembly GCA_964034905.1 of Itoplectis maculator. NCBI lineage: Eukaryota > Metazoa > Arthropoda > Insecta > Hymenoptera > Ichneumonidae > Itoplectis > Itoplectis maculator. The sequence goes on from OZ035860.1 coordinate 6,214,536, forward strand.
GGAAACATCGGCGACAGCGTCCAGCACGCTTCGTGTGTTCAAGCGGATTTTTTTTTTAGCTTCTTTTTGTCTTTTTAATTTCCTAGGACGTTCCCGTCTCGAGCCGTCGTCGCCCGACGTGACGCCAGTTTGGAGTAATTTACGGATTTTTCAGGGGGGGATTAGGGGCAAGGGGAGGGATGTATATGTGGCCGGGAGGATATTAATTCGACGGGACCAGACCGAGGTGGACCGGAGGGAGGGGACCACACCTGCCGCGGCAGGTGGCTTCCCTATTCGTTATTCCGACGATTTACCACGATTATTGCTTCCCGAGCGACGATGATGACGCGGTATTTAGATTCGAATAGATTGCGGCGAGTCTACCGGGACGGATGTCGACAAATGGTCTGGGGGAAATATACATTTTTTCTTTATTTTTTTTAGATTGCGAATTCTAATTTCATTGCGTGAGGAATAATTGTAGAAACTTATTATAGAAATTATGAACGATTAAGATTGACCCACAATCTTCCGTTTACAAAAATTGTACTTTGTGTTTTTTTTCTTGCAACAGCCAATAAAATCGAGCTTATCCTCTTTAACAAAATTCAGAATAGAAACGTCGACTAGAATAATTCAAATCCGCAAAAATTCTGCAACTCTCGAATCCCGGCGGAAAACCCGCAACAAAATCTCGTTACATCTCCCAGAAACATCAGCGCCGAATGTTTTTCGATACTCGCTCCGCGTCGTCGCAGCTAAACGAGAAGCGTCGCCCGGGTATCTGCGTATTACGCGATAAATATGACGAAGAGCGGGTATTCTCTCCGTCCTTTCGGCGAATGAGAATACCCGCTGCTCCGACTGCGCGTTGAAAAGGACGCGAAAGTGGTTGACTCTATAAGCTCGCGGCGCAAGAAGACAATCTCGTTTCGAGATATCGTCGCAACGCGCTGGCTTTCCCGAAATAAGAGCGAGAGGAAGAAACGCGCGGGGGGGATGGGGCGGGGGGTGCGACTCGCGAGGCTTTTGAGGACGTCGGAAGCGTCCCGACGCCGATAAAGAGACGCCAAGAAGTTCGGGCTTCATCGTCGCTCGGTTTCTCGCCGGTGTCGTAACGACGAACCCGCGGGGTTGGGAAACGCGAGAGAAGCGGATAAGGACTAAACGGGTGGGAGTTGGGGGAGAGAAAGGGGGGGGGGGGGGGCACGGGGAGCATAACGAAGATTGCAAAGTCGCTCAGCGGCAACGGCCAAAGCGATGAGACGACGAGGAAGGCGCGTTGCACGAGGAGACAACAGTCGGTGCGACTATTAGTGTCGCTGCTTGAAGAGGAAGAAGTGATCGCTACTGATGTTTCGTCCTGCCGCGACGATTTTCCTCGTCTCTTCTTCTTCGCCTCCGTCTCTCTCCTTCTCCCTGCGGTAGCTCCTCAGTGGTAATCCCGGTATCGCCTCGGAGCTTCTCAGACGTCAGCGACACTCGGGGGTTTCTTATCCTCGTCGTTTTCCCAGTTCCGAACGCCGCCGTGAATATCCTCGCGAACGTCGTCACGCCGCGAGCGGCGACGGTGGTCGGAGGAGCCGCTGCTGCCGCCGCCGCCTCCGCGGTGCCGGTTAAATAATTCAGTCTTAATTAGGATTTACGCAGCGGCGGAGAACAATTAAAACGCAAGACACAGACCCGGGGACCGGGAGAGAGCGAAGACAATCGCGCGTTCGCCTCGCTGCGCCGACCGAGGAATTGCGTCCCACCTGCGTCGCGTGGAGAGGAAGAAGAAGCTCACCCCGAACGGGCTTTATTCGTCCTTGGTGGATTCCCTCGATGCGGATCCTGTCGAGAATCGATGTCAATTAATGTTGCGTCGCACACATTTTTTGGTTTGCATTTGAATACTTTTGAAGGTAATTAATGTCAATTTTGTATCATGAATATTTTTTATCTAATTTCAAAGTTCAATAAATTAATAGAAAATAAATAAATATATAATCGTGGGAAAAGATGGAGTTCTTTTTGTAAGAATTATTATTCTAGGTACGAACATCTTCACCTCCGCCACTTAATTAATCGATCAGCCCTGTCCATGTCACGATCACAGCTACGCCGAGTATTTCGTCGCGTAACTTATGATCCCAAAGTGCAGTCCGCCGGACTCGCTCGCGTGTCACATCGGACGGAAGGACGACCCGCTGAGCCTGACGACGGAGGATGACGCGTTGATATCGACGACTCGAGGCCCGGCCACGGGATTTCCATGTTCCGAGTGTAAACCCTCGCCAACCGAGGAAGACGCGCCGGCCTCCCCCCTGGCAAGGGTTCTCCGGCGATTCCCATCGTTCCAGAAGTCGGGGGGAGCTGTAGAGAGATTAAATCCCGTCGTGGTCGAACGAGTTTGCGCTTCGCGGCATCCCCAGCGCGATTTCGAGTGTTACATTATACAACAGCTCCGTGACGATGGATTCTACCGACCAGTAGAATCAACTCATGAACTCTTTTTAGCGCGAATGCAAAAATTTGACATTTTTGAGGGCTCGACTTTCAAATTCTGTGAAAAATAAACAAATCGAGATACGGCATTCCGCCTGACGGCATTGCTCCTAGTCTTTTTCGAAAATTCTGAGATGCGAATCATCGAACCATATTCAACGTCCATTATTGCTTCATTTAGACGACTCCCACCTCTAGAAAATGTGGGAGGAATCTCGTGCGACGCGCGACGCACTTTTGCGAGGCTCCACTGTAGATAAGAAGGCGATCATCGGCAGTCGGTGCCGTCTGCATGTGGTCCAAAGTCTTTGTCGGCCCGGCGAACATGCCGTCGAGTGTTACGCCAACGCGGGTCCTCGTAACTTCTGCGTCCCTCCCTCTCCCGCGTTGCCGGCTCTCTCTGGATACATCGGGGCGACGGGGGGGGATATACAAGCGCCGCGTCTCGGCCTGCAACACACGAAGAGCTCAACGACCCCGCTAATTGCCGCATCGGTCACGCAATTTCTTTTTTTTTTCGTCCATTTTTCCTCTCGTTTCCCCTTTCATCCCGTTCGTCGCCCGAATCCTCCACCTTCGCTTTCTCGCATCCTCATCCGTCTGGTCCGCTGAAAATTAAAATACAAATATGAGTACAAATATAATTAACAAACAAATGAGTGTAATTTACATTTACAAATACAAATAAAATATAATATTAAATACAAATAAAATAATAATAACTACAAATATAAATACAGAATTTACCGTGCTAATAAACCGATTGGTTTCCCGGTTCGCACGTCGGCAGCCGCGCCCGCGGATTTTTCTTTCGCGCAAATAGCGAGAAACTCGCTCACCGCGACGAGACCGAACTATTCCGCGGCTCGTACCCGGCGAGTTACACATACCCAGCGATAATACTATACACACCGGCCGGCCGGTGGGTCGTGAACGCGCGCGGTATGCGAGATACCGAGCCGAGAGTTATACCCGCGGGTACATAAGCGCGTGTCGTTAATTCGAATCGATCGTTTTCAGCGTACGGGCGACTCGTGCCACCGCGCGGCCGAGTTTATATATCGTAAATAGGCGCGGCTTACAAACACCGGTGTATCCTATATGCGCGAATGTATCGTTATATACACTGTAAAACCCCGACGACGACGACGAAGGCAGCAACGGCGGCGGCAGCAACGAGGCAACACATCGCCGCGACTTCCTTCGCGCAGGCAGCGAGCGAGACACGAAGCGAGCCAGACCGGGTACAACGGGGACTTGTATTTTCCAGTAGCTGGTACACGAACCGCCGGAGCTTACAGTATAACCAGCTCGGTGCCCTATTCTTGCTCTTTCCCTCTCTTTCCCCTTTCTCTCTCTCTCTTTCCCTGCATTAAAGTAGTCGAGAAAATAGTCGCGTATAGTTTTGCATCGCGAGTTTTACTCTCGTGACTGCGCCGTGTGTATACCGATGCACGAAAACGATCGCTCGAAGCTCGGCGACTTTTCGGGGGTCGTTTCCCGGTAATCGTGGAAAAATAAGAGAGAAAAAATAAATAAAAAAAAAACGGGGGAAGAGCAGGAGGAAGATAAAGGGAGGAAGAGAGAGGGAGACGGGGTGAACAGGCGAAGCACGCGAAATGATATCCTTCCCGCTGGGTTCGGTGGCGAAGCAGCGGCGCGTGTTGCTGCTGTTGCCGCTACTGCTGCTGCTGGGGGTAGGCAGAGCAAAAGCCAGAGAGGGTGGTTAGTAACGATCCCAAATCCACCCCCTGGTACAAGTAACGGAATTAAATTAAATTCAAATATAATCAAATAAAATTTAAATTTCAAATCCTCCTTGGCTGCCACGTCGTGGGTTAACCCGAGGCGCGGGGGGTGAAAGGGGGATGGGCTCGCCGTTGCCGCTTCTGCCACCGCCTGGAATATAGTACAGTGTACATCCAGAACGGTAGATTTAGTATCGTTCACCCTGTTCTCCATCTCTCTCCCTCCTTCTCTATTCGCGACCCTTAGCGCCCGGCCGATCGTCCCGGCGCGCGGATACATCCCAACCCCCTGAATTCACGGAGACGAGATTTAACGGGTCAAACTCGTGGAGCGCGCGCGCGAGCGTGCCGGGGTCGCGAGAGTCAAAGCGAGAGGGTGGCTGATTGAGACACTGTTTTGTTTGTTCGAAACGACTACGACGAGGAGGAGATGAAGAGAGAGCGAGGAAGAGAAAAATACGGAAATAGAGAAGGACGGAGGGAGACACAATATAGCCGGACAGGAGGAGAGATAAAAATACTGGCAAGGGGATGTAGTGCATTGTGGGCGACAAAGAGACGAAGGAGATATGAAAGAGCGGGAGACAAGCGAGAGGGAATTGAGCTCCGCCGATACGGCAGGAGGGAGGAGGAGATGAAACGCGGTGGGTGGAGAGGAGGAGGAGGCCAGAGAGCCAGAGAGGCAAAGAGAGAGGAGGAGGAGGGAAAAAAAAGAGATAAAAAGAGGAATAGCGAAAGACGAGTGGAGGTGAGGGTGCGATGAGGCAGATAGCGCTATTTCGGCACCGCGAGGGTTGGCTTCCTCCGATCGTGCACGATGGAAAGGGGTGTACCAGAGGGAGAGAGAGAGAGAGAGGGAGAGACCTGGCTCGTCGTAGTCCCCGCAGGGGCCAGCCGGGGAGTGTCATTCTGTGTCAACCGCAGCGCCCTCTGACGATGACACCGCGGAACGCGAAAGGGGATGAAACTGCTGCGGTTCTCAGGTCTGATGCGAGAGTAGCGGCGATGCTGGTGGTGGTGATGCTGGCGCTGGTGGTGATGGTGGCGGCGGCGGCGGCAGTGGTGTATAACTCTCGCAGCCCGGCAACCGAGCTATTTGCTTCGGCTTCCCGCAGACTCTTATGCTCCGCGCTTCCAATCCTCCGACTGCTGCTGCGCAGAGATACGCGGCGACGCGCCTCCGCTGTCGATTGTCTTCTCACGCTCCGTCATTTGCGTTGTTTTTTTTGTCGGTACCTGCAAGCGGACGAACGTGTATGAGCGATTGGAAATGGAAGAACGACAAAATATTGGGTTTTGGCGAGAGTCGGAGGTTTTCGGTCGAAGAGAAGTTGCACATTTTTACCGAGCGAAACGGAATTCGATTTTTTTAGCCCAATGTGTGTGAATCAAATAAATTTTTGTTATTAGCTGTGGGATACTGTTACTTTTTTTTAGCACGTGATAATAATTTGAGTCGCGTCGCGCGAAACCAATAACAATTTTTCCCCCCGGCTGCAAAGATCCTCAACGCATTGGACTCTGAAAGATCTTCAACGCATTGGACTCCCTCAACGTTTTTTGCGCAGCAAGAGGCCCGACCATCTCGAGCATAAAATAACTCCGACAAAAAGCCCCGACTCGGCCACATAAAGCTAGATTTAATGATTTGTCTCGCTGGAACCGCGTTTCTTGCGCCGCGCACTTTTCTTTCGCCGCGGAATAATTCTTTTTTTTTTATGCCTCCCTTCCGTCCTTCCTCGTGGCCCCGAGTAGAGTAGAGAAACATAACTCCGACGATGCACTCGGCTGTGAAGGAGCGCGCGAGCCGGCGAAACGGCGGAGGCTCGGGGGCCAGCTCGGTGTAACGCAGCAATTTATGTTCTCCGCGGCTAGCAGTAGGTATAATATCGCCGGGCATATACGCCGACCACACGCGTCGTCACGAGCGAAGCGCGCGCGCCGCTGCCAGTACAGGGCATTACACACGGCGGAACGGCCGTTCGAATTCATTTTCAATGATTTTATCGCACTCCGCGGCGGCGGCGGCGGTGGCGAATACGTTATTATTTCGCATTGACGACGCGAGTGATTGCGCGGCGAGAGTACAGAGAGAGAGTACGAAGAGTAACAGAAGAGTCAGAGGGAGAGCCCCACACATTCGCTTATATACAGACAGATAGACACACGTCGACCGAGTTGTCTCGCAACCGGCGAGGATCGTAAAGAGATCCGCGACGACGACGACGACGACGACGACTCTGAGTATAACGGACGCGAGAAGAGCAGAAAACTCCCCGGAGCCCGTATATACTCGCGTCGCAAAAAAGCCCACGGCGATAGCGCAGCAGCCAGGTCGAAAAATAATAAAACCCGGTCGAGCGCAGCTCACCGGGCGTCTCGTAATCGTCTCGAACGTCTTTTCCCGGCTCCTCGCGCTCGCCACGCGCACTATGCCCCCGGTGAAATTACACGTCTCGGGGCCGAAAAATATAACGACGAGAAGCGCGCGAGGAGAAATTTCGCCTCGGCTGTTCGCGGCGCGTATAAATTCGGCGAGAGAATACGCATTCGGTAATTATTAATGAGTGGAGAAGCGGCGTCGGCGCGGCCTTCAGCGGTTCAGCCCCTCGCGCGGAAGTCGAGGGAGAGTCCCGCGAGTCTCTCTGCCGCTGCTGCTGCTGCGTCGTCGTCGCAGCCGTCGCATAGTCACAGTAGTCGCGCCAGCACTTCCTTTGAACTCTCTGTCACTCTCTGTTTCTCTCTGTTTCTCTTTCTCGTTCTCTGTCGTTCTCCGTCGTTCTCTCTCTTCGCGGGTTCTTTTTTTTCGGTAACGCAAAGCTAATTAATTTTCTCTCGCTCCCCCGGGAACGAGAAGCCGAACGGGGTGCGGCCGGGGGGTTGGACGCCCCCGCGTCTCTGCCGTTTATTTTCCGCGAACCCCCAGACGCGAACGGCAGAGCGCCGAGAGCAACCGGGAGCGACTCGCGAGAGGGTCGCTCGTCGCGCGTTTCGCGCGCGGGGCACGACACGAGCCGGCGGCAACGGAGGCGGAAGAGACGAGACGCAGTTCCCTGGATACGCAAGATCCTCTCGCCTAAAAAAAAAAAAATTGTAAATATTGTTCAACGAGAGAGAATGCAAAATATTATTGAACGAGATTTTGAGGATAAACTCACCGGCGTATGTGTAAAAAAAATTGTTTTATTTTCTTTCGTCTCCTTTCGGAAGGCAATTTCGACGCGCAGCATCCGTGAGCACAATTGACGCGGAAACTCGATTGCAACCCCTCGGCGCGGTGTCGCTCGGCGTCGAGAACCCGCGAAGACCCCGAGGCATTTTGCCAGCGCCGACCTCCAGAGGTCCTCAGCTCTCATCCGGCTCTGCGCTCTCTCCTTCTCTCCCCCCGGAGTCTCGTGGTCCCGCCAGTCAGGGGGGGAGCCAGCAGCGGGAGGGGCCCTGCGAATATAAAAAAGAGAGAATTAAAAAAAATATATATGAAAATAAAAAAGCACGAAATCCTCGAGGAGCGGAGCTCGGTGCTCGGGCTACCAGAGCGCGCGCGGCATCGACAAAGAGGAGTGACATAAAGGGTGAAAGGGATAAAGAGAGAAGCCGGGGGGGGGGGGCACGAGGGGAGTGAGGGGGAAGAGACCGAGGGCTGGGGAACGGGGAGGCGGACGCAGGGGGGATAAAGAGCGCGGGGGTACAAAAGAAATAAAAAAAGGAGAGGACTAGCCTCTCCGGCTGACAGAAAGAAGGAGGGTAAGAAGAAGAGGAACAGGAGCGAGAGGGGATGAAGCGGAACCGAAGAGAGAACGAGGGAGAGAATTGACAAAAAACAAAATTGAAAAAGGACAAAAAGAGAGGCGGAGAGACAGGGAGAAGGAACGAGAGAGAGAGAGAGAAGGAGACGACGGGAGATCAGGTTCGTGAAAGAGGCAGAGAAAGAGCCAGAGGTGTGGCTACGAGGGTGTACGAGAACGAGAGTCGTTCTTCTTGGCTCTGGTTGGCTCGAAGGCTCGACGGTGGGCCTGACCGGATCGAGGCCGAACCTCGGCTCGAACCTCTTCGTGCCGGCCGGCTATACTCTTGTTTCACGCGCCGACTATGCTATACTTCAGCCTCTGCTGCTATTCGCAGTGTGTGTACATATATACATAAAAAGATATGTACATACATACACTGCGCAATCTTCCTTTTCTTCTTTTCTTCCTCTCTTCCTCTTCTTCCTTCTCGCGCTCTCGTTCGCGGACAACGCGAGTCGCACGAGGTGCACATCGCTATCGCCGGAGAAAGAGGAAGAGAGAGAAATGAAGAAAAAAAAAGAAAAAGCAGAAGAGAGAAAAGAGAGAGAGAGGTCCGAGGGGGACACCGCGCGCGCCGCTCGGCGGGGACCAAGAGGCCCGCGCGTCGGACGATTCCGCCTGGTCTCGCTCTCCCGCCGAATGCCTTATGGGCCCCTCTACACTCTCGCGAAGGTGTCAGCAATGCCGACTCGCGGTCTCCCTCGCTCCCCCCTCTCCGCCTCTCTCCGAGCACCGGTGGCGAACCGCGGCTCGCGCGAGCCGCCGTCGCCGGTGCGCTCCGGCTATACGCGCGCCGAGACTATATACGAGCGGCGCGGAACGTCGGAATTACTCGGCTATCGAGATCCCGGCGAGGATAAGCCGAGCGCGCACGGGGAGAGAAATCATAGCGGCCACCCACGTCTCGGTATCGAGGGTGAGGCCGCGGCGCATCGGGCCCCGGCGAGATATATGTCGGGCCCTGGCTAAACGCCCCGCTGTACGCGCCTCCTCGATCCTTCGGCGGCGCCGACGATGCACATGGTGAACCGGAACGATTGGTGGATTCTACCCTCCGGGTGAACGCGTGGTGGCTGCTTTTGGGCGATTCGGTACCGACGACCAGGAACCTCTGGGTGGATCGACGTTCCCCTTCGTGGAAGAAGTGGCGCCTGAAACACGTCGCAGTGGTCGTTTTAGTGGATGGTTCGATGGCGTTACGAAGAATTTAATGAGGGACGATATTAATTGACTGCAGGACCAACAATCTGGCGCCAACAGCGGCAATTAAATACAAATTCGATGAACTTTTTAGTGCAAATTATTTTTTTGGAGCAGCTGATGGCGAAATAATGTTTATAAATTAATTTCATTGGTGCAAGTGACGAAAGTAACGCAATACGAATGTAAAATTGAGGGTTCTAACTTCCCGTGGAATTGTCCACCGTAATTCTACCTTCGCGCTTCGACACTCGGCCCCCGAGACCCTCCGGCTCGGACATCCCCCTGCTCAGTCGTGAAACTGCCGCTCGCCCGACGCGCGTCAGGGTGGTCGTCATGATACGTGAAACGATGGCTTACCGAGGGCCTCAATCAACGATGATACGACTGTAATTATTCTCAACACCCCGGAGCTTCGGTCAGCGAACCCTCCGCCCGCGAGTTCGTTCCTCCTTTTTTCCCCCCACGGCAAACGCTGCTCCGGTCAACGTCGATGACGACAGCATTTTTTTCATTTTGCGTCGCTGGTGTCGGGGGTCTCGCCACCTCGGGGCTCGATCACCAACAATGCGTCTGTCACTCGTTTCGCCACTACGAGCTTAAAATAATTTTCTGAAACAAAGAAATGAATAAAAATCCGAATCAACCAAAGCAACAAAAACGTAAAAAAAAAATCTTTCAACAATCAACCGAAAAATGTCACCGCTCCGTTTATGCATTTATCGACGACCCGATTGAATCTTTTTTCCCTATTTTTTCCGTTGCTTCCTCTTTTCGTGCCACCAGACGCTCTTTCGGTCTCGGCGATGTCGGAGTGCGGGTCACCAGACGAACGTACAGACACAGGGAATCCCTGAAAGAGAGAAAGAGAAAGAGAAAGAGAAATATATATATCCAGCGCACCGGTGTCGTGGTTCACAATACAGATTGATGTACACATATATATCCCCCCAGATATCTATATATATACTCAGAGGGAAATACATGTGTATACATATATATAGCTTGGCATAGCCCTCGTAAAATAGACTTACGACTCGCGTGCAAGCTTCGCCGGTGGCGTTGCCGTTTCTGGCTGGACTCGAATCAAATCGATCGGCGGGTAAACGCGGAAGCGCGCGGCGAACAACGGTAATGCTCGCGCTTTGCTTTCCGGGGCTCGCTGCTGCTGCTACTGCTGCTGCTGCCGCTGCTGCTGCCGTTGTCGGTGGTTGGCGAACGGCGGAGGGTGAACCCAGTGGACGTGGACGGACGGACGGAGCGACGCCGCTGAATACACGGCAGCGATTTATTATCCATTGGATAGGATGGCCGGTGGTCGTTCGCACGTGTTAACCCTCGCACGATAGCCGCCGCCGGGTTGGCCCAGGAGCGAGAGCGAGAGCGAAAACTACCACCTTTCGTGCTCACCTCGATAACCACCGGAAGAAACGAAAGAGGTGGGTGGCCGAGAGCTGAGGGGGCTGCGGGGGCGCCCAGCACGAGGAAATCGAGGGTACGTGTGTGGTGGCCTTTCGCGAAACACGGACAAACTGTGTACATACCCGAGGGCCCCAGAAATACGCGAGCGAGGGGAAGAGAGAGAGAGAAAAAAGTTATTCGCTCTGGGGTGAATGTTACAGCCTGCGCCGCGCCTCGCGAAAATAAAACGCGAGCTAAGAACGCGAGTCGTTATCATGAATACATATTTTCGCGTTTATTTTACTGGACCGATTTATAATTTTTATAAAAATAAATTAGTTCCGTGAGAAATTATGGGTGAAATTAATTTTGCCAATTTTTTATTTTTATTAAAACCCCATTAGATCCTACGTTTTTAATTCAAGATTTATCATTTTTTCTCAGATTCAACCAGAATAAAATCTCTTTCCCGCAACATTGTCGCAACTTTTTTTTGCTCTCCACCGCGAGAAAATTCCTGAGGAACAAATCACGGTTGCGGAGCCGCGCATCGCGCGCAGCCGCGTTATTACCGCGGCGGCAATTCAGCCGGCGAACGGAAGTCGGACGGCACGAAGAGTGCCCGGTCATTAGATTCGCGCGTCGGTCCGATCGTCGCGCGGCAGCGGCGCACCGACGAGAGGAGGAGCTGTGCGCCCCGTAGCGCGCGCGGTGCGCGCGAGAGAGGACGCGCGGCGAGCTGGACGTGCGTGTTCGCCGCTCGTACGTAGAGAGAGTGCACGCCCGTCGCGCGTTTATCCTATACATTGTACCCCGGCGGCGCGCGGCATCGCCGACGCTTTATTACGGTAGCGGGAGAAAAAAAAGAAAAAAAAGAGTCACTGGTAATGAATAAGCCGCTATTGCCGGGACCAGCGACAGAGAGAAAAAAAATAAAAAAAAAAAAAAAAAGAAGCGCGGCAGCGTTACCACGCGGAGCGGAAAAATATACGTTCCAGGGTTTTGTCACAATGGCGACGACCGACGCCGCCGCCTTCGCCGTAGAATTAGTCGCGCGCCCGGGTGCCACTCGACGACGAGTTCGGAGTGTGTGTGCCTCTTTTTCTCTTTCACGTCGGCGACGCTCGCATCCGCCTCCTCCGGTCGCTCACGTCGTGCGGTTAGTCACGGAGTGTGACGGTCCCGCGCGTTTCCCCGCGCGGTAATACACTCTGCGTGAATCCGCGCGCGGAATCGCTGACACGAATGCCCCGCGAGGACAGAAATAAGCAGGAGCGGAATTTATATCCGCGCGAGCGATCGTCGCGACGATCAGAGCGTCACCGTCAGCGCGACCGAGTGACCGGCGGAAATTCCCTCCGATAATCCGCGGCTAATGATAAAGCGCTCGGTGACTCCGTAACCCCGCTCGGGCGTCTATTTTCGTTGCGTTTCACGGCCATCGCGTTGCACTCGCGGATGCAAAATAACACGCGGGTATGTATATGAGCCTCGCCGGTGCTATTTTCCGACCGTCCGAATAGGCGGATAGTCGTGTAGGGAAGAAGTAGCTGTCTGCCCGCGGGACGCGAGCGAATGGGCGGCGAGAAGGATGCGATGAAGATGAACCGAACTGCTGTGAATTTTGTCAGAGAGCGGAGCAGAATAGAGGCATTTTTAAAATAATTGTTATCATCAACTTTGAAAAAATATTTATTGAAAAATTGTTGAAAAGACTCTAAGACAATCTTAAAAATAAATCCCAAATTTTAACAGAAATAATTAAAGATGTGATTTAAAAAAATAAAAAAAATTCCCGCACGATAAAAATCTGTATGAAAATATCTGTGAAAAATTCTTGCCGCATGTGGTTTGGCAATTTTTCGCCACATCCTTCTCATCGTACACCCGCAGTCGCAGTCGCTGTTACGCGCCGATCGTCCAGTCGCCTCGGCCCGAGAGTGCGAAAGAGAGAAACATAACGCGTCGAGGGACAACAGCAGTAGCAGCAGCAGCAGCAGCGAGCCGCATATATAATAGAGAGTCACGCGACGAACTAGCGAGGCGCGTAGCCGCGCACCGCGCGACGTGCCGGTTGTCTCGCCCGGCTGCTTCCAAATTGCCCGAAATTATTGGGGCTCCTCTTTTGTTTTCTCGTCATACCGCATGCCCAACGGCGGCTCGCATCAGCCCCGCTCTCGCCCACGTCCCGGTGTCGTTTTCATGTCATTTCTGACGCACGCGTCTCGACACACACGCCGCGAGCTCGCACACTCGTCGTCGTCGTCGCCGGCTGTGTATGCGTGTGTCTCTCGGGCGCGCAGAAAATTCATCCGGCGCGCGCGCTCCAAAGGCAAAAGAGCGACCCGACGTCAGCGCAATTCGTGCGCGTCGCCTCGTCGCAGCTCTGCGTGCATAATAGTCGCACACAGACTGCAGCGCGGGTGCGACAAGCTCGTCGCGGCGCATCCTGCGGTCCCGCGACGCCCGGGCGATACGTTGGCCGTTGTGTGACGCTGAAAAAAAGGCCGCGAAGCGCGCGCTCGTCTGGTCCCCCGACGTCGCCGCGTTCTCCTGTCGGCGCATCGCAACTTCCGCTCCAACCGCCGATTTCCTCGTTCGCTAAACCAGAGAGACACGTTAACAGACGAAAAAAAATAACAGAAATTCGAAAAATCACTAGACGATTTACGTACACCCAGGCATCAATATATATAAAGCAGAAGAGTGGAAGAATGGCAAGCAAACCAAAGGACAAAAAACGTAAGACAGAGAGAAGAGCGAAAAGAGAGAAAGACAAAAGCCACTCATAAAACGTACTGGCAAGAATGAAGATTGACTCGGTACGTGTGCGGGCTCAACCTCCGCGGCATCAATTAGACAGGATAATAAAATATATATACGCGCTTGCGGTGTACACGTATATCCGGGGCCTCCACGACGACGTTGAGGGGGGACTTGCCGATTAAACGGGCGAAAATACACATACGTCGAGCGCGTCCCGATCGTCGCGCCTTGAGCTTCGAGCGTGGTACCAATACCCAGAGAGTCCGGGAAGGCTCCGCAGCCTCCGAGACCGGAGGGACGAGCGCGCGCGGGGGTCGCGCTCCGGCAGCGCTCTCGGCGGGAGCGTCCATTGTGTTTCCTGGACGATGGTACCAAGATGGCCGACGCTGGTCGCCGCCGCTCCAGCTGCTGCCGCCGCTGGGACCACTCAGGGGCGCAGCACCGACGTGTCCGCTTCCACGCCGAGTCTCGTCGCGACGTTAAGCACGTTCTTCGGGATGAAGAGAGAAAATGAGACGGAGATTAAAAGAAATAAGATGAGAGACAAAAAAAAAGAAAAATAAAAAAGTCAGCGACTGAGCAGACCGAGGAGGCTGCAGGCTGTGACCCAAAGAAACGCCATCGGCCGGGTGAGACGGCGCGTCCGGCGAGGTGGTCCGCGACAATTAATAGCCGCGCGAGATCATTTTATGTTTTCATTTGGCCTCCGAGAGAGAACGCCGACTCCTTCTCGCGTTTCTTGTCCTCTTCTCTCCGCTTCTTTGGATGTTGTGTCTGTGGCTATATATATAAAACGAATATATGTGTACACGTATATAATTGTATTGTATACCTTTGCCATTCCCACTCGCAGCGCCCCGACGATCTTTTCTCATCTCCCCGGAGCCGGCGTGGAGAGACGTCGTCGACTCGGTGCTCGCTGTTAAACGAGCTTTTCTTGTCGCCCCGAAGAAATCGATCGTTCAATCCTCGCCCCTTATAAGCGGCCCGCGCGCGAGATCCCGCTGAATCGGAGAAATAAAGCGCGCGCCGGGTTCGGTGCGCTGCTGCTGCTGCACGCTCCCCGCGGGAGTCGCTCGCGGCTGCGTTTCTTTCGATCAGTGCTGCAGCTTCGTCGGCGGTGGCGGGCGTTCGGGTTTTGCGTAACGAGCGTCCAGCTCGGCGATGCAGTGGACCGAAAGCGCGATCGACTTTGTGGTGGATAAAACATCGGCTGCATTATTAGAACAGTTTTGGCTCGTTATATTAGTAGCAATAAAATCAATATTTTGATATCCCAATTACTGTTTTTGGTCAATTACAAGGGGAGTAGATTGAGATAAATAATTCAATTAGAATTATAATTTTTTTTTTTTTTTTAATTATCTAAACATTTCTAAATCACTGAAATACATGAAAAGGAATTGGGATACATAAGGAATTTATTTGAATCAATCATAAAGCGATTCAAATCATTTTCCCGCGCGCATCTCTCGCGCCGGTAAATCATTCGCTCCGGCACTCGTCCGCGCATGCGCATAAATCCTTCGGCGGCTACCGCGATGGACGCACGCACGTTCGTCGCGATATTGAACTCAACTCGCGAGAGGTGTGCGCCGATCGCGATGAGATCGAGATTTACGAGCGGCGTACGCAACGTCGAGCCGCGCGTATATCCCGATCCGCGGATAATTGCGCGAGTTCCGCGGATCGCGCGCGTACCAGAAATAATCGACGCGAGCGCCGCGAGTCATCTCATCTCGCGGCGTCTCGCGTGCGCGCGGTGACGGCGAAGACGCGCAGCAGCGCCGATGAACACTTGGGCGGCGGCGGCGGGACGCGAGCGAGTTTCTTCTTCGTGGAAGGGAAAGTCTGCGTGTGCTGACGCGGCTGCTACTGCCGCTACTGCTGGCGATGCTGGCAGCGCGGTGGCCGGCAACGCCATAGCGGTTACGCGCGGGTATAACGCGCACATACTTACGCGACAGGTGCTCGTCGAGGAGTCACGTTCGATCGACGGCAGATCGGGACGCGCGATCCGACGCGCTCGCTTTTTCACACCGTCCGGGAGAGACCGAGAGACTCGTGCCCGAGTCACGAATATACCTACCTACACACGTTCCTCATCTCATTCACACTGGCGTACGAAGGCGCACGAACACGCACGGACACGCACGAACCCGCTCTACACATACAGCAGGGTGAGACGCGCGCATGCGCACTCGCGTGCACGCAGCGCGTCGAGTTAACTGCGGGAAACGCGACACGTTCAGCCTGCAACTCGCGCGCACTGCGCACGCGCACATCCAACAGCGCGCACCCGGAGTCACGGAAAGCGCGAGAGTCGCCACCGCCGCCGCGGCGGCGGCGTAACTATCTCGCCGCTAGATCGCGCGCCGCGATCGTTCCCGAGCGTTTTCATTTTATCACTCTAATTATACACCTCTCGTCACACACGCGCGGGCGTACGAGGCAAACGTCGAAAGCGAACGTGCGGCGATCCTTTTAATGTGTCATTTGTACTCGGACAGGGGAAAACCCGTTAACGCAATTTGCGCGGGGTTGTCATTATTCATTTCCTGCTGTCTCTTGTGTGTTCACGCTGGTATTTAACCCGTCCGGCGTGTCTCCCTGGTGGGAATTAATCCGTCAGATTAATTTCTCGCATGTTAATTCGCTGATTCTTTGGACGCTGAGAGACGGAAGAGGGGGAGGTACCCCCCTTCTCTCAGAAAAAGAGAGAAGAACGGCGGAACCTTTGTGTCACGTACCGGCCACAGCCACGCTTTTTCGTCGCTGCTGCCGCTGCTTCTGCTTCTGGCTGCTTCTTTACGCGCGCATAAGGCCGGCCTTTCTTTCGGATTTTTTGGGCTGGCGACAGAGGCGCCCGGGAGCTTCGCCGGCGCGCAAGAAGCGCGCGCGAGGTGGAGGAAGAGAAGAAAGAGGCGCTCGCCCGTGAGTGGGACACGCTCTCTTTGCGGAAGGTTCTCTCTACCCCTTTGCTGCGCGCTGGGCCCCCCTCCGTTGCTATACCGAGAAGAGACCTTTGACGGTCGCGTCGCGGCGCTTTCTCGCTCGGTCGACGCGCCGTTCGCCATAGCGCCGGCGCCTCTGTTTTTGCCGAAAACCGCGTGTGTGTGTCTCACGCTTACTCCTGCTGCTTATACCTCGGGCACCGTAGCCGCCACCTATCCCGCAGTCAGCGACGATGCGTCTCTCTTACACGTTTCGACAAACTCTTCTTGTTTCCCGCGTTACTCCGTGGAACTCGCGCAAATATGGCACATTAGCCATTTTCGTTTTGCGCGTCCGTCACCACCGCGCCACGTGTCCTCCACATTTGTACCGTCGCTCGCGACGAGTCTCGTCGTTCCGGATACGGTGCATCCAACGAACTCTGCGCTGACTCGAGTCGCGGTTGACGGGGGAAAAACACACACTCGCGTTTACATATTCATCGGGCAATCGAATTAAATAGATTTATTCGCGTAACGTCTTATTTACATGCCACTCGTCGTTGTTGCTGCGATCGACTAATTGATGAGTCTTGGAACAGCCAAGAGGCAAGACATTTGGATTCTGCTTTGAATCGTGAATAAGTTGTGTTTTTTAGCGCGAGATGTTTCAGCCCGGGGATTAAAAATAGTCTGACCCCTATTATGATAGTATGAGGCTCTGAGGAAATTTCGTACGGAAACGGCATTCGATAATCCTGATGTTGCTGTACTCGCACCAAACCGCATAGCTGTTTTCGCTTCAAAGGACCTCATCCCTCTCTCCTCTTCCCCTCTCTGACCGCCCGCCTCGCCGACCTCCCGTGTGTCAGGACAGGAGCCTCCGCAAACCGCAGGAGTCGCTCTCCCATAGTCTCCATACGCGCGCGGTATTCTCGCTCGGTCCGCGCTCGTCATCCCCGAGAAAACCGCGACACGACCGTTCTTGTCGCTAGTCAGTTCTCTGTCTCTGCGCTGTGGAGCCACCGGAGATGATCGCTGTTCGCAGAGTCGAGAGAGAGAACCCGGACTATGGCTCTCGTCATGGGAAAGCATTCAGCGAGAAAAGCGTCGTCGCAACGACCGCTCTGACTGTCCGCCGGGCTCTTCGCTCTCGTTTCCACCGCGACTCTCAGTCTCAACTACAAAAGAAATTAATCGGCTTGCGCCGTCCGCCGCCCAAGCCGACCGAAATGTCGTCGTGAATATTCGCCGCGCGTTTCCCTCACTTCTCATATCTAATATATGCCATTTTCACTCATTCGGCAGTAGCTCCCATTACGTCCTCTCGGCCTTCAGTGTCTCGTTTCGCTTTTTTTCCTGGGACAAAAGAAATTTTCAATTCTGTCTTCTCTCTCCTAGCTACAATTTTTTCCTTTATTTTATTTGTACATTTTTGCAGAACGCACATGAGACGAAGTAAAAGTTTTAAAAAAAAGTTAGCAAGCCGACTGATAGTTCGCCGCACTCGCCGTTACACCAATTTCCGTCTCGTGATTCCGTGCCGGGCGCGTAAATTGTCGTGACGAATTTCCGAGTCCGCTTGCAGCTCGGGGGGCACATCGATGCGTCCTAACGACAGGACAAACAAAAACCGCAGGCGAATCGGCAGAGGCGACACACGGCGAAGGGTCGAGCCGGAACAGCGGCCGACAAACGGTGACCTCGAATTTTCTCCTTTCCGGTATTTTTCCTCCGTCGAGCACGCACAACCCCCGAGCTCGGTGAATAACGAGAGGGTAATTAATAGCCCCGAGGAAGCGAGGGGCGCGCGCGCGGGCCGCGTCGACGGGTTCGACGGGCCGCTAACCTCACTTTTCTGTTCGACCGGAGCTTAACGAGAATATAAGTGAGGGCGCTGGCGTGGCGCGCGCGCCTGGATTTTTCGTTTCGCTATATTTGTTAGGCATCGACAAACTAGAAGACGGAAGTGGCAGTTTCCAATAGGCGGATCGAGCTGTCGCTACGGCGGAGAGAGAAAGGTATACACAGAAACAAATGGAAGTTCAGGGAGCGAGAGAGAGACAGATATAAGTATGGAAGGAGAGAAAGGCAACGACAGGATATCGCTCGGTTCGCGCCGTCCGCCGCAGCAGTAAACATCTGTCGGTCTCCGCGACGCATCGAAGCATCGGGAGAGCGTCCGACGCGAATAATGAGCGAGCGAGAACGCGGTGGCTCCTCGCGTGTCGCAACGCGCAACCATCGCGGCGCTCACCGCAAGCGCGTTACGCGGCTCCCGTCGCGCCGCCGCTGTCCGCTGTCCGCTCGTAACAACACACAACGAACGGACTCGTCTGCCCTCTCTATCGGTGGCCCACGGGGCAACGGATCGACCGACAAAAGCGGCAATATGCCGTTCTGCGGTTTCGGGGGTGCGATAGACGCGGCGGTCTTCGTGTTCTGCCGCTGTGTTACCTTCTTTTTCTCTCTTTCCACGACGAACATAACCTAACTTCTGTAACAGGCGACTGCTGGCGCGGTGAGAAACGCTGAATGAGGGCCGCCGAGGGAAGCGGACAGGAGGAGGAAATGGAAACTAAGCGACTGCCCGGAAGGAAACTGCGGTACGCGATGCGCCGGTTTCTTCGGGAGACGCCGAGAGCGGCGGATCTCGCGCCCTCTCGGGACATAATGGACACGAGCGCAGCCCGCTCCGGAAGCCACCGCAAAATAACAGCCAGCGCGGAGGAAGAACGAGAGTCGAAGGAGGAGAGAGAGAAGGAAGGAGAGTAAGAATAATGGAAGAGTCGGGTGCGTGAATGAAGAGCCGTAGGTGCGAGCGGCGGACGCGCGGTGTAATAACGTTATGTTTCGGTTTGCCAGAGAATCGGACGGCCAACGACGGCGCAGCAGGATGAGGCGCGCGCGCTCGGCGCTCGGCTCACGCACGCAACGCCCGCCGCGCGCTCTCGGGCTTTTCAGGAAGTCCGGGGGAATCGCGAGTCGCGACGAGCGCGAAAAACACCTACAACGCCGGGAGCTGCGAGGCAGGAAGGAAGCTCGACCGATTTCGTGCGGTTACCGATCGAGCCAACGACCCCCGGACGAACGGTTTCTCGGTAGCGGTTTTTATTTTTTTAACGTCATTTCTTTTGAGCTACACGCACACGTGAGTTTCGCGTTGATTTCGTAGACGAGTTTTTTCGTTTGGCGAAAATAGCGGATGGTGAGTAATTATAGGGTGATTCGATTATTGGGTGATTAATTAGGCTATTTTTTTTTCAAGGTCTTTGATTGGAAGAAATCTACTACTAAAAAGTGCGTAATTCGCGCCAACGTGACCATTGTTGTCGGTATAACTCGGCCTCTGATTGGTCGAGGGCCGTGACGACCGACAGTTTTTGTTTAACAGCGCGAGATTTGACAGTTTGTCATTATGAGCGCTGCAGCGCTGCTTAACCTCCGATCGCGCGCGTAAGCGCGCGTATTTGCTTCCTAGTCTACTACTAAAAAGTGCGTAATTCGCGCCAACGTGACCATTGTTGTCGGTATAACTCGGCCTCTGATTGGTCGAGGGCCGTGATGACCGGCAGTTCGTTGTTTAACAGCGCGAGATTTGACAGTTTGTCGTAATGAGCGCTGCAGCGCTGTCTAACCTCCGGTCGCGCGCGTAAGCGCGCGTATTTGCTTCCTAGTATCGTTTAACATGCGAGTGACCATAGTTGGCGCGAATTTCCCGGTAGCCAATGGCTCGTCTATCGCTCTGGGAGTTCGGGGAAAAAAAACTCGCCAAACGAAACGCATCAATCGTGTCTCGCGCGTTCGTCGAAACGCGCGCGTTTCGTTTTCCCCGCGCCGATCCGTATCCGGTGTGTGCTCCAGATCTATCGTTGACTATTTTTGCAGGGTCGATTTTTCCAAAAAGCCCGGCGCAGCGGTAGTTGCAGCTGCCGCTGCCGATTCCGCGAGTCGTCGTCGTCGTCGTCGCGGGAAGCATCGATCACTGCCAGTCGCGCGGTTTCTTCGCGCGAGTCGACGCTGCGATGGAAGAAAAATACTGCGGATACTCGACGAGAGGTCGACGCGTGTCCCGGTAGCCAGGGCGATCGACGCCGAAGCTGACGAGGTGAAAAAGCTCCGGAGAGGATCCGCCGCGCAGCCATCGCAGCTCGCACCGAGGTGTACAGCGCGTAACACGTCGACGGGCATCGCGCGTACGCGCGCGATCGCATTTCTCGGACAAGGACGAGCGGTCGACCCGCGAAAGTCTCTCTCGTAAATCGTCGATTCATTAGTTCTTCCTTCCTGCCAACTTCTTCGCTCTTCTTCCTTTTGCCGTTTGCTTAATCGTCGCTTCTTTAATTTTATTTTTCTCTTTTTATCCTCGCAGTCCACTCGTCCGTCAGCGTGGCGAGACGCGCCGGGACCGTCTTGGCATCGCCGTTGGAATCGACGACTGGTCTCTCTCGTCGCCTCTTCCGTGGATCCAACACCGAGAGCGCGCGGTTCGAGCCGGAATATCGAAATAAATTGGCCGTGTCGCCTGCCGAGACGCCGGAGCTTCCAATTATTTTCGCATTTAATTTACGGACGATTATAAAGTCGTTATAATGCGTGTACACGAGAGGCGCGCGGAGTGTACGATAGAAACATAGGATCGGCGATTATCGTCGCGGTGGTAGTGCGGCAACGTGGCAGCAGCAGTCTCGCGGTACGCACGATGCGCTTGCCGCGTGAACGCGACGAGAACTCGGCACTCGAGTCTCGTCTGTCTCCGTCTCACTCTCCCTCGCCGTTTCTCTCGCTTCGGCCGACTCGTTTATCCGCGCTCGTTCCGTCTTTCTCGGCGAGCAATTTACTCGCGATTGCGAGCGCGTGCGAGCAACGCTCGGTCGCGGCCAGTTGCAGTCGCGGCTCAGCACTCGTTAACTCCTCGCACCTGTGCGTACGTATACACACTCGAACGGCCCTCGCGAAGCCAGGCGCGCAACCTACGTGTCTTCCGCGTTAATTTGCCGCATCGCCGGGGCCCCGTGGCATGTAAATGGCATCGTATTTAAACGCTCGCCGTGGATATACATGAATTTATTAATAAATCAACGCTCGCGCCAAGCTCGAGTCGAGTGGAGTGAGCAACACGCCAGATTTTAACTTTTCAAACTGTGTTTGCCCACGCGCGCAGCTCTGTCTTTCTCTCTCTCGGTGTGTCAATGTGCTCGGGACCCGGTCGGGCCGGTCGTTGTTGGACGGCGGAAAACCCTCGCGAAAGGGCGAACCGCGGAAGGGCTCGGTGAACGGGCACACAAAACGCTTGGCCAGAGCGAGCGAGAGAAACAGTGGGAGAGAGAGGGTGGATGAGGTTGTCGCGCGCGCTCCGCTTTCAACAAACCCGCCGACAATACGATCGGAACATATTGCCGGCCATCCGGGTTATTCTGATTTAAATTTTCGACCCGCGGGACCCGCGTTTATATGCTCTCTCGTGCTGTACATTCGAGCCGAGAGAGAGAGGTCGTGTACACTCGTTTACCGGAAAGCCGCGTAAATGCTCGCGATTATATTGCCACAATTCGTGCTCAACGCCGCGCGATGCCCGCGTTGGGACGAAAGAGCGACGTTCGCGGTGTAAAGTTTTCCTCTTTGGGCGCGTCGACTGTATTGAAACAGTTCGAGAATGAGAAAAATAGTTTTGTAGGATTTGGTTAAGAGTTAGGAAGTTAAATTAATCTTTTAAATCTAGCTCCATTCTTATCATCAATATTATTTATTATTAAAGAATTGTGTAAAGAATTGTTTTCAGGGAATAAATAGAATTGGCAAAAATAAATTAATCATCAATCTCTTAAAACACTAATAATAAGACAATCGAATCATCGCAGATTCCCCATCAACCGACCGAGTCAACAAACACCGCGCACACAGTTCGCGTTTGTCCGCAATATTCGAATTACTCGCCCAGCGCGAAACGGGCTTTTATTTACCGAGGAAAAAAAAACGCGCACGGCGCAGAGAGTGAGAGCGGGCTGCGAGTGAAAGAGAACAATCATCGAGTGCGTCCACCCACAGGGAACGCAACTGCGTCGCGTGCACCGATATCCGGTCGGGTGGTGGTCATTCGGGGGGGGGGGCCGCCGCCGCCGCTCGACGCAGTCATCGAGCGCCCACACAAACGCGGCCGGCGACACTGGGCAGCGCGGAAATCGCGCAGTGAAAAGTCGAGGCCGGCAGAGGGTGTGGGTGTCGTTGTAACGTTCGACGAGGCAGCGGCGAGCAGCAGGGGTGGCCGGTCCTTTCGACCTAATATATATGTTTTCTGTAACCGGTGCGGATTGAAAGCGTCCCGCAGCGCTGGCCGACTATATGGGACGTGTGTGTGTGTATATATATATATATATATATATACGCGGCCGGAGTGAATGCCAGTCCAGAAGGCGCGCGGGGGCGGCGAAGAGGGGGGAGGAGTGGTGGGGGGGATGCGCGAGGGTGGCTTTAAAATGAAAAGGTAATGACTTGTGACCGGAGATCATTTCGAGTGGTGACCCTAACTCCCCCGCCCGCACACAATGGTCATTGTTGACCGACACGGTCACGCTTCGCGGGGGAATGACGCTCGAATTTTCGGGGAGGGAAGGGCGCGGGGGATTCACCGAGGCTTGATTTATTTTCCTCTCTCGGGCTCGCGCGCGCGCTATTTCGCCGAGTGGATTTTCTGGCCGGCGGCTAAACAGCGCAGTGTAGGCAGCGCCACGGCAATGACGATTGGCGCGCGCGCGCGCGCACTACTCGGCGCTTGAAAAGAACACGCGCGGACAGTGGCTCGCGATCGCGAGAATAAACGGCTCTCTCGGCCTATGTTGCTCGATCGTCGGCGGGGCTTTCACGTCGAACGGGGCAAACTATTATTCCGGCGCTCTGTGCTGCGCGACTTTCAATCGGCGTTTTTCGAGAACGCGAGTTTGAAGAGACGGGGAGAAAGAGGGAAAACGCTTTGCGGAGAATAGAGGATGTGATGGAATTTTTAGGAGGCTTTCGCTTGTGCGTTTAGTTAATGATCGATTCGGGGATTTTTTGGAGGAAAGTCAGCGGTGGGGATTTTGGCATAAAACGGCGAATCTTTTTTTTTCCAATTTTTTTTTCATAATCAACTAAAACAATCAATATCGACTACAACCATCTAATTTTTTTAGAAAATGATCTATTAAGGGATTTTTTTTAGGAAAATCAGCGATGGGGATTTTAGCATAAAAAAGCGAATATTTGTTTTTTTTTTTTCTTCAAAATCAACAAACAAAAAATAACGACTACAACCATCGATAGTCTTATCCTTTTTTCACCCTACAAGCCCAAAATTACCGCAGCATCCACAATCTCCACCTAACCACCACAATCCAAATCCCATATCCAACTCGCCCCCAAAAAAAACCCTCAAAACTTCGAAAAATCCGTCGTCCGTCTCGCCGGTGACGCTGTCAGTCCCGAGGGCGCCGAAAAAGAGAGCCGGGGCGAGCTCGAGGGCCCCCCTGGAGTCGGGCCTATATCTGTATAGCGATTCCGGGACCATCGGGCGCCATCTTAGTCTGCATTCCATTGTTTTAGATGATTCATATACGCCGGGCCCAGCCGGTCCAGCGTTCCAGCCGGACTCGAAGCGCGCTCCGGCCGCACCTAATTTATTAGTTTGAATATCGAGCGAGCAAAGGGGGTGGCGATGCTGCTGGTGGTGGTGGTGATGGTGGTGGCGACGGCGGCGGCGGCCACGGCAGAAGGAGGAGGTCGTCCTCCTCCTCCTCCTCCTCCGAGTTCGGCGTCGCGTCGACGGTCTCGAAAACGTCGGCCCTCGGGGTCCGCCGACGACTCGGGGGCCCAGCGCGCAAGGAATAAGGACCGCGCCGACTGGCTAGCTGGGTGGCCGAGGACCGTCTCTTGTTTATACTCCTGTCCGCTCCTCTCCGCTCCTCCCTGCTTCATCTTCGGCCTCTTCCTCCTCATTCTCCTCCTCCTTCTCCCTTTTTCCTCGTCCGCGCTGCCCTTCCTCCTCCCTTTCCCAGCGCACCTACTGTCGCATCCGCCGCGCCAGTTCCAGGGGGGGGCTGCACGCATTACATTCGGCTATCGGCGCGACCGCTGAATATGTGTCGCGCGATGCGCCCCCCGATCGCTATCTGCATCGATTATAAACGTTTATTCGCGTCGCTCCGTTGCAACGGCGATCGTTATACTTATAGCATTTTGGTTCCCTTTTTTGTTGTTTTTCGTTTTCATTTTCTTGTGCCTGGGCATTCGAAATCCAGCCTCGGACGAAGTTGGATTATATATTTATATATTGATTGATAGGACTCCGCACTTTTCTTCTCTTCTTTTCCCTTTCGTAGAGACGAGCTTCTTCTATTTTCCCCAAAACTTCCGATTATTCTAACTGTCCTCCTGGCTTGAGCGTCCCGCGGCGAAACGAAGCAGAAGCAGCATAGTAGCCCGCGGATATACCCGCGCGATTTTGCAGAGGCGCATCACGTATACTCGGATGTCCCGTGTGACTCCCCGGCGCAGAGAGCCGAGAGCGCGTTTCTCTCGCTCCGCGGTTTCGCCTCCGAATAAAATGCTGATTCCGCGAATTTCTCACGAGTCTCCCGTCTCGCGCTCTCCTCTCGTTCTTGCGCTTCGCCAGTCGTGCAAGTATTTCTCTTGGCCTCTTGGTCAGCCTGTAAAAAAAAACATCCACGTTAGAATAGCGAAAAAAATCTAAATAAAAAAATAAGAGAATAAAAAAAAATTCAAAGTCGTCGCGCAGCCGCAAATAAATTAATCTGCCGCGTCGGTCGACCACCCCGCGTGAATCGACAAGTGACCTAATCCTCGGCCGTAAGTGACTCGAAATACAATTCGGCGGCGCTTTGAACGTTCCGAGTGGCCGACCGGCCGATCGCTCGTCACTGTTTTACTTCACGCGACCTTCTCGATGTCGCGATTCGTCTCGCGCGCGAGCCGAAAAAACAGCCGCGACCCGAAGCTCCGTGTGGCCGGTGGCGATGACGGCCGAGAGGCCAGACGGCCGGTCGCGTCCTCTGGTAGATTATTGTCCTTCTCTGTATGTCTCTCTTCCTCTCGCCCTCCGTGCGCTGCTCTCGCTGCACACGCGGCTGCGGGGTCAAACGATTTA
This sequence comes from Itoplectis maculator, assembly GCA_964034905.1. Taxonomy (NCBI): domain Eukaryota; kingdom Metazoa; phylum Arthropoda; class Insecta; order Hymenoptera; family Ichneumonidae; genus Itoplectis; species Itoplectis maculator. The sequence continues at coordinate 6,239,980 of OZ035860.1, forward strand.
GCCTCGCGCGGCACGTCGCACGCGGAGATCGCAGCGGCAGTCAGCGCGCGCTTCACCCGCGGAGATACGCATCTTCCTGTGGGAACGACGAACGCGACGGGGACGACGAAGACGTAGACGAAGATGACGAAGAAGACGGGGACTACGACGCCGACGGAGATGAGGAAGACTGCGTCGACGGCGACGACGCCGACGACGATGGAGACGTCGAAGAAGACGAAGACTACGACGACAACGACGACTACACTGAAAAAAATTAATAGTTGTGATTACCAATAGTTGGTCAGAGCTACTAATATTTTAGTAACTGTAACCAATATTTTGGTAGATCGAACCAATGATTGGTAAACACAACCACTAATTTTTCTCAGTGTATGAAGATGATGATGATGATGATGGGGATGATGATGAAGATGACGAAAACTACGAAGACGGCCATTGCGACGATTCCGACGACGCTCGAACTATTTTCCTCCCTCCGGTCTCGGTGTCTTCTCGTACCGCGAACGAAACCTCGAAAATCTGTAAAAAAAAAATAAAATAATCAAAATAATATAAAATAAAAAAGAAAAAAATAAGAAGCGCGGGCGTAAACAGCCGGAAATGGGGCGGTACGAGGAGGCAAGAGGGGCAAGAAGGGCGAGAGGGAATAACGTAATATTCATCTCGGGTTCGCCGTGTGCGGCGCGCGTGAGCGAGTCCCGGAGGTCAACGGGGGCACCGGCGGGTCCGGGGTATGAATGAAAAAAACTAGAACCGGACCGCGCCAAGTGCGGCGCGTCACACGCGCTCGGAGAAAGAATTGAATGGACTTGGGCGGACGGAGTCGCGCACGTAGCACGTGTGATATATATATATATAACCATACATTACACTCTGTCTATATATATATATAAAACTGTCTGTATACATACGACTGTATATAACTATGTATACGGCCATATCGAGGAGACGAGGAAACCTGGTAGCGCACGAATAAGCAATAAACGTCTTTATCGCGTTCGCCGGTCGCTCGAGTCTCGCTTCGTGATACCCGCGAGAGTTTTATGAATTACACGACGAAATGACTTTCAAAAGTGTGGGAACTTGGTCAGTTTTGACTGTCCCGGTGTCTCTCGGTGTCTCTTCCGTTTCAGCCGGGGATTTCGCGTCCGTCGTACGTGAGGCGAGCATCACGCGAGACGAAGCCAGAGGAGGCTTCGTGACCTCGCGATAAACACAGAGAGAATTTCGAGTCTCCTGCCCGGAGTCTTGAAACTCCTGCGAAACGAGTTTCGCGCGAAAAATCTCGGTCTGGGACTGGGAAAGAGCCGCGCGCACGCTCCGCGAGACCAAAGAGATGAATGAAAACTAGATCGGTGGTCGCGCCGGACGCGAATGAGAGACGGGATGTGACTCGTCCGGCGCGGCGAGCACGACAGGTGACCACGGCGAATTTACCGAGAATTTTCGCCGTCTTTCGCTGTTACAACGCGCAATAGTTTCCATCCGCCGCAGACGAGCGACGACAGACGCGTCTGGCGCTCGGAGTCGGCGGACGATCGTTTCTCGGTATCAATGCGTAATCTAAATGTCGACCGTCTCGCGGTCAACGGTAAAATTCGTCTATTATGCCTCACGCACCGGAATATAAAGTCTTGGATTTAGTTTAGATTGAATATTTTGTCTTTATGGGTTTTTAACTGCTGGATTATTATTATTATCGAAATAATTTTTTACTGGTATGATACGAATATTTGTACTGCTTAAATAAAGGCAAAAATACATAAAAATAGATTGTTGTTTTTTTTTTTATTTATTTTTACGATATTCAACATTCAACATAAAAAAAAATTCTGACGAGTATTTTCCTTCGTCACAACTCGCCCCAGTTCCACGATCCGCACACGTCAGCCCGCAGACTGTTTTTCACTACGCATCCAGCGCGAAAGCTCTCGCACACCGTCACTGATCCGCGGGAGTTAATTTTCAGACGCGTCGCGCACTCGTCGCGATGATTTCGAAGCGGTGACTTTCCCAATGACGAGTGCGAGACAAGCTCGAAAGAGCGAGAGAGACAGGAGCGAAAGCAGAAGTGAAAGACAAAGAGCCGGAAGGCTCGCGAGGCGGCCATGTCGCGAGGAGCCGAAAGATCTCGCGAGAGCGAGAAAAGAAGCGCGAGAGAGAGAAAAAAAAGAGAGTCGTAATTTCCCCGCGCTCGTTAGGAAGCTCGACGAGAGGTTTTCGCCAAAGGGAGATGCACTCGAGACTCGTATCCCTTCCACGCGTCCCCGCGGCTCCGCGTCGCCACGCTCGCTCCCTCCGGCTCCTCGAACGCGAAAAAGGAAAAAAACAAACATGGCCGCCAGTTTTCGAGCGCCGAGGGCGGACGCGACGTGCCTCTCGCTCCTCTATGAACTCCCGGCGAGTGCGTGGCGCATATCCCGACTCTGCAATATACGACGTGATGCACACGCTCCGTGGGCACTCATATACATACGTATATATATATGCACGTTCGTATGCATATATCCATAACCACATGGGCCGTCCGGGTTACGCTCGAACTTTTCGAATTTTTTTCGGCCGCGAGTCGCGCACGTCGAGTCGGCCGGCAACTCGAACAACAACGGAGACTAAGAGTGGGAAGCGCAGCAGCGGTGAGCGAAACGCCAAGTAGTGTAGACAGAGAGAGAGACAACGCTGGTGCAGTGCGCGCCGGACGAGTCTTCTAGATCGTGAGAGCAGCAGCAGCGACAAAGAGAATAAGGGGGTGGAGGAGAGAGAAGAGGGAAGGCGAGTCGAGAGGCTCCTGGATTCCGCCTAATTCGCCTCGAGAGGCAACTTCCACGGATCCCGCGGAGTCTCGGTGGCTCCTCTAGCGCCGTTTACGGCGCCGGGACGGAAAGAGAACGCGAGGAGTCGCTCTCTATACGCGAGTAGCGCACGAGTATTGCCAATTAGTCAAGCTGCTATGGTCGAAGGCGAGCGACGCGAGCGCGAGAGAGAAACGGAAACCAGGAGAGATAGAGCGCGTCCTCGGAACTAGAATCGCGGTAACGCGCTGCGCTGTATTCACTAGCGGTCGATCTATATATACATATATACAGCAGTTTGGCTCCCGACTCGCGCGCGCGCGGCTTTTACCGCGGGAGAGTAACGTCCGCGCGATTCGACCACGCGTGCCGCTCGTAGTCCCGTCACGTATCGCGTTCGTCCCGCGGCGCGTTCGTCGTCCCTCGTCCCCCCCCCCTCCTCCCTTCCGACCCCTCTGCCGTACGCTTCTCGGCGCGACGCACGAGAAATCTCGGTGCGGCGAAAGCCAAGAGCCAGCGCTCTATGGACGTCGCTGGGGTAGAGTCAACGCTGGACCGCGCGCGCGACGAGTCCCGACGAATTCACGACGGTACACACGGTTAATGGACGCGGGATATACGTGCATAGCTCGTCGTCGACGTCGTCGGGAGCAGAGCGACCAAGAGGGCCGCGTAGATCTGCCGCGCGTATTCCGCGCGCCGAGAGTGAGGTTATGTGTACCCACTGTGGGGTTCGCGGTGCGCGCACGCGCGCGCGCGCGCGAAGCGATTTCTGTCCGTCGCAATCAAGCCGCGTAGGCCGGCCAGTTTGTTCTAATCAGTGGACTGACCGCGAGGCAGAGAGGGCAGGGAGGGAGGGAGACAGGGAGAGGGGGAGAGAGAGGAGTTAGCTACCGAGAGAGATTTAACTCAATCAGCTAACGAAGCCTCCGATCCACAATGGGCCGCGCACGGCATCATCCACCGGGCTACGGCTAACTGACCAGCCCCTATCGCTCCGAGAGAGAGCCAGATGGCCGAGAGCCGGTGGATGTTAGCGGCGGAGAAAGCTCACGGAGTCGCGTAGAGGCGCGTGCTTTGCGATTCTCTTCGACAGGCAGCATCACCGGCAGCAGCCATAGTTGCCCTGTGTAGCAACCCTTCCGCGGGGATTTCACTCTGTGCATATAGGTAGTCACGGTTTAGTCCCTACGCGAGCGGGTTGCGTATATCTGTATTGGCTAGCTCCGTCTCTGTCGCTCTCGGCTTCTCTCGTACTCTTCTCTTACGGGCTAAATCTGCCGAGAGAGCCGCAAACACTTGGCTGGTCAGCTCGGTCAAACTCGCTCGACCTCACCGCAGCGCCCTCTGTCTCGCTCGCTCGGTAGGTAAATCAGAGAGGGAGAGAAAACGAATTTTCTCTCTCGCACGCGCGCGCCCTCTGCGCACCGACCACTCCGCGCTTCGGCGACTTCCGCTCCCCCGAGGCGCCCCGTGGACTTTCGTAATTTCGCGAGGGGCTCTCTGCGTGTTCCTTGGTTGCACTATATCCGCGGTTTTCGTGATGGAGGACGCCGACGAAAATGAATCCGGCGATGGGGTGAATTATGGTCGATCTTATTTATCAGCTGCGAAGAACGAGCGAGGTTAGGCGCGAATCTTTTTGCGATGGATTGCCAAGATTTCGACGTCGGCGGAATTACGTTTTGTTTGTAGTTAGATTGGTTTTGGAGATTTGCGGATTTACGTTTGTGTGTCGACAGGTGAGCAAGTGGACTGAATTGCAGACAATTGTTCTGCCGCTGCTATTGCTGCTGTTCTGCTGTTCTGCTGCTGCTACTGCTGCTGCTTCTGTGCTCCACCACCGAGCAGCATCGTCGGCTCCTTTCAAGTTGGATCATATACTTCTGTTTGCTGGTCGACGTCGTCTCGTTGCTCAGCCGCCCCGCGGACGCCGCCTGAGAGAAGTCGGCTCGACGCCGCCGCGAAAGCCGTGACGACGCATTGTCCCACCGGATATATATATATCTGCGTGTATTAGAATTCAGCGCCGGCGGAAATGGCGCGCAAACGGTTTGCGCCGGCGATTGGCACAAGGCGAATGATTCGCCGAAAAAAAGTGCATGAAAACTTTTTCTTTTTCAGTTGTGAAGCATTTTTTTAATTATTGGATTAAAAGTAATAAACGTTGATAAAACAAAAACATTTTTATTTTAAGGTATCTAGATTTTTAGGCTCCAGTCGCTGTCATCCATCGGTGCCTTCACTGTCCTTCACGTACGCAATTTGCCGCACAATCTTCAATCGCGACGCCGCTTACGTTGTCGGCTAGCATTTTGGCTTTCCAGGCGCAACTCAATAGTAGATCCCCTCGTCCGTTTCTCTCTCGATGTTCCCGAAGACCGAACACCCTCCCGGCTTTGAGAGGCAGCGCCGGCCGAGCTCGCGAGAGGGAAGAAGAGGAAGATGACGCGAACAGAAACGAGAGATGGAACCGAGAGAGACGGAAAATGCTTCGACACGCCGGTCTAACCCCCCACGGCGCCGGACGAATGCGAAGCAACGACAGCGACGTCGACGCCAACGACGCCAGCGACGACTCACTCGCTCATGAATAGTCATGATAGCAAATTCGCATTGATCGCCGCGAGCCTCGGGCAGCTAGAGTTTGGCGGATATGGATTCTCTTTAAGGTATCCGCGCGCGCGGGGGGCGGAGGGCGAGGGACTCCAGGGAACGCGAGAATTCACCGGAGAGCGAGAGCGAGAGACCACACAAGTAGCGGGCTCACCGCGCGCCGGCCTGTGCAACATCGCTTTCGCCGTTGATCGGCTACCAGAGATTCTCGCGATATTCTTCGTGCGCGCGGGGGCGTGCGCGATACCCGAGGACGACACTTGTCGTCACGTGCGACGGCCGCGTCGGCCGCTAACTGCATAATATTGCGCGATTAAACGCGACGGAATATCTCACGAGATAGTCAGTCGTTGGATCGTATCTCGTCGCCGCGTCATGAGATCGTATTTAGGAGGTAAGCCGATTTTTGCAATTTTTTTTACCGGAAGTGGGATCAATCCTGAAATCATAAATTTATTTTTTATTACTTAAAAAAAAAATTAGTAACCGGTATTTTTGTATAAATTATATGACCTGAATACGAGAGGTAAAAAAATGTAAATCTTAAAGAAAAAAATAAGATTTTTACATTCCTCGCGAATAGTCGGTGAGACTCTGCGAGAAGTTTCGTCCCAGCCAAATGGATTCATAACGCGCTGATGGAATTTTTGCAGATTGGACCGGGACGAGATTCGCTTGCCAAGACATCAGAGACCGGCGAGGGAGGGAGACTCGTGATCCGGCTAAACGGCTATAGATATTATTATATATTTATATAAAAAACAGAAGAAAAAAATATGTGTGCTTTGAATTCGGCTGCGTCACGTCCGAAACGATTCACGTCAGGAACGAGCGCCAGAATTACCGTACACTATGTAGTGTACGTATATAAATGCGCCGTACACGGCGCATCGTGTGCCCCACGAAATTCGAGAGAACGAACGAACGAGCGTGCAACCGGCAATCGGTTTAATGCTGATCACGCGCGGTATACGATCGGCGAGCGAGCGGGTATATCTACGCGATGCCGAGTGCGTAGGCGAGACGTGCGTTTGATCGAGAGCCGCGCGCGCAGGACCGACGGGAGCACCGGAGAGGCACTGAACGAGGCCCGAGAGGTATCGTGTTCCAAAAGCAACGCAACACGCGCACCGCGAGCGCGGCTGTTGCGCCGCACAGAGAAATCTTTGGCCTCCCCCCGCGCGCACGCACCGCGCATCCTTGCGTCGGATTCGCGGGATACGTCCGATCGTCTGCCACTCGCGCTCGTTATACGTGCGAAAACTTCATCAGATTTCTCTTAATCCGTCACACACTGAGAAAAATAAATAGTTGTGATTACCAATCGTTGGTCAGAGCTACCAATATTTTAGTAACTCCAACCAATATTTTGGTTGATCGAACCAATGATTGGCAATTGCAGCTACTGATTGTTCTCAGTGCTAGATGATCTGCAATCAGCAAATAAAAAAATAAAAAACGGATTATTATATATTTTTTTGTCATGTTTAATTATTAGTAAACATTAAAAAATGATCCTGCAAGGATTCCAAATAAAACGCATCAATAAAAAAAAAACATATTCTCCATTCCTGACAAAGACGACTCGACGTTCTCAATCCGCAGGGACAAACCCCGAGATTCCACGCGAGTATTAATCCGAGCGAGAGATTGTGGGAGGAATCGAGTCTCCCCGACGACCGGGAACGCGAGGGTCGCGCGATTAGCGCGTTAATATCGGAAATGGCCTGGCTGCGGCTCTGTCTCTCTCTCACTCATCCCTCCCACATTTTTTTTTTCTCTTCCTCCCGAAGGTGTACGGAACGGGATAAAGAAATTTTCGTGCCGCGACGCAGGCGGCGGGGGGAGGCTCTCCCCCCGGCCCTCCCGCTCGTAAGGCAAGGCGAGGAGGTATGAGAGACCAAAGGGACGAAAACCAATCAGGATATATCTATCGAACGCTCGTTCGCCGGGCTGTGGCGTTGCAGCGAGTCAGCCAGACCAGCCAAGGGTCCCATGGCGTGACGGCTAAGAGATTACTTACTTGACTTAATGCCGCGGTCGTTCTCTCTCGCTCTCTCTCACTCTCTCTCTGCCCGACCCGTCCACCCATTCGCCTCTCTCGAAGCTCTCTATAGGCGTCTCTCGCGTTCCCTCGACGGGAGCAACGAGCGAGCGATCCCTCTCCGACGTTACACAACCGCAGAGAGCGACGAGGGCTGAGAGCTGAGGCAGCGAGCGCGCGCGCGCGCCTTCTGCTAATCTCTTCGCTCCCATCGAGTCACGGACTCGAGAACGGATCGTGTACCTATTACACCTGCCGTCCGCGGCATATCCTCCCTTTTTCCGTCTCTCTATCTATCTGGTATACACACAACGCTCTGTGTGTAACCGTACACCGTCCGACCGCCTTGAGATATGACGGAAAGGCGTGACACCCCCGCCACACACAGACGTAGCTTGCGGAGCTTTCACGATCCAGGGCAGAACTGCGACTCCGCTTCGACTCGCCAGCGTCTTAGCTTCGAGGATCTGACCCCTTTGACGATGTCCGATACGAATCTCGAGCTGATTTTACTTGCTGAATTATTATTATGATTTATTTCGGAAAGGATGTCCGGGCGCGCGTATGGGTGAATATAATAATATTTACCCATACAGAAAAAATCAATTTCAAACTTCATTCAGTTGATCACTTTCAAACTTGATTTTTTCTGCAATTTTTTTATTGCAGAAAAAATCAATTTTCAAACTTTACGAAATAGATCATTTATTTCGCAAAAAATGCAAGGAGTAGATATACAAAATGCTGCCTCGTGTGTCCAATGCCCTAAAATAATGATAATATATTCGTAGATCGTCGAGCGGTCGTTCCGCGAGCGAAATTGTGCCAGTAAGCTAAATCCGCGAGAGAGCGAACTTTTGGCGAAGCGAGATGATAATCATCCCAGGGCGAACAGCCGCGAGCGCAATAGATCAGCGTATCTCGCGGCAGGATCCACGCGCGAGCCACGCGATCGTCGGCTTTGGCCCGAGCGGTGACGAACAAGAGACACGTTGTGCGGTGTCGGTACGCGAAGATTCGCACAGCAGCAGCAGCAGCGAAGAATGCGCGAGAGGCGAAGCGAGCGACGAGGAAAATGCGCGGATTCGCCTCGGCCTATGCATCGGAGACGGAGAGTGAGAGAAAGAGAGAGAGAGAGAGCGCACCTATAAACAAACACACTTGCTCGGGATTTTATCTTATCGTCGGATCGAGGGCGGCTTCCGAGCGAGCACAAAGTGCTAGACTACAGCGCTGCGCGCCCGATGCGCGCGCTTCGTCGCTCCTCCGGCGATACGTTGATAGCGCTGTCCTCGTCGCATCGAGACGAGTAACGAGAAGGACGACAGGAGAGAGAGAGGGATGGCGACACGGAGTGAAAGACAGAGAGAGAGGGCGCTGCTGGTGCTTTCCTAGCTGCCTCATTACCGTAATTAGCCCCGGAACCTTGCCTCGATCTCGGCGTAACATCTCTCGGCAGCCACCGCGCGCCACCAGCAACGACAGCGGAAGCATAAAACGACGAGGAACGAAGCCAGAGCGAGACGCGAAGCAGCAGGAGGAAGACGAGTTCGTCGCGTGGCCGGGAGACAGAGCGAGACCCAAGCGCTCCTGTTATACGGAGGATCACGCGTTAGCCCAGAAAAACGTTCTACGTGTCTCCCTCTCGGCCTCCCTCCCCCCTCCAGCCTCATCTCCTCGCTCTCTCGCGTCCGTCCACCTACCGGCTGCTGCTTAATTACAGGTTACCTCTCCCACACTCGCGGAGAGACTTATTTTTCGTCCCTGACATCATATCGAGTCAAGTAGACGCGAAGGAGATGATTTCGTCGAGGGAACGAGAGGAGAGAAAGAAAAGAAAGGAAAAAAATAAACAAGCGACAAGACTGGAGCGTCGTGCGCGTCCACCGGCCAACTGTGCCCGAGCGATTATTGCGTAGCGTCGAGGGATAATTGCGTGTCGATTGGGGGCAGAGTGAGGAAATAAATAAAGGATAAATACGTCTATCGCCGTCGATCGCCGGAGCGAGAGAGACAGAGATGAAGGAGGAGAGGGACGGACGGAGAACAGATGAACTGCAGCCAAACTCGACTCTAATATAGATCGACTGGGTATTAAATCTCTCGCTTCTCGGTCCCCCCTCCCCCCTTCTCCTCTATTTCTGGACTGGAAACTCTCCGCGGGTGGCGAGATCGCCAATGCGCAGCACCCGCAGCAGACACGCGGTCGCTCTCCTCTTGGGCCTCGCTGCGCTGTCCGCGTGTATCATTACGTCAGAAAAGGGACCGAGCGACCGATATTGCAATGCTACTCGAGCCTGCGTTATTATATATACAACGACGCACACGTACAGCTGGATCTCCGCGCCTGTCCCGTATATATCGAACGCAGTAGATGCAAATAACAGCGGGGTATGGCCTACGACAATTAGCGTTCGGCGACCCCGGCGACCCCTCGCGCGGTGGTCCAATTTGCGGCTGCTTTGTCCAATTACCGACCGAGCATTAGTCATTTGCCCACGATATTTTCCCTGGCTGGCTGCGGCTGGCGGCTGCGCATGCGCGCTCGACTAACGCGACGGCGACGACGATTCGCGGACGACTCGCTCTCGCCGCGCACGACGCGCGATGGCGCAACCGACTCCTACGCGCGTTCTGCTGAGGCTGAACACGGAAATAAGAGGATAATCGCTGGCTATCGCATTTCCGATCGGTTTTCAGCTGGATGATTGTGCATTGATTGCTGTTATTTTTATGTCGGTAGATATTTTTGTAAGCGTCGTTATAGGTTAAACAAAAAATTCGGAATTTTTTTTAGGTTATGTTGCGAGAATTATGATATTCACACAGCAAATTTTCGAAGAGATTTCATTCGATCCAACGAATGCGAGTGAGAATTATGATATTCACACAGCAAATTCGTTATCGATGAGATTGCATTCGATCCAACTGCAAATATTTTATTGTCACGCTACAACAGACACCAACCAACCAGCCACTCATCCCCCTCGGTCGTCTGCGCGAAATTTTGTGCTCGCCGCAGGACCGAGACGCAACGCTGGGATCGTAAACAGCCGCGCCTGCGTCTATTTCTCACTCTCGGAATACGAGAGGCGCGGATTTTCTGATGAAGTCATGGGAAGCTGAAATTCCACGAATTTTCGGCAATTTTAACGCCGTCCCCGGGCCGCTGCTCCGGCAGGCGCCAGGACTTCGCCTCGTCTCTCGCGCGAGCGAGACGCAGATCCTGAATGGGAGTTTTGTGTTGGTCGATGTGTACGCGGCCACACGCGGAAGTGGTGTTTCTCGGTGTGTGCCGCGCGCGCACGGACGAGTCTCGCGCAGAGGTCGAGACGTCGGTGTTGGTCGTCGTCGCGCCGCCGCGCTGGGGGCCTTCTCACTGCTCCTAACAAGGTGGGCCCGCCTCGCGTAATGACCGGTCTCGCGCGGGGCCCCGCACTTATTGCCTTTTATTTATTTTTAATCTTCATCCTCTCCGCTGCGTATAACGCGCGCGCGCGCTCTGCGTTGCCCCGAGACGCGTCGCGCAGTTGCCGCACGAACCTGCAACACACACGCACACACACACCGAAACACTCGTGGTGTGTGTACATAATGTTATTGCCGCGCGCGACGACTTGGGCGGGATTCTCCAAATAGTTGCGGGACGCCTAAGTCTTCGCGTTTATTTCTCATAATTTTCTATTTTGTTTCCTAATTTTTTTTTTTTTCTGATCCATCGCTTGGTACTAAAATTTCCCACATTCCAATTAATCTTCTACAGTTTTTAGTTCACTGTTATTCTTATTTTTTTGTTAAAAAAAAATCAAAGCTCATTTTTCTCAGCTCTGAGATATGACAGTAAAAATCAATTCTCCGAAATCATCGCCCAAAAAGAAAGTAATCCTGACAATCAATTCGCCGAACTAGCCGCTCGTAAAATGCGATCACGGAAGACGGAAGTGCGGACGCACATCCGCGGCGAGAGTGGAGATGAGCCCGTCGCGATATATAGATTCCCGCGTCGTCGACGTCGCGGCGATAAAGCGTCGCGCTCGCGTTTAACGATCCTCGAGCCGGGGTGCACACCCTAATGCCAGGTCTACGGTGAGACGCTGTCCCGGTCGTTTCTCGCGGACGATTCGAGAGACGCGTCCTCATCGTCGCGTCTCTCGGTCCGACCAGCAGCCGCACATTCGGCTCGTACATCCGTGTGTATATTCGGTTTCACAACGACACTCGCGGTCTCAGCGCGAGAGAAGAAGCAACGCAGACTGCTGCTGCTGTGCTTCCCGTGAGCTCCCCCGATTTCGCGCTGGACGTAACGTATAATCAACACATTTTTATATCCCGCAGCCGAAACTTCTTTCTCAATGGGTCCGAGCAGCACGTCGTCGGAGGGCGCCGATCGCTCTCCTTCTCCTTCTCCTCTGCTGCTGCTGCTGCTGCTGCTGCTGCTGCTGCTGCTGCTGCTGCTGCTGCTGCTGCTGCTGCTGCTGCTGCTGCTGCTGCTGCTGCTGCTGCTGCTGCTGCTGCTGCTGCTGCTGCTGCTGCTGCTGCTGCTGCCGTTGCCGTTGCTGCTGCTGCTCTTCCCTCCTCCTCCGTGTAATCGTTCTCTCGCTCCGCGAACGAGCGAACAAGCAACGAGCGAACGATCTCGTTCTCCCCGCGACGCTCTCTCGCCTCCGCTTCCACCGATATCTCTGCCCGGCGCTCGGCAGCCACACCAGAGCGCAGCAGCAGCAGCAGCAGCTCATCGTCCGTATAGCTGTTGAGGTGCTCGCGCGGTCGGCGGTCGTTTTTCGTTTTTTTTTTTGACCAACGAAATTACCCGACCACCTTGGGCGCCTCTCTCGCGTGTCGCCGTCTCTGTTGTACCTACGCTCCGGCGCGCCTGGCCCTCTCTTTCTCGCTGCTGTTGGTGGTACTGCTGCTGCTGCTGCTGCTGCTCTGTGCGCGAACACGACGACGCCGAACGCTGCGCGCCCCGCGGTCCAACCTTCTTTCGCAATTTGCCAATCGAGCGAGCCCCGGATCATTCATTTGCATTTTACGATTTTTCGAAGTGAAATTAACACGCGGGTTTCAGTGCGCGGCTACGCGCGCGACCCACCAGCAGACGCCGCCGCCGCCGCCATCACCGTCACCGCCGAGACAGTCGTTCGCACTCGCTCGCGCATGTTGCTCCCCGCGCTACACGTTAACCGCCCGATGCGTGTGTTCCCTCCCGATTATTGCCCCGGAGAGTCCGACGCAGAGACGCCGGACTCTCCGGCGCGAAGCAACTTATTCCGGCGACCTTCGTCCGGCCGCGTTTTTGGCCAAATGAGTTACGACGTGTTTTTTTTTCTCGGGCCCTCCGAGTGAATGGAAGTTGATGAATTTTGATTGGTGGTTGTGTGTGTGGTATTTCCAAGTTCCGGAGATCGATACACGGTGCGATGTTCGAACAAAGATGAGGCGATTTTTAGTGGCAAAATGAGAGTGCGATTTGCTCGCGATTTAGTTGCGAGCAAAATTATGCGGTCGAAATACCTGGGTTAATTAAATAGATTAGATTTTCAGGTATTTCCGCTGGGAGTCGACGTAATTTCCGCGCGGGCGTTCGAATTATTCAGACGCCGATAGTACACGGATCATAACTTTGATGTGATGCGTTCTGTATTACGTCTGCCGCTGAGCCCCGACGAGGTTTACTCGCGGTGCGCATGGGGCCTGCGTTCCGATCGCGCGCGAGTACCGCATCGCACGATTCTGTTTGATGTAATGTGCGACCGAGCGATTACCCGCGCTCTGTGTATATGCGCGCCGCGCACATAGGGATATATCGGGGCGCACGACTGGCGCTAGACCGAATTGAGAAAGAACCCAGGTGCTCCGGTGGGTTAATCACTCGCAGCGCTGTCGAACAATCCGCCGAGCGCGAGCGCGCGTCGGAATAGTCAGTGCCAATTACGTCAAAGGAGCGAATCGTCAGTGGTTCGCATATCATTATCAGTGCTCGATTCGAATCGAGCGCAGTCTGCGGTTGATTTGCCTTCGTCATAATCAATTCGCGGACCGCCATTCGTCGAACTATATTCCGTCTGCCTCGAAAACGCAACCGTAGCATTTTTAGGTTATGTAATCGCCGTTGCAACCACTTCACGTGAATATTAAAAAAAAAAAAAAAAAAAAAAAAAAAAAAAAAAAAAAAAAAAGTACTGAGTGAAATTTATGTAAAAATAGACAGGAACTAAAATAAAATCTATCGTTTCCGCAATTTTCGTAAGATTTTCAGATTCCCGATTCTTCTCTCGTAATCTCGTCCGATCGACTCGGCCAGCGGGATATCTCGGCTCTAAACGATTTACAGTCCATATGGCATCGGTATCATTGTCCGGCGCGCGCCTTGCTGCTGCAGCAGCAGCCTCGTTACAATCCCGGCAGCGCCCGGGGTGTCCCGGGTACCATGTGTAGCATAGCCGCGAGCTCCACAAACCCAGAGCAAGAACAGGATTATCGAGTCGCGCGAGGCTCCGAGATTGTTTCGCGGAGAAGCACGACGACGACGACGACGACCGACGAGTATAAGCGATCGACCGACGAACCGGTGCTATTACAGCCGGAGGAAAAGTATATTCCACACCTATCGTGACTTCCGCACTCGGCTAATGAATCGTCCGAGCGAGTCTCCGCGCAAGCGCAATAATAAGAATAATAAAGATAATAATAATGACACCAGCGCGAAACGCGAGTAGCCCGAGCTGACAGCCAGCGTCGCGCGCGTATATACGGCGAGATAGTCTAACAGTGATTGACGTCGTTTAATTAGGTAAATGCATAGTTGGGATTTGAACGATCGCTTTGCCGAGGCTCGTTCGGCGCACGATTCTAAACGATGCGTGCCAGCAAACATATGTATTTATTCCGTCTATATATATATATACACGCGGGACCGAGTGTAAATAACACACGAGACGCGCGAGATTATCCTCGGTGCACGAGACAGCTCGGTTCTCCCTCGTCGCACTTCATTATTATATTCCACTCAGGGAGAAACAGAGAGACAAAAAACCATAGGGCGAGACAGAGACAGAAGCGCACGATATATACTTCAGCGCCTGCGCGTGTGCGCGAGAGCCAACGGGGAATGCACGCCAATCGCTTCCCCGGAACGGACGGTCCGGCCTCTCGCGAGAAAATCGCGCAACAGTCACTCTCCGCGCGGCTATCACAGCCGGCCCAATTGGCCGGTTGCATCATCGCTCCGCGCGAGGAGAGGAAAAATAAGAGAACGAAGAAAAGGAGCAGAGAAAAAGAAAAACGGATAGAAAAAAAAAAGAAACGAGAGGAATCAGCAGCTCTGCGGGCAACCGTAGCAATTTGCGGTTTCTAAATGTAGCATTTATCCGAGAGATGCGCCACGCGGTCCACGGAATTCAGTCTCTCTCTCATCCTTTGTCTCCCTCTCTCTCTCCCCCTCGCACAGCTCGCTTCTGCTCAAGTGTTGCATCCGCGGCGATTGCGCCCGCTTCTCGCCGAGGATGCGCGCGAAATCCCCCGACGACCAACAGCAGCGTCGTCGTCGCTGGGCATCGAACGCGGGGGGGGAGGCCGCGCGATTGGGCCCTGCGACGGGTCTCGACACTCGGGTCGTAAAGCCCGGGAGAAAAAGGCGATCGCTTCTTTCGCGGAAGCTCCTCCGCGCGAGTGTCGACGAACCGTGACGCGTATAACACACACATACACAGAGACCAGGAGGGTCTTAGCCCGGCAGCAGCACGTAGCGCACCGCACGATCGTTCCTGTATACTTTTCTCTCCCCCTAGCCCCTGTCCCTCTTTCGTCCGCGCGTCTTTAGCCTCATCTCGCGGCCGTGGTGCGCGCGCTCGCGATCCACCGAGGCACGAAGACGACTTCTTCGGCGCGGGGCTGACACGCCGACGCGCGCTTCGCCCGGGGCGCGCTGCCGCGACGCGCGGCGCATATCGTGGGAGAAAACGCGAGTGAGAGGAAGCAGCTCCTCCGTCTCGTCGGCCTCCGGGGGCCTCGATGCATTAGGATACATAGTATCCATAGTATCTTGAATGCCCGCTGTAGACTCGTTGCACGAGGGACTATTGACAAAATTGGCGGGCTCAACGCGGTTTTCACCGCAGCGACGGTGACGGCAGCGGCGGAGAGCCGGAAAACGCAAAGTCTCGACGTGTGTGCTTCTGCCGCCTGCCGGCAACGACGCGAGAGGTCCGCGAGTGGTGGCAGTGCGCGCGCGGCGCGTTCGTGACCGGCGGATCCTCGGGGCATCATGGTAGACCAGAGACTGGACGGGCGCGCGACCCTCTCGTCTGTTTATACACATATATCTGTGCACACATACACGCGTGTATATATAGGTATCATGTATGAACGTATCTGTGTATACGGCGCGCGAGGTCTATAACACGCTGCGCGCTGGACGTAAGCGGAGAAAGGGGGGCGAGAGTGCGCGAGTGGGCTCGTTACGCGGTAGTTACCTGGCCATTGGCGTAATCGTGGCGCCCCGCGGTCGAGATATTTCGCCGGAGTCGCGCGCGAGACGCGTTTCCCAATGTTATTATCGCTCCTTTGTTTCTCCCTCCCCCCTCGCCTCTCGTGCGAGCCTCTGACGGACGACGCGGGATGTATCCTCTCCTCGACCCTCGGCTAATGTCTCTACTCGGGCGAGCGTTGCGGGCTTTTTCGCAGATTGCGGATTTAATAAACGGACGGCGGAGAGAGCGGTGAGAGTGAGAGAGAGAGAGAGTCGGCCACGAGTTTCTACGCCTGTGGGGGACCACCAGGAAGCCGCCACGCCCCCGGCCCAGCCACACTTACCTGCATGCTCGCCGCGTGTGTACGTGCACAAATGATTTTAACGCACTGTATATATCGCCAGGCGCGTGAGTGAGAGAGAGGAGGACGGAGAGAGGAGGGAAGGAGCGGGTTGAAGAGAGACGGAGAAGGAGAGAGGAAGAAAGCGCGAGAGAAACGCGAGAGGAAGGGTCGAGAGAGCGCGGAGGTGGCGAGCCGGCGAGAGGACACGGAGCCCGGTCGCGCAATCCCGCAATGGCGGTCGTATAGTATAACCTTCTCCCCGCGCGCTCGCTACTCTCCTTTCTTTCTTTGTCCTTTTTTTTTTCATGCTCTCTCTCTTTCTCTCTCGTGTGTGCACACTCGATGCGTTTTACCGACCCGCGAAGGAGCCAATAACGCCCACGCGCGCGCGTTTCGCGCTCGTACAAGACGAGGCGCTGAGCGCGCGGGACGCGCGACAAAGAGAGTGTCGACAGCATAATCGCCGGTTCGGAGGCCTCGCGCGGCGCGCACGAGCCCCGGAATCTTCGTTGCACGCCCACGCGACCTCCTCCGGCGCGCCGAGATGTACGCGCCGGACACTGTGCCCCTGGAGAGTGCGTAAGTGGCTGTTTTTTGTAATACGCGAGTGTGAGTGAGAGTGTCGGGTTCGCTGTGTGTGAATTTTCGCGTGAGATTTTTCATTTTATTTCAGCTATGTTGAGATTTTGAGATGACGAATTTTTTGTATCGAAATTTTTGTGAGTGATTTTTGGTAATTATTTGTGTGGCTATTTTGATTGGGGGTAGAGTTATTTATTTATTTATGTATTGATTAAGGCTAGAAATTGAGATAAAGTCAATATCGACGTGATTAATTGGCGATAAATTCTACCAAATAACAATGCGCATAATTGTCGTCGAAAATGATTCAATCGTCGAGTTATTTCCTCGTTTTTTTTTTCCTTACCGTAAGCACTGCACACGACGAGTGTCCAAAGTCCTCAGAAATGTAAAGTGCCAACAGCTTTGTATGCACGAGATGAGCCGAGACGTACGAATATGCATGAGGCTCGCCGATGTCCGAACATTGAGGAATCCGTTCTTTCGACGCTCTCGCTTTCTCTCTCTCGCTCTCTCTTGCTCCCTCTTTCTCCTTATCTCCTTCGTGCTGTTTCTCGGACCCTGTAATTAGACGGACGCTTCGTGGGTGAGTAAACTAGCAGTAAATCAGAGCTTGCTCGCGTGATGACGGCCCCGGGCAGCAGCGGCAGCAGCAGCAGCAGCAGCGGGCAACGAGCAGAAACTCTCTCGCTTCATATCCTTCGTGCGCGCCTGAGAGAGAAAGAGAAAACCGAGACTCTCGGTATTGGCCGTGGCACAAGACGCCACCTACCTCGACGAAAACTCGACCCATCAAACCGTCCCTCTCGTTCCTTTTATCATTTTATTATCTCCTCGCCGGACCTCGCCTTCTCCCTCATCCGTTCTGACGTACGAGGGAGGAAAATATTCCGGGTGTTGGGCGCAATTATTAAAATTTCGGGAGACAAGTATATCGCGTAACTGCGAAACCGCTGAAACGTTTCCTTTCTAAAAAAATAATTTTCGCGTTTTACACTTTTTTCGCAAAAAAAAAAAAATGACGCCAAGACCAAACACAATCGAAATGTCGTATAAAAATTCTCAGTTCCAAACTGCTGGTGATATTCGTCCCACGAGTCTCAGCCTCCCTCGTCGCACATAACTCGTCTCCGAATGGACGTTATCCCGCCGAAAATCTCAAATATTGTTGGATTAATCTACCGCAAAGCGAACAGCTGGACCTGCCCCGCTCGTCGTCGACGTCCCCCTCCCTCGACACCCCCCGCAACGTCGAGCGAGCGAGTGAGACAGAGCGCGTGATTTTCCCCTGACAAATGATGGGGTGCGAGGATAACGCGTGACGGACATTCGCGGCTACGCGGACGCGAGCCGCCACTTCGGTAGCGCGCCGAAGTGGCGCTGCGATACTTTGGCCCGCGATGGATACTCGGGCAGTGCAGTCTTCGTCCGTGCGGCAGGAACGAACGGGAACGAACGCGCGAGCGCTCGGTGCTTACCGAATTCACGGAGAGATAGGAATGCGCAATATTGCCCGCAGTCCGTCACATTCGATTCGCTTGGACGCCGGACGATGCGCGTCAATGCGACCCCAGCGAATCCACCAGCCACCGAGAAGTCGCAGATCGCAGCAGTGGAACGTGGTGCGCGGTATACATATAACAGCGCAGCCAGTGAGAGAGAGGGCGAGAGAGACGGAGATAGAGACAGAGCAGAGAGCGAGGGCTCTGCCGGTTTTATTGCCCGCGTCCGAGCGCCGTCGCATTTCCCCTCAACTGCACGGATATCAGACGATAAACTACGACCGTTTGGGATTTGTGGCCGCGTATTAATCTCGACGTATTTATGTTCCGGCGCGAGGACGAGACACCGCGCGGTCTCTGCGGGTGAGACGGAATAGCGGGCGGCGCGCGGCTCTTCCCTCGTCGACATTTTTCCTCACTTCTGCGGCTTCCACAGACGCGACGCACGTGAACGCGCGTAGCCAATTTTCGCGTGTATCAAGTGTCGTCCCTTCGCGCGTTGGCTACGCGTGTTTTCTGCATTGTCCCGGCGTTGCCAGGAATTCCACGATTCCGAGAATCGCGCGCTGAACATTTTCCAGCGCGGTTATAGGTTATGTTATCTCGTGTCGCGAGGATAAAGAGATTTCGCCGGTGGACACACAAAGGGATCGAACAAAGAGCAACAGTTCCGCGAAACAACGCGAATTGGCCGGTAATCAGTATAGCGCACAGCTTGACGGCCGGCGAGCAGCGGCCTCGTTCGTTCTGGTAGTTTTGGCTGAAAAAAAAAAACAGCGAACGAAACGCTCGCCCCGAGGCGAAGCGGCGGAGAGCTCGGCGCTCGAATAATAATCGCGATGACCTTTGTTGCGAATCGCGGAGAGTGCGTAAAAACTTCATTTTCCGAGTACGATCGCTATATGCAACATTCGCAGTGCAGCGCAGATGCGTTTGCAGGGTCGCCGGACGTGATGCAGCAATTACACAGGAATAAAAGCGAAGATAGTGCGAAGCAATACAAATAGGTACTTTTGTCGATATAAAAAAAGAAGCATATCGTATTTTTCTTAATTTACTTTCGCCAGTGCGTTTATAAGAAAAAAAATATTGACGGGGTCACGAGCGCAGAGACGCTAATCGCTCGACGCGATTACTCGCCCACGGAGCGCATGCGCCGACGCCCAGGGTGGCCGGAAGCAGCAGCGCGCGTCACTGCGCACGCGCACTCAGCGTCGAAGTAATCAAGCCGACGATTCGGCCGATATCGGCGCGACGTCAGCGGCTAAATGCGTAAAATGCAACGACCGCGCGGCGAGTCGTTAATTGAGAGTGCGCTCGGAATTGACCGGAGAATGTTTAGGCACAAACAGCAATCACGCGGCCCGCGCGCCGCGCGTCCAACTGATGTCATTAATATCGCGGTGAAATATACGTTGTAAATATATTATGCGGAAATCGACGCGCCCGCGCTGCCCCCGTCGATCGGTCGGCGCGTCATAACGCGAACGAGTTTCGACTCTAAAACTATATATTAATCGGGGCGTCGAAGTTGCCGCAAACGCGGGGAATGTCACTCGCGCTCGGGCGATAATAAAGAAACAAAAAAAAGGCTTTTAATGGCGGCTTCGCGCATGCGCGTCGAGTGCCGGGCCGCTGACGTCACGGCGAGCCCTCGTACGACGCGCATGCGCGTTTTGCTCGATTACATCGAGGGGGTCTTATCATTACTGCGAAAATAACGGGTTTTCCCGTCGGATTGAATCGTGAGAGCCGATTCGACGTGGATTTTTCGTTTTTCTCTCTCTCTCTGCTCGCGCGGCTCTCTCGTCATCAACCCGCTAATAACGTGTACGGCGCGACTCGGACTCCGACACCGCGGAGCTAATGAATACGCAGCGCCGGAAAGATATCCAGCGTGTTATTGATGGGCGGGTCATTTGTAAATGGCGGGTAACATATGCAAATAGGAAGTCGCCGCGTGGTTGAGGCCCCCGAGGCTCTCGCGCGGCCACCGAACGTGTAATTAATATCTTTAGCGACGTGTACGTTCATTATTTCCAGTTAATCAACGTTCCGGCTCTCGATTTCACACTAATTCCGCGCGCCGTGCGCAACGCGGCGCGATTGATAGTCCGCGCGATCGGCTCGGTGGTCTCGCTGATTTCTGTGAGAAAATCGCAGCTGCGAAGGCGGCATCGTGAGTACCACGTTGGTTCGACGTTTCGCCACGAGCGCGACTCGAGCGCCCGATTCCGGTCGAAGGATTTCGCACGTCGCGCAAGAACCGTATAATAGTATTTGCACTGACTGAGTCGTACTCACAATTGGAAGTCCCGGCGATCCAGGCTTGTCAGATCGGTGATAAATTACTTAACCTTATTCTTCAAACCAGTCGTCGATGCGCCGTCGGTAATACAGGGTTGGACTGTTCTTAATCTATAATAATGATGATAATAATAATAATGACGACGATGGCTATTTATCGATTATTTCTTTCTCTCGCTCCTGTCTCCTCCGTACATTTTTTTCCGCACCGTTCCGCAAACGTGAGGTATACCTACGCGGTCATTCGAGTGCCAATCTATCAAAATTGACGAAGCGCGACGAATCCATGGTTGGTCTTGCAATTAAGAATATACGTGACCGCGAAGACGGCGAGGCGAAGCTCCGTGAGAGAGAAAGGCGAGAAGCTGCGCGAGAGACCGAGCATCGAGTTTGTTCGCGTCGTCGTCGTCGTCGTCGTCTTGCTCGCGTGAAATCACGCGGGCACCACGTGCGCGCGCGGAGAGTCTTTCTGCACGAGTGAAACGATCCATAAAGTTTTTGCGGTGCCCGCAGCAAGAGCGGAAGGATCGGTGATTCGTCGTGGCGCGCGATGCGCCGCCAGGACACAGCGCCTCATTAAGCGGGTACCCACTTCCCCTCGCTCTCACCCCCCCCCCTCCCGCCACCCTGCTTTTCGTAAAGGACAAATTAAGTAATTGGCGTTGTCCTCGCGGTGGGCACGAGACAAATTGCCGGTAGCGTCGCGAATGCGCGCTTCTCGCGAGAGGGAGATAAGCGACTCGCTAAAATGGACTTAACACTTCGGGCTCGACTGCCTATTTATGGAAACCGCTCTTATCGCTCGTCTCGTTGGAGTCCCATTCGTTCTTCACACTCGGAGAAATTGCGGCGAGTCCTATTGGGGAATTGATGGATGAATGCTGATTGTCGGAGCGTATGAGTAGTTTTATGTCTGTACTAGGTTAATCACACGCGCTGGCGCGCGTGCCCGAGATACATTTGCGCTGCTGCGCTTTTATAAAGCTTTATAAGGGTAAATCGAAACTAAAAAACCCTTTTTTAGTTGATTTTGATAAAAAAAATTGTTGGCTGAACAGTTTGTCAGAAATCGTAGATCTGGCCGCCGGGCCGAAAACCGCCCAAATCGGGGTCACGAAATTTATTTTTTCAAAATATCGACTTTTAACCTATACCATCGTTCTCAAGTCGCATATTCTACCCCTGAAAACACTGGTTGCGACCCTTTTTTAGTTGATTTTGAAAAAAAAAATTTTTGGCCGAACAGTTTGTCAGAAATCGTAGATCTGGCCGCCGGGCCGAAAACCGCCTAAATCGGGGTCACGAAATTTATTTTTTCAAAATATCGACTTTTAACCTATACCATCGTTCTCAAGTCGCATATTCTACCCCTGAAAACACTGGTTAAAACCCTTTTTTAGTTGATTTTGAAAAAAAAAATTTTTGGCCGAACAGTTTGTCAGAAATCGTAGATCTGGCCGCCAGGCCGAAAACCGCCCAAATCGGGGTCACGAAATTTATTTTTTCAAAATATCGACTTTTAACCTATACCACCGTTCTCAAGTCGCATATTCTACCCCTGAAAACACTGGTTAAAACCCTTTTTTAGTTGATTTTGAAAAAAAAAATTTTTGGCCGAACAGTTTGTCAGAAATCGTAGATCTGGCCGCCAGGCCGAAAACCGCCCAAATCGGGGTCACGAAATTTATTTTTTCAAAATATCGACTTTTAACCTATACCATCGTTCTCAAGTCGCATATTCTACCCCTGAAAACACTGGTTAAAACCCTTTTTTAGTTGATTTTGAAAAAAAAAATTTTTGGCCGAACAGTTTGTCAGAAATCGTAGATCTGGCCGCCAGGCCGAAAACCGCCCAAATCGGGGTCACGAAATTTATTTTTTCAAAATATCGACTTTTAACCTATACCACCGTTCTCAAGTCGCATATTCTACCCCTGAAAACACTGGTTAAAACCCTTTTTTAGTTGATTTTGAAAAAAAAAATTTTTGGCCGAACAGTTTGTCAGAAATCGTAGATCTGGCCGCCAGGCCGAAAACCGCCCAAATCGGGGTCACGAAATTTATTTTTTCAAAATATCGACTTTTAACCTATACCATCGTTCTCAAGTCGCATATTCTACCCCTGAAAACACTGGTTAAAACCCTTTTTTAGTTGATTTTGAAAAAAAAAAATTTTTGGCCGAACAGTTTGTCAGAAATCGTAGATCTGGCCGCCGGGCCGAAAACCGCCTAAATCGGGGTCACGAAATTTATTTTTTCAAAATATCGACTTTTAACCTATACCATCGTTCTCAAGTCGCATATTCTACCCCTGAAAACACTGGTTAAAACCCTTTTTTAGTTGATTTTGAAAAAAAAAATTTTTGGCCGAACAGTTTGTCAGAAATCGTAGATCTGGCCGCCAGGCCGAAAACCGCCCAAATCGGGGTCACGAAATTTATTTTTTCAAAATATCGACTTTTAACCTATACCATCGTTCTCAAGTCGCATATTCTACCCCTGAAAACACTGGTTAAAACCCTTTTTTAGTTGATTTTGAAAAAAAAAATGTTTGGCCGAACAGTTTGTCAGAAATCGTAGATCTGGCCGCCGGGCCGAAAACCGCCTAAATCGGGGTCACCGTAGGTTAAACAGTGCTGCAGTGCTCATCACGACAAACTGCCAAATCGCGCGCTGTTAAACAACGAACTGCCGGTCATCACGGCCCTCGACCAATTAGAGGCCGAGTTATACCGACAACAATGGTCACGTTGGCGCGAATTACGCACTTTTTAGTAACAGAGATACTAAGAACAATGACGCGTGACTTGCGCGTCTTTTTTCTGACAAACTGCCGAATTTCGCGATATTAAACAACGAACGAACTGCCGTTGTTTCCCCACCGACCGATCCGGCGATACGCGTAAAGAAATTCGTCCGACGGATAATTGCTTCAAATTTTCGATATCATCCGCTCCGGCGCCCGATTGGTACGTTCGACCGAAGCCAGGAGGCTCCGACTCCGGCTCCGCCGGCAGGTGGAACCCGGGCGCATGCTAAGCTCTATGGTAATGCGCCCTGCGCGCGCGCGCGATACGAATTTATGCCCCAAGATTTTTCGGCCAGCCATATGCTCAGCCGGTAGGGGCTTTTCGATGAATCGCGCCCGAGGCTGACGATACGATTTCGGCGTCGTCCCCGTAGAGACGCAGCCGATTACAATTTCCGAGATTAACGAGAAAAGTCGAGTCACGTGCGGAAGTCCTCGGGCGTTCTGAGGCCCTATCAGCGCCCGACCGTCGTCCGGACGGCACAAAAATCGGTCCCGAGGTGCGTAACAGTTGACGCCATTTAGAATATCGCGCGACGCATACCGAAGGCGCTCACACGAGAAGGAATACGTCTCGAGCCGGAGAGCCGAAACGCGCTCGGTCGCGCGCGAACGCGCGGATAAACGCAAAAAGAGCGAGCGGTGAAGCGCAGGCGGACGACGTTCGGGACCGGAGCGGAGAGCGAGATCGCCTCGCGCGGTGTCGGTCCCCGAAGCGAGTCGGCGCTTTTGGGCCAGTGGGCGCCCCGTGGCGCGCGACATGCCCGTTCTGACCGCCATTTAGCGTGAACCTGTCTGCGTGCCACTAGGAACAGCTTCGCAGCAGCAGCAGCCGACAACCAACAGCAACAGCAGGAACAGCAGCGGCGGCAGCAACAACAACGCGACTCGACGCTTCTCCTCCTATACTCAGAAACGCGGAGAGCCATCTCCTCCTTCCTGAGATCTGCAAAAATATCGTATAAAACATATTAGCTCTTGGCCGGATCAATGAATTCAGTGAATTTTTATGTCTCACCGCTGCAACGTTAAAATCAAAGCTCCCTCGCCGTTGCCGTGTCGATCGGGTTTATTTTTTTTTCTTCGCTCTCACTCGAGGGCCCCGAGAAAAATGCCTAATGGCCGCGGATGACTCACTGGCCACTCGTTAAAACTGAATAAATTAACAAATATCTTCGGTTATAATTGAACGAGCTTCAAGAGCGAAAGAGAGAGAGAGAGAAGTTTTTTAATATGCGCTGAGAATGTTACAGCTTTGTGCGCTGTGGATCAATTGAATTGTGCTGCTTCGAGAGACAATAAGGAAATGTAAATTAACGAAAACCAAAGCTGAATGTTGACCCCGGTGAGTTTCAGAGAAACAGGACTTGAGATTCATAGTCCAGCGCAAATACAATATACGCAGAACACGAAAAAAGGACGAAAAAATAAATTAAAAAATGCGAAATCTTTTTTGTGGCCGTTGCGAAAAGGTGGACCACCTCGAGTCTTTGGGTCAGCCTCGAGCGGCCAGGAAGGACGTACCGCACATGTGCCTCTTTATATCTTTCTCTCTCTCTATCTCTCTTTCTCCTTTTTCCCCGCGGCCGGTGGTTGATGCTGCTCGCCTCTCGGCCTTAGAGAGTTATGTTACGGTCAGCCATAAACGAAATGAGAAAACTGTCCCGAGCACCGCCGCCGCCGCCGTTGAAAAATCTCCGCGGAATACAAATGTTCGCTTTGATTTCAGTCTCGTGTGAGCCTCGTCGTCCTCCTCCTCCTCCTCTATACGCAAACGCGCCGGCGACATTTGGCCGTCCTACGCAGCGTGGAGTCCAACGTCCTCCTGGCCGCACCGCAAAAATTCGGCAACGCGCTACGCCGCCTCGGTCTCATCCTCGTCAGCAGATGTCCTAGATAAATTTCAATATTGAAGATAGAAAAAAGAATAGAAAATAAATCTTGAAATCAGGGCTAAGATATACCGGGAGATTCGTCGGTGATCCCGAGTCTAGACGAGAACCCGGTGACGATCCGGTGAAGTGGCGTGTCCAGTCGGATGTGTGGCACACCGGCTGCTCTCGGGGTCCGTGTATGTTTGTATGTACCCCGTTCACATCGGGCACAAAGCGAAAGCAAAAGCAGCAGCAGCAGCAGCTCGACGACGACACTTGCCGAGAGGCGAGCGCGCGGAGCGCTGGTCAACAGCCACGATACATGGAAGCCTACACGAACGGACGATTCGGAATTAGATGTTATCTTTGATGAGCCTTCTCTTTATTCCTTCTCCCTCCTCCTCTTCTTCTTATTCGTCTTCTTCCTCTTCTTCTAGAATCTCATCGCGTACGGATTCTGGTGCTCGCTCTCTCGGTCCCAGTGTCAGCAGGACCCATTGGCTGGAATACAGAAGGAGAAAGAAGAGTAGAAACAAGAGAAGAGCAAGCAAAGGAGTGCGGAACGAGGACGAGAGAGACGGAGATATGGCAGCCCAAGGAAAAGGGCCCAAAGAGAACGTCCCTCCTCCTCGTCGGCTCGGACGCTCACGCCAAGATACGGATCTTCTTGGCGCCACCGTAAGGTCCGCCGCTGCTGCTGCTGCTGCGCCCGAGGACCTCGTAAGTCCTCTTGCCCAGCGCCCTAGGGCCCCTCGCGCAGCCAAAGCAAACAGCCGTAAGACGACGGAAAGGGACGCCCGACGAGAGGCCGAAAGCCCGCGCGCGCGCGCGATCGTCGTCAACGCGAGGGATAGAGAGGGAAAAACCGATTTTCGGACCCCGAACTCTTTAACCGCGGTTTAAGCGTAACCGATACCTTGACGGGGGGTCCCACTGACAGCGCCAACCTCCTCGACAGCTCGAATTTTCTGACCCGACGACTGCTGCCTGCGACGAGCACGAAAAATCATCCCTGCGATCATGGAATACAGAACTGTCGATTTGTTATTTATTAGGGGGACCGAAGACCCACGAGAAAACGACCGAGAATATTCTAAATGACAAATAATGTTATCTTACCTTCAATTCCAAGCGAATCAAACGAAAAGTTGCTTCGGACAAAAATTAAGAAGTGGAGCTTCCATTCCTATTTAAAAAATTGAACTCTTGTCCAACTGAAGAAAAACTAACGCTATTTGTCAGCGAATAATTTGCGAGAGAAGAGACGAGGGCGTATTATCTGTATTATCCGGGTAAAAATAATTATTAGAGGGACCGAAGACCCACGAGAAAACGACCGCGAATATTCTAAATGACAAATAATGTTATCTTTCCTTCAATTCCAAGCGAATCAAACGAAAAGTTGCTTCGGACAAAAATTAAAAAGCGGAGCTTCCATTCCTATTTAAAAAATTGAACTCTTGTCCAACTGAAGAAAAACCAAACGCTATTTGTCAGCGAATAATTCGCGAGAGAAGAGACGAGGGACAGAGACGAGCGCGTATTATCTGTATTATCCGGGTAAAAATAATAACGACAGCTAATGCCGGGAAAGATCTTCGTGGTAATAATAATCTCCGGGACTGCTTGCCGCGCGGGGCACAAGAGGCAGGCCGTATAATTGCGGGGAAACATTGCCGCAATGGGCTTAAGGTCGGCGGCCGAGGTGTATTAGCGAGAGAATAAAAGAGATTAGAAATGGAGAACGGTCGCGCGCCGCAAACACTTGAGGCAGATTTGTCGGCTCCTCTGTGTGTGATACAATGTACCCGGGGATACCGAGGGGGAACACTACGACGACGACGACGACTCTCCATTCGCCGTTCTCTATAGCTGCTGGAGAGGACACTCTGTGTGGCTCCTCGCCGCCGAAAGCACAAATAACGCCCGGGATAATCCCCGAGGTTTTCTCGGTGACTGCTGGTGCAATGCCACAAGTTTATTACGAGCCGCGCGCGCGTCACGGATACCACGGAAAAACCCTTACGACAGAACGGACCCCGTGTTCTCTCGACTCGAGACGGAATAAACACGAGCGACAACAGCAGCAACAGCAGCAGCAGCGCCGGGGCCTAACGACGCGTCCGCTTGACGGCTGTCGGACGCCTCCGGCGCTTGCACCGAAAAATCCCCCGGTTTCAACCCTCGACACGGAAACCCCCGGACAACTCCTCTTACCACGACTCTCGCGTTTCAACATTTTTTTCCAGCATTATTATGTAAATATCTCGAAATAAAAAAAAATCGCGTTGCGCATAGAATTATGAAATAATTATGATAATTCATTGAACAACCGAGCCCGAAAACCCTCAACGCGTGTCGACGTCTCCCAGGCCTCGGCGATACGAAAACAAAGCTTCCCACTGTGCGCCACGGCGAAGTCTCAGCCTCGCAAAACATCCTCGGGGTTGAACTTTCGCGCGTCACCGAGCGCGTCGCGCTTACGCGTCCGGGGAGATACGCGAGATTTGCACGCGGTGAGTTTGAACGAGGGGGAAACGAAAAGAAAAAAAAAAACATGCCAAAAAACGTGGCGCAAAAAAAAAGGGAAACAGAAAGAGGATACCCGGCGCCGGTATAACGACACTCGCGAACCCGCCCAGTCTAGGTAGCATGACGTTGTAAATATTTGCTGTCATCGGTCGTCTCTCTCTCCCTCTCCTTCACCTCTGTCTTCCTCTCTCTCTGGGATCTTCTGGGACGAAGGCGAGAGAAGCGAGTATCGGTCGGCGTCGAGCGTCCGAGAAACCCACCTTCGTCTCTCTATCCCCACCTCAATAATAAGGGTGCATTCCCCGTCGAACGAGCGTGGGTCAATCCTCGTCGTGTTCGGGCGCCGCGCGAGAGGAGCCGGTGCCGTACCCGGTGCGCGCGTATCCGTTCTCTCCTTTTCCTCGGTCGCCGCGGCCGAGGAGCAGCAGCAGCAGCAGTCGTCTTCGCCGTCCTCGTCGTCGTCGGGAGAAACCGTGTCACCTGAGCCTAGTATCGGACACTGATGGTGCCGATAGCGGCGCTTTGTGTTCCTCGTCCGGCGTGCGGAGTTCAAGCCGCGGGCCGCCGGGTCGCGCGGCAAAGGCCCTCGAAAAACAATGACGAAGTAGACGGACACGCTTGCCTCTTGTAATTCTCTCGCTGGAACGAAGAACAAAAAAAAAAGAAACAGAAAAAATAGGGAGAAAATAAAAATAAAAAAATATATAAATCTCGCAGCAGCCACCAGCGACCCGAGCGCCGAGCCTAGCTTACCCACCGGGCGGCGGCGGTGGCCGCGTTCGCGTTGATTCGACATGGCCGCGGTCCTCGAAACGAAGATCCATCAGTCCGCATTAACCTCTTACGCTCAGTGAGCACAGTCGCAACCGTCGCGACGCCCGAATATATCGTCCGCCTCGTCGCCGTGAATGTGACCTGGCGGCCGCCGACAGAACGAAAATAATAATAATGATAACAGCGATAATAATAATAATAATAACAACAACGAATGTGACGTAGATGAGGAAGAGAATTGAATGAACAATAACCGTGAGCGCACGTTGCATCGGTCATTATCTAATCATTGCCTGTATACCCACGTGCTGCTGGTTGGCTCCGCCGCTTCTGCCTGCTGCCGCTGTTGCTGATTGAATCAATCGCGGAGACGGTGGCGGAGAACTCGTGCATCATCTGCCCTTGCCGGTTCCGGTCAGGCCTCGAGATCCGTCCGTCTCTTTCTCCTCTTTTTCTCTCTCTGTCTTCTCCGTCTTCTCGTCTAGCTGCATAAGAAACTCGTCGACTTTAATCTTCAATGTATATCAGCGCGAACGAGCAACACGAGCGACGCGTAGTTACGGCAGCCGAGCGATGGTGGCGCGACGAGCGTGGTCCCAATGTCATTCACGATGCGACTGCGAGAGCGACCGGCGCGCGGGGTTGTCAATCGCACGTCATAACGAGACGAGGCCGACCTCCTCTCTGTATCTATCTTCTCCGTCTCTCTTTCTTTGTCTTGGCTTTTCGCTTTTTCTCCGCTTCCCGACGAGTCCTTCCATCTTACTCGCTCACTTCGCCACGGTGACCACATTACGTTCGCCTCGGGAGGCAACGACGCTGCTGCTGCCGCCGCCGCCGCCGAGGATCAACGAGCGTTCGTGAACGCGGCGAGCGAGGAAAGCGCAGTGGGCTCTTTGTCTCAAAAGCTATAATTAAAAGTCGCGGCGCGCGGCGGCGGCCCCGGACTGACGTGTCCCGGGGTCGGAAAAACCTGGCGCGCGAGTCGAAACGAGGGAACATGGAGAAACGGCCGATGGGACGGCAGGACGGACACGAGGGAAGAAGAGAGAGACAGAAGGGGGGGGGGGGGGGGGTAGCAGACGACAGCGGTAGATTCGTATCTCTCGTTTACACCCATCGGCTGCCACCTCGACTCGGGCCTTCGTCATCCATCTAATTTCTCGTGTTCGTATAATGCGACTCTCCGTCTTGTATCGTATGTTTTCCTCTGTGTTGGGCGTCTGTTTATGCGTAGGCATAGATGTGCTGGTATAAGTTACAGGAACGCGGCGACCTGTCGAGATTTTTCGACCCTTTCCCACTGGAAACACCGTTCGGCGCATATCATAAGCGTAAATATCCCCGAGATCTCGCGCTACCGACGCGTCGCTTTATGCTAACTCAAAGGCAGAAAAATGTCTAATTCCTCGGTGTGCGCACTGCGCCCGCGGCTCTCGCTGCGGGAAATTTATCGGTTCCTCTCCGGGTTCCCGCGACGCCGGCTGTGTCGGTAAAGGCGATATTGGGAACGGGGAAAAAGTCTCACACATTTGTTTCGTTATTGTCTCAACAACAACAAAAATGTATGTACGGGGAACAAAAAATATCGATGTTCCCAGGAAACTTCATTTCCTGGGAAAATGATCGATGAATTATTGTCTCGCGGATTTTTAAAAGGTTTTTTTTTTCTCGTCAATATCCGCTAATAGCGACAATCGAAGTGATTTTTTTTACCCGTAGAGTCAAGAGTTATATCCTCTTGTCTTTCTCGTGGCTGACTCGAAAAAAAAAAATAAAAAAAAAAATACAGAGAGAAGAATATTCTCGAAGGGCAGCGGCGATTCTCGAGTAGCCGCGACTCGCGCGGCAGCTGCACATGCAGCACCGTATTGTAATGCTCTATGTGGCCCCGAACGCGCAGTGCTACGCGTATTATATACGTACTGCGCGCACGCGGGGTATTACAGTCGTATACAATTATTTACTATCAAAGATAGATGATCGCCAGTCTTACACGGAACGATCCGCGGAGAAACAACAAGAATAGCCGAGTTACTTTGCCAACCGCGTGTATCGCATTATACATACACACACAGAGAGCAAGAAAGACAGAGACAGTCAGACAGGAGCGTAGCTGCGTTACAGAGTGACTCTGTCGCGAAAAGAAGTCTCGAATGCACAGGTACCACTGAAATATATATATACACACCACGTGCATATATATATACACAACCACCGCCCTGTAAAAATAAGTACATACATATATAAACGCGTATATATAAAAGAAGAGACTTGGAAGCGAAGGAGCAGAGAGGAGCTAGCCGGGCGTTTACGTAAATCTTCCGTGTATGTAACTCATCTGCCGAGGAAGCCCAGTTATACGCCACCGAGCGTTGTTTATGCTTTCCTGTGCGGCGCATGCAGCGCCGCCGCCGACGCCGCCGCCGCAGCAGCAGCAGCGCGCGGCTTTCTGAAATATGCAAATCACGAATTCGCATAATGGTATTATCGCGATAGGACGACGGGGGAGCGAGCGAGACGGGAATAAAGCGCCGCTCACGGGCGTTCGCGAGGCAACAGCGGCGGCGGCGGCATCGGCAACAACAGCGGAGGACGAGGACGACGACGACGACGACTACGACGTTCCCGACACCGCGAATACGTACATCTCGCGGACGGATAACGTACGCATTGTCCATATTATTATTGCTGCCGCTGCCGTTGTTATTATCATCGCCCGCGCGTGTTTGCCCGGCGCGACGACTGGTCGACCCGTGCGCACGCGCTGCTGCAGCCGACCCGACGTGACTCCATCTGCGCGTCGCTGCGAGACGGAGACAGAGGGATGAAAATAATCCCGCGAGTGATTAAACGGCGCATGCGCCGTGCGTGTTTGCGCCGCGGTAGGTTAGTTTGTTGGGATGCAACCGCGTTAGGTCTGTAATAATGAGCGCGGCAGGCAAAACGACGCTTTTCTACGGTGGCGCGGGCGAGGAGGGGCGCGGGGGAGGGGGGGGGGGGATTATGTTTGGCGCGTCTAATTCCATGGTTTACCGCAGGCTTCAATCACTATCGCCGTAATGAAAGGGAGCAGCGCGGCGGCTCTGTCGCTGTGCGCTACGGCTCCAACTGTAGTAGTAATCAATCGCTTTTAGGGCTTCGCACGGTTGGTAACTAACGAAGCGTTACACCCCCCTCCCCCCTCTCTTTCTCTTCCTACGAGCCACCACCTCTTCCGCCTCTCAACCCTACGGCCAGTGCGAAAACAGACTTGGCGCATTCCAGGAACTCTCTGTCTCTCTGTGTGCGCAACGGCGTTGCTGCGGCAAACATTCTCGATGTGCGATCTGTATGCGCAAGTTTATCAACCGAACGCGCTGTGTGTGTTCATTCGCGCTGCCTCGAGTGGCGGCGGCGGCGGCGGCCGACACTGATTGGCGGAACTTCGGGGCCCGAGACAAAGGCGATTTGTGATTCGTTGCTAGAATCCTGTTAGGTGTAGATACGGTTTTAACTTACTTTGTGCGAAAAATATGGTCACTTTTGATGAATAGAACC